>CM065922.1:45578881-45971381 GCA_033439105.1 Magallana nippona | reverse complement strand
ATTTTTTAAACAGTGAATAAGTAACATCATGATATTAAAGAAAATGTATTTTCACTGTCCAAGTTGAGAGGGACCATGCAGGTTTTTATATGAATATCTGCTGTGAAGGCCCGGATGTCTGAAGAAAAAAAAGGAGAGTTGGAGAACATTTCAAATAACCCTTTGAATAAAACAGTGTCACCGCTCTTTTGCAGGGCAAATTGATGTTAAAGTTATAGTTGGTAGAAAAGTAAATGATGTACCGGTATATGAATTGATTCGTCATTGCTGTTACATCATATTTTAGGAAAATATATATCAATTTGCCCTGCAAAATAGCAATACTGTAGTAATCATAATGATGTTTATTGCAAGTTATCTTGAAGATATTATATCATTGTATAAAAAGTCTTAATCTACACTGATTTAGGTTCATTGGTCTAGCCCCTAAGGCAAAATAGTGAGTCGCTGTATGGAGAAGCACTAAAAAGTTAAACTGGAATCAATGCAAGGATATGTCAAAACAGAAGTACTAATTTCATATGTTATGGGCATTAGTTGAGAATCAATGTCAACATAGAAGGGAAGGGAATGTTGTGTGTCTAATCCAACGCTGTCAACTATCCACTGCTGTGCTTTGACCATCCATCTTGTTTATAAGAATTCCTTAGTTATTCCATACCTTTCGTTTGTGATACAGTTTCCTTCTTCGGTGCTATGTTCTCTTCTTCTCCCTTATCAACATTTTTATCTTTTGATTTCACAAACTTTTTAAATGAAAAAGGATTGTTTTCCTCTTCTCCGCCTTCTGCCATTTGGATAATAATTTTCTGTAAGTCGATCCCGACGGATTTGTTCGACCTTTTACATTTTCGAATGCGAAATACATGTATATAGTTAATCTGATTTGAAAACAAAGGTTCAATAAACGAACTGTTCATATTTGATAGGTTGATAATTAATTAACGAATTTTAATTATAGTTTACCTTTCATAAATTATAGTATGTGAATAAACTATATATAAACTATATAGCTTGTTTAACACGTTACAATTATTATAGTTTTAGAGATTTTAAAAAACTATAGTTAATCAAAGTTTAACAAATCGTTTATAATGGTTCAGTTGGTGGCATTGCAGGAAGGAAGCACATCGGGGGGGGGGGGGGGGTATAAAATTATAAGAAAATTAATTAACAAAATTAACCTTAAAATAGAAGTTGTAGGAAGATTTGCGAAAAGGATTTTTTTTAATTGGCATGCAATACACGCATCTCAATTGCTTTTTTAAAAGTGTTTTTAAAATATATTCATAACCATGTGAAAAAAAAAGATTTAAAAACACCATGATATTAGTGGACGCTTCACATAAGAAAAAAAAATCCAAACAAATAAATAAGCAAGAGAAAAGAAAACCCCAAACTTTTCAAAGTTAAAAAAAATTAAATTTTTTTTCAACGGCCAATCCAGGCTTCTAAATATTTCTTACAGACAGTTCAGCATCTAAACTTTGCAACACCCTGTATACTTTTCAGATGAAGGTAAACAAACTCTTGCCCCAGCATCAGATAATGACACCGCTGAAACTGGCACAGGGAAGTCTCAGAGGGAACTCAGGGTCTGAATTTTATCCCAATCTGTGATAGGTCTCTGACTCGTGTTAACACTAGGTCGCGTGTGTTGTTGAGAGTCCACCTAAATATACCAGCAGATCTTTAGGATGCTTATTTGTGAGTACTTTTCTGGTTTTTTACTTTTAATACTTATCTAGGTCATGTAGCAAGAAATTGACCCAATTGTATGACGATGAACTTTGAAGTGCATGGGTTACAAACGCGAGAAATAAAGACAAACTGGAGAGAACCAATGATTCAATTTGTGACGTACTTAGTTTGATTTTTTGTGTGCTATGGGTGTACGGTGAATATTTTCATTTACAACCCCACCTATAGGAGCTCTGGAATTTGACTGAAGTTAAATGCATACACATGTATTCATTCCCAATGTACAACTTCAATGGAAATCAGCGAATGATCGGCTGACCAGTTTTTGTTGTTCATCATTAGGTTAGGAATGTGTTTAGCCTTTTCGTTTGAGGTGCTTTTAGTTCTGCATAAACACTCCTTGTTTTAGGAATGATAGCGAATTAGACGTTTCTCTTTTTGATGTCTGTATTCATTAAGCGAAAAGGAAGGAACTTGGTTCTTCACAGACAGAGGAAACGAAGAACACATTGTAATTACCAACATAAAGAATTATCCGGCAGCAAAAGCTTATTACAAGTTCTAACAGACCCCAACAAGGCTGAACTCGCTTCATGGGAATCAAATGATGAGGGGAGGAAATGCACGTGCATCGTGTTAAGATGCGATAATCTCCTTACGTAACCCTGCATGACACATTGTAGATAAGACACTTAGCGCTACCAAAACAACAAGGCTTTAATAGGGGAGGAACTTTCAAGTTTGCGTGAATCTTACTTTTTTCCCCCAAGATCCTTATCTATATGAATGTTCTCATTGGGAAACATGATTTAATTTACGATTTTTTATTCGCTATATTAAGGTTCATGGCCAGTTAGTCTACACTGTACCAAATGTCAGGCTACATAGTGCACATAAAAATGTATTCTTTTGTAAAATGTTGTCAAATTGGAGGATTTACAGAAGCCAGTCGTTGTATAATCATGGACCCCACGTACAATTTCTTACATTCTCTGTAGCACGTGTAAACGGAGATTATCTGCTTCCATTCATTCTGTTCCCACATCATGCAGTGTGGAATGCGGATATCATCGAACGTCTTAACATCTCACATTATGTTGGCAGACATCTTTATACTGTTAGCATTCACCTCTACAACTCAATCATAACTCTGTAGATTGTCGTACGGTTAAATACACCATGGTAATTTGGGCGTCTTTAAATGGTTTTTGTATTGTACACTTGGATACCTACAGCGTGTATATATATATATATATATATATATATATATATATATATATATATATATATATATATATATATATATATGCTGATCAGGAAATACGTTACCCCTTAAATTTAAGTTTTAATGTTAATGTCATTTTCCCATTTTTATATTTTGACATCTCTTTAATCTTAAAAATAATTGTACAACTATACAACATTGACGCCGATTTTATATCAAAACACAAGAATCGACTGAAAATATTGAAATCGCTAAAGGCATCGATACCGTGCATTCATCCCGATATCTCTACGATAATGCACGCACAGATGACCGTAATTCCATCGTGCATATTGATGTCTCTAAATGCACGATAATAATACATCTTGCTATTTCTACAACACTAACGTACATGTATACATTGTGTATGATATCTTTGCATCCAATGCAGTGTCATCTTGCATCCTGACATCATACATCGTCGCCATATTCTGGAAATCTAACCTACATCTGAACTTTAAAAAAAAAAAGATTCGGAATATAATACAAATGTATTCAATTAACTTAAATTCCATTTGAGGTATAGAGGAGATATCTTTGAATGAATGATATATGAAAGAAGATTTCTAATTCAACACTTTGTTTCAGTTTCAGTATATTTGCGATGAAGTGAGTTATAATGGAGAGAGGCGCGTGCGGGAAGACGCTGGAGCCCAGGCCTAGACGGGCGCCGGTAAGTTCACGGAATTAAAATTTTCTACTGGGTATACCTCATATTTCGCGATATTTCTTAAGAGGACTTTAACATGTACATTAATACTAAGTCAATATGGTTTTCGTGTATTTCAATTCTGTCGGTCACACGCCAGGTCGTGATTTTGCGAAAATTATTAATAACAGGTACCTATAGTGCGAAATATCTCATGAAAACGTCAAATATTTCGCACTAAGGTACCTATGGTTACTTTAACACACACACACACCCCGCCACTTATAAAAAAGAAGATTTTTTGTGTAGTGATATTTTCATGGCTATTTCCACATTTTGATTGATGTAATCATTTTTCACTTGTTAAGAGTGTATTTTATCATATCGTTAGGAGGCTAATTTTTTATGTGATATTAATATGTATAAATATTTCATGACGAGGTAGACAAGAAGTCTACTCAGTTCCATAAAATTTTCCCCGCAAAAAAAAAAAAATAATAAAAAAAACGACAAGAAAATGGGTTACGTCCCCCCCCCCTTGATTAGACCCTCGATCCTCCCCATCCGAAAAGCATGAGGACTATCTTTGAAAAAGCACTTCCAACAATAGCTATCACCCGCGGGAAACGCCATCGGGCAAAATCAACATGCACTTTCATTTAGGCAAAAAATAGTAAGTTTTCTGTTCAGGTGGAAACACTCGCAATCTAATTTGACCATGCTTGACATTTCCTTTGGTGTAACAGTAGTGAAGTGTGTTATTTTAAATTATGTTGATTGCAGGACTCGAAAAACGTGTTCACTAGCCCCAGCCAAATGACAAGACCGTTTCCTATTTGAGAGATCATGCATGTAACCTCACTTATCAAAGATGTACCTTACCATCTGCATTGCTATCTCTGTTTGTTAAACTGATTTCTCGATGAAAGAACCTAATTATTAACATACACATCATTTAAAAGGGGGCAGATTTGCTCACAATAACGACCATTGTAAGAAACCAATTCACCGAACCAGCGAAAATTGCTTCGTTATGCTGTAATTTCCTACGAAGACCTTGTGTCAGTTCTCATGAAAAGAAATGACAGCAACATAAAGAAAACGCCCACCATCCTCGATTATTGATAATGCAAACTTGATCTTCTCTTTATAAATGTTCTGTTGGTTATATTGTCTTCCCACAAATGTTTATTTAAAAATAAAATTTGGTGTCATAACACCAAATTTTATTTTTAAATAAACATTTGTGGGAAGACAGTATCTTGTTGATCCAAAGTTGATCGAAAAAATCTACCTCCTCTATATATAAATACATAGTGTATTTATATATAGAGGAGGTAGAATTTTTCGATATTTGGCTTATCGAGCGAGTGATTGATAAAAATGTAGGTGCCTGTGTTTTAATTCACAGCAAGACTATTTGGTCAGCTGAGCATGTTGAATCTGTGAGCATGCATGGTCAATTATTGTGTGTCTTTAAGGTCCTGTATGGAGAGATCGCCAAGAGGAAAGCTACCAAACACCAGCTCAGTAAAGAAAAAGTCCAAGGTATATTAAAACAAAATGTGAACTTGCGTAAAAAATGTGATCATCAAATGTCAAATTGACAATAGCAATCACCAGGTATTAAGAAATTCAGATTATGTTTACCCGTAAAAGAATACAGCCAATATTGATCAATCTCTAATAAAAGCTAATAAATTTCAAAGAAAATGAAAATCTAATAGAAAGACAATAGAATAGATACTTCACAAAAATTCAAACTAATTCACTAACCGGTGTGTTACTATATATAGAGCTGTTTGATGCGTTCACCATGTTCGACAAGAATGGGGACGGCATGATATCAGCGGACGAGCTGGGCAGGGTACTATTTCAGATGGGGAAACGCCCGACGCTCAGGGAACTCCAGTCATTTGTCCGCTCAGTGGATGCCGACAGTAAGTTTACCACGCCCATTTCTCTCCATCATCTGTCCGTGTGTGTGGATGTGTGTGTGTGTGGGGGGGGGGGGGGGGGGGGAGGGCAGTAAGTTCATCACGTCTATTTCTTCCAGCTTCTGATTATGTGTGTATGTGTGTGGGTGGGGAGGGGGCAGTAAATCTACCACGCTGATTTCCGATGACCGAGTGACCAAGGGATAATAGATTTCGACCCTCAAGTACGAAGAAAGATTGATTTTACATAAATCACTTGTATTTGTTTACTGTCCTAAATTATACAATGAACGAGGAAAACTGATTTGTCAATGTATCCCATATTGGAGGCGATCACTGCTTAGTTGGTGATGGTCCGTGTATGGAGGTTGTGTTGAGACTGTCCTTCAGATATGGTTCTACTGGTGCTGGTCTTGTAGGAGGCTGATGCTCCATTCAGTGACGAAGATGTCTCCGTAAAGCTACGATGAAGATACGTGAAAACACCAGGAAACTACCAGGAGGACTTAGACGTTAGACCTGTTAATTGTACAAATAAATACTTATGTCACAATGTGGACACCATACTAACACGTGGCATATACACAAATACTTCATGCCTCAATGATAGCCATTTTACTTTCTCGTAACTTCTGTTACGTATTACATATATGATATACATGCATTACTTTACACGTGGATACACTTACACTTACTCACACTTTACACTTACTAACATGAGACCAACAGAACATATGTCATTCATATACATAAAGACATAAACGGACCACCATAAATAAGACTGCTAAATATAGGTAAACAGCTGGTATAAACGTGAATAGTTTTGAATTGAAAATGATATACTGAGAAATTTCGTAACTGGATGTTTTAAGGCATTTACTGCATTTATAAAACAATAACATTAAAAGCACAATAATTATGAAGAAAATAAGGCTTACCTCAGAGAAGCTGGACCATAGGCATAATAAATAAAGAGTGCTTAAATGTGCCAGGATCCTGTACATAAGAGAGACTGGAGAAGTCTAGGTTGCGTCCTTCCCCGTGTCCAAACTGTTGCACGGACTGGCTATAATTTTAAAGGTCCAGTGAGTTGAGGTTCGCTACGGGTGAATTTTACAGGTAACATTTCGAAAAAGGGGGCTCACCACAGGATATATACGAATATTATAAAATCAACTGAACTAATGTGTGGCTTTTATGTGACAGAATATAAAATCAAAATAAACATTATTGTTTAATCATTTATAGAGAGCGGAGCCATCGACTTTGACGAGTTCCTTGAAATCTTTGCCCGCAAGATGTCGATAGATCCAGAGAAAGAGCTTCACGAAGTGTTCCAGGTGTTTGATGGGAACAAGGACGGGTTTATCTCCCCTGACGAGTTATTCACCATCCTCTCAAGACTCGGGGAACCCGTAACAAAGGTCAGAGAGAGAGAGAGAGAGAGAGAGAGAGAGAGAGAGAGAGAGAGAGAGAGAGAGAGAGAGAGAGAGAGAGAGAGAGGGGGGGATTGTGACGAAATGAAAAAATAATTAAACCTTTTTTTTCTCTCTATCGTACAGGAAGAAGCGCAGGCGATGATTCGAGAAGCGGATCTAAACGGAGATGGGCGGGTAGACTACAAAGGTGAGATCAATCAATGTGTCACAAATGTATTATCATAATTACCAACTTTTCTAGAGACTTCTTTATTTCGCGAATCACTCATGTTAGATTGGTTCGTGCATGGCATATTCTTCATACTATGGTTAGGTGTGTTAACGTTATGTCGCCCTTATGCCGCTGCTGACAAACTTGACATTAAAGGGTTTGCGACTACAAATATTCGCGATCGAAACGTATTCGTTAATCACGCGAATATCTATATCTTACAAGAAGTTTGTTGTATTTTTATTTTCTCGTTCAATGCGAGACTATCTTCAGAAGCACGTAGAATTTCTAAGAGGGCAGGGGAAGTAACCCACTTTTAATGCCACGGGTCTTTTTTCCCACCCTTGTGTGTGCGTGTGGTAAAGCCACTGTACCTCCCTCAATTTTCGGAAGAATAATCAGAAATAACAGCGAAAGTTTGTTTTCATATAGTATAGACGATCCTACCCCTTTCTCGCCCAACCGATTTTGGAAATATTGGGTTGTTAATGGTACTCTTGTTTTTCATTTTCCTTAGCTTCTGAACATTTTTAGGAGCCCCCCCCCCCCCCCCCCCCCCCCCCACTTTTATATACGATTCTGTGTTCCGTCTTTATGGTGACATCTAGCTATACATGTATAACTAACTCTACTAATCTAACATGAATAATCGAATATAGATAATATTTTCTTTATTTTCTAGAGTTCAAGGCCATCCTGAATTTCCGCTGAGTGTGGAGACTCATATTCTACATATGATTTTGCTATCGCTTATATTTGTATATCTTTATACTTCAATCGCACTCATTGTATATTTATTTATCTGTATATCTGTTGTCAAAGTTAACAGCAAATAAAAAACAAACTCGCTGACTGTAGTACATTTTTTGGAATGTTGACATATTAAATTGACAAACATAGTTCTGGACATATACCGGTACAATCCTGTCATTTATCAATATAGTCCGAATTATCTGATGTTTCTCTGGCTTCTTCAAAAACCATTTTAGATATTTGACGTGACGGGAAAACGTCAGACATTTCGGACTATTACAAAGGAAGTCAAATACTAGTACCGGGAGTGTATCTTTTGTGTTAAATTTCGCTTTTAACTGGACATGGGGGGGGGGGGGGGCTCTCTTGATGTTGACATCGACAATTCAATTGAAAGTTAAAACAGTTATATTTACATCTACCGAGTATGATTCCCTCCATTTCTTACGGAAACATATAGTTAATTCATAGCTCTATAGAAACAGCCAGACTGAAATCTACACGCCCCGTTTATCGATTGGTCGAAACCTACAGCGACTGAATCTGACAGGACTGAAATATACACGCCCCGTATATCGCACGAAATAATCATGACGATGACTAGCTGCAGGTCTGTAGCTCCCGGTCTGAAAAAATTCGGATGGACGACCCCTGCAGCTAGATGATGACAGACTCAAATTCCCATAGGAAACGATTTGGCTGTTTCTTTACGCTAACGTACTGATGTACATTAACAGTAATTTGGTTAGTTTTTGTTACTTTTTACGATCAATTTATAAAGAAAGATGTAGATATAAACAATAAAATGCTTTCTTTGGTGATTCATGCAGGTTATGAAGGTAGCGATCATTGCAGAATTTTTTTTACATAACCCGCCTTAGCGGGTTATGTATTTTTTTCTGCAATGTCGCCACCTTCATATCCCGAATGAATCACCAAAGAAAGCATTTTATTGTTTCAATAATACCCACCACGTCATTATTTACCATCCAATACCCATTGACTCTTAAATAGATGTTGAAACCTTTGCTGATGGGGCAACAATGGCCATTAACAAAACATACACATAGCTGAAATAGTTGTATTTTATTGAGATTCCATGAGGCACAGTTTATAACTGTTTACTGTGGTCATATGTTTTGTTAGAAAATAAATTACCCTGACACAATGGATAACAAATAAACACTTCACTATGACATAAATAGGAATACACAGTGTATAATTCAGTACACAGTTAACAGATCAACACAGTTCAAATGAACATATTCTGGATGTATTTTTCTCCTATCTATAAAAATGTTATCTTACAAAACTTAATTCATATCTATATATCTAAAAATGATACTTTTTTGCATACTTGATACATGACTAAATTGTAAATTACATAATACAGATTGACTTTTCAGGAAGAATCCATCACCCAACACTGTCAGCTTAGACAGCCAAAATTTAATCTAAGTACAATAAAAATAACAACAAGAGGTGTCAATAGCTCACCCATACAAAGTCACACAGACAGACATCGGCATCATAGATGCTGCATGCACATAAAGCACACATTCCTCAAATTCATAAAAGCAAAAAGCAAGAAAAAATCATTTTAAAAATCTTTCCAAAAAATTTATTTGTCAAATGATTTGAATTAAGATAATTTGAAGGTAATTTGAACTTAATTAACACTTGTAGAAAGCTGCCCTGCATGGCCAAAACGTTAGAATTTGAACAAGAGGCTATGTGTGTTCAACAACCTGGAAGACGGGTTAGTTACACTGTAACATAAAATGTCTTTGATAAACATATTGTTCAAAAGGCAGTGCAGGGTACTAGTATATATGTGGTTTGTTTTCATAAAATAATGTATAAACTATAAAAATCTCTAAATTAAAAATTCTTGAATTGGAATCAAAAATCCAACACATATAAACTTTGCTTGGACAGTAAATGTATATCCAACAGTAAATGTTACTGAGTGAAAATTGATTGGTCCACTCTGGACTGGCAGTAAGGAAAGTATTAGCCACACAATCAAGTCATCTATAATCTCTATGCCAAGTTACCATCATGGCAGCTGATAGCAGACTGTTTGTGAGGTAGAACAGACGCAATGATTTCCTAGCCCATATAATGACTTGTATCTGTGCTACACTAGAAACCCAACAGACTTTCAGTCTCTCTGCAGCCCATGATGGTTGCGTCTTTTTTAATATCTTTATGTAATGCCCTGTAGAGACTAGCTGTAGCTTTTGCAATAATGACCACTGGTAATTTGTACAGAAATCTTATAAATACATTACAAATACATTTGTAAGGAAGAGAATTTAATGTTCTATATAATACTAACACAACCATATCAAGAGGCCCATGGGCCTTAATGATCACCTGAGTCAGATCCATAGAAAGGCATTTAATAATAGCCATGCATAAAGGAAGCAAATCTGAACAGCATTCAAGATATTAAATATTGGGGTAGGGATGTGATAAAAACCAAAGAAGTCCAGTCCTGTGAATTTTCAAAATGGATAAAAGAAAATGTGTAAGGGTTTAAAAATGTAAGCAGATTTTTTGTACAATTCATGGGTAAAAGGAGAGAGTTGGCAGAGAAGGTAAGGGGAGTTTGGGTTTTGTTATGACTGTACTAACCAATTATTTTTTAATTAGTCATGATGCATATTAATATAAGTTATTGATTAAAGTGTATAATGAATATTCAATTTATTTGAAAATTCATGACACAAAAGGAATGGTGTCACCTGGGGAGATGAAGTCATGAATTCACAATTCAATTTTAATTCCCTCACTTCATTTTTGGTTTCCATGAAGGCCTGGTAGTTTCTGAGAAGAAGTTGAAACTAACGAAATATCACGACCTCTTGATGAAGCACGACAAATGAAAACCAATAACAATAACAGGTAATCTGAAACCACAAAATTTACAAGTACATTGTAAATTTTTTATGACTTTGAAAAAGGTAACCTCAAATAATACCTGAATAATATTGGAAGCAAGTATTAGCTCCTGATCAAGATGGTGGCAGAGTGTTTTAAGTGATGTATTCAGATCCCCTAAGACAAATGAACAGTATCACTGATACATGTACAAATAAGCACAATATGATGAAATCCAAACCAATAATGACATCATGTGAGTATTCCCTTCACAGCAGTTCAATAATAAAAAGTACTATAGCAAAAGCACATAAAGCAGAAAAAATATAAACAATCTGTACCATCATGTATGTAAAATACTGATGGACAAAGTTTTTGTGTCATTAAATTTGTCTGAGATCTTAAACAATTCAAAGTAGAGACCTTGTACACCTAATTCTCCTATACACTTTCAGCATACTCTTTAAAAATACTTATCAGTGGACACAGCTTGCAAAAATCATTTTATGAACAATTGTAAATGCAGGAAAAGCACAATTTCTGATGTAAGTTATAGTTGAGGTTTTCACATCAATAAATAACAAGGAAAACAATGGCTGCAGTCACAAGTTGATTCACACACACAGACAGGCACACGGAACACAACGCTGAATTTTTTCGATTTACGAATCATGAATCTTTTTCTCCAACAACATTGCATGTTTTCTGTCCTAGAGCAGTCAACTTCGCTGTAAAAAGAAATGCAATAGTCAAACAACAAAGTTCACACATGCAAAAGTTACCTAATATAACTGAAATCACCCAATGTGAGCCATTACTTTAGATCAAATTCAATATTGTAGTAAGTCAAATACCAAGTAAGTTGACTATCTTATATCATATTTCTCACAGATACAGAATAAATCACATTAGATATTATTATGATACAGTAGAACACCAGATTACACTCAATTCAAAATTTCTCTGTTTGAATCTAGAGATATCAAACAATCTTAAAATAGATTTTCCTTATCAAACTTTCTCTTCTAAAACTCACCAAAGAAGTTATTCCAGGACTTAGGTTTATTTTTCCACTTGACGAAGATCAGATAAACTGGTACGCCTACCAGGATCATGACTAGTGCCATCCCCGTCGACTCTGGTTCAACGGTCAGTGGCAGTATCAACAGGAACAGAACACAGAGCAGGAAGAAGATGGGAATGATGAGGGGGAACTGAAATATTTCATAAATAAAACATAATAAAGGCATTTCCTCAAGGTATGGCAGAATTTCATTAATCTATAAAAGTACATTTTACTGTAGACTTCATACATTTTTCCTTAAAAAAAAAAGCATTTAAAAGTTGAAACTCTACAGTACACAACTCACACAGATATGACAGTCCTAAATTCTTTAAAAACCTCTAAAATCAAAAGACTTACCGTAATAGGTCTCGGCATTTCAGGTCGTGTTATTCTTAAGTAAATGAGTGCCAGGATTGACATCCCAACCGACCACCACTGTACAAAGCTCATGTAGTTGATGAGGATGAAGATGTCATCGGATATTAAGTACACCAGCGACATTCCTCCCTAAAATCATGATGAAATCTGTCATTTACCTGGTACACTGGTCATGCGATCAAATACTTTCAAGGGAAAAAATCCATCCTACTTTCAATAAACTTTACGTTTATATTAAGCAATAACATAAATTGTGATCTTAAATTTAATCTCTCATTCTCTAGCAGGTAAAAACATTTCTGAAAATCAATTTCATGTGAACCCCTGAAAACTTACAGTGAACAACATGGCGGGGAGGGGCGTGTATTTCTTGGTGTGAATCATGGAGAAAAACTGTGGCAGGTGCCCCTCTCTGGCTCCAACAAAAAACAACCTGAAAAAATTAACAGTAATCATCTTTTATGTGCATTTGTCAAGGATCTAAATGAAAGTCAATATCTAGAAACAATGGCAGAAGTAACAAGTTCAGATGTAACTAATATAACTTCAGATGTAACTAATGTAACTTCATGTCATTCATTATTTGGATGACCCACTTTAGCGGGTACATACCTCCCAGAGGTAAACAATAATCCATTGACACCCCCAAAGGTAGACAGGGACACAAACACAGGCACAATCCAGTTCATCACTCCAAACACCTTGTCTCCGAAAGTCTGAACAAATCAAAAGGAACTCTTGTTAACATAACAAACATAAACAACAAAACAATCTGGTGATGTAATGTGTCACCACACACTCTGGTACAACCCCACATTCTGTGGTACAAGTAAATACACATTACTGGCTCAATAGACCAAAAGGTATACTTCTTTAAAAAGTGTATGTGAGAATTTTACCATTAATTTCATTATCAAATCTTCTGCATTTCTCTGAATACTACTAATTATTGTGCAATAGCAAACTTGGAATTTCTTAATAGATAAATAATCTTACCACTGCGACTGCTTCAGAGGCGAGCATTTCAGCTGGAGATATGATGGTCATGTAGGCCACATTGGCAAACACGTAGACTAAAGTCACAATAGGGATGGAGATGTAGATGGCGCGAGGCAGGTTTCTAAAGAAAGAAGACACAATATAACCCAGGGAAATCTTCAAATACTCGTATCTAGGATTTCTGAGATGACTCTTTAGAACACATGAACAAAAAGGTTATGGCATATTTTAAAACAAAGTGTTAATGTTAATATAAAGTTGGCATAAACAACCCCAAAACAAACTTACTTAAAAGGATCAATCATTTCTTCTGTCACAAAATTCAAGAAATTCCTGTCAAAAAATTAGAACAGCAATTAAACAATATCCATTTCAGGTACAGTGTGTATATGAAAGATCAACAGAAAAAGGGTCTGCTATCCACTACATGTATTATCATATATTTGATTCTAAGATTTATTTAAAGGAAAAACTATAAACTCACCAGCCTGCATAGGCAAACAATCCAGAATAGAAGGCCAGTGAAATCTGTCCAACATCTGTACTTGTGTTTTCAAAAGAATTTTGAAAATATTCTATTTCACCTGTAATGAAAAAAATTCATAAACAATATTAAATAAAAGTTATTATCAATATTAAACAGAGTTAATGTCTTATGTTTATTTTTCTTCCTTTGAGGAATTTTGACAATATTGTAATAAATGAGAAAACCACAAATGTATAAAAAAAGAAACTTTTTGTTCCTCGTCAACAAAATGACTGAAAAGAGGAGGATCATAATTTCAACTAGGTTCAGTTTGAAAACAAAAGTTTGTCATATTTAAGCCAAGTTTTTGTTGACAGAGATACCAGTACATATTATTGTATTGCAAATCAAATTTAAATAAACAATGTGAAGAACCATAATGGTGATTTTAAATTTGTTATGAATAAATCTTTCAAATTAAAGCAAAAATAATGTCCAATTCCTAAATTCAAAAATAAAATTTCAAAGCAGCATCATTTAAGTGAATTTTATTGAGACTGAATTAAATGTCTTAGAAAGTAAAGAGTCTTTGTGCCCGTCCTATATGTGAACTCTGAACTCTACATCCCGCCTCTGGAGACATCACAGCTTATCCACCATTTCCTTCTAAGTGCAAACTGAAGTGGCAAAAATACTGTGGGTACAGCAACAATGCTTGACCTTAAAATGAAGGAACTACGTCAATGTAACACTCACCTTGTCCAATGAGAACGAAGCCGGTAATGGTGATGATGATCAGAGCAAGGATCTTGGCCACAGTGAAGACATCTTGGATTCTAGTGGCAGCTCTCACACTGAACAAGTTCACAAAGGTCAATATACCTAGCAATGGAAAGGTCATAAAGGTCAAAATACCTAGCAACAGAAAAGGTCAAAATACTTATCAACAGAAAGAAAGGTCAATATGCCTATCAACAGATTGTCTAGCAATGTCAATTTGCCCAGCAACAGAAAAGTCAATATACCTGGGCATGGAAACGTCTATATACATGTACCAGTATTTAGCAAAAGGAAGTTTAACATTAGTTCAACACACATCAGATTTTTTTTTCACTGAATTCTTTGTCTTTTAATTCTTTGAATAAAATCATCAGATAAACTAGTTTGAAATACATGTAGATGTTAAAAATACTCTCTTCTTTAAAATGCATTGCTTGCATATTATTCTTGAACAGGCTTGCTATTGTACTACATGTTGAGAGTGCCAGTGAACCAGTACATCCTCTATTGCACTCAGTACACATTGAAGTGAATAGAATCTCTATAAAACAACCAGGCTTTAGTCTCTAACGACCACATTCAGGACAAAAGTAAACTCTTACTTATACAAAGGGCAGCAAACAGCTTCTTGGCCAGAACTGGCGACTCACAATCAGGAAAGAAGGGCTGCAGGACGTAGTTAGCGAAGGTGAAGGCAACTACAGCCTGGGCAGTAGGTCTGATGATGATTAGGTTACCCTATAACGGACACTTGAAATGTCACCACAAACTCATTAATATCTACTCCTAAATCTCTATGTGCACAGTAATTCATCATAAATATTTTATTTATACTTGGCCTAACACTATGAATGCATAACTTGTAAATCCTGGTTTGAAAAAAGTTTTGCCATTTAAAATTTGCATAAAAAATATTACTGCAATTGAGTTGTATTTTTATGTTTACACAAAGGAAATGGCACTTAAGGTAAACATTAAAATTATCTTTGAATCTTAAGGTCACATTTTTGAGATTCGAAAAATAAATTTTTATTCAATGCAAATACAGAAAATTCTAGAATGTTGATGACAAAAATATTAAGTGACTGGTTTTATCATAATGTTAGTCACAGATCTTACCCACAGTTGAAGAAAAGCCAAACATGGACCAAATGCCTCCAGAATGTATGCATAGTCCCCTCCAGAGCGGGTGATGGTTGTTCCCAGCTCTGCATAACACAGAGCCCCCACTAGTGACAGAAAACCACAGCCGCTCCACACCACAAGGGACATGCCCACCTACAATCAGACAAACATAAAACATCAACCAGGACTCAGGCTAATGACATGAAACCACACCTAAAGAGACCACCCACAAACACATAGGGATATTGCAAGAATTTTACACTTGCAATCCAAAAAATGAAACAATCGTTAAACAGTATATCCCCCTCTCCTTCGGAGCAAGGATATAAATATTTGGACCATCATATTTAAAATTGCATGAATTACTATTTGCAGCTCATGGATAAATCAAGTTCAAATTTATTAAGATATGCCTCTCATTTTCCTGCTAAATACTACAATAAATGGTCTTGTCAGTAAAGTTATTGTTATAAATCTGCCAAGGGACTGGTTGGAAAACAAAGTAGACAGTATGTATTATGTACATACTAATGTTGTGTATGGTCAAGTCAATACATTGACTGACTGATTGATTGATTAACTGTTTAGGAACTGAGTACCAGACATGGTAACTACTACAGCATACATAAAATCACAGTCATATTCCAAGATTAATTTTCCACGAGCTACATTCCATTCAGCCACTGAGCTGTGTTAAACTAGAGTGACACCGAGAGGGAGGATAAAATAGCAATCTACAGTGTAACAATACGGTGTTAGAGCAAGGTGTTGTATGTAAGTTAGAGGTGTTCCAAACACAACAGATTCCCATATTTCAAGTCTGGAAATAGTTTAATTTCATTTCAATTTGTGAGCCTATTTTTTATTGGGTTTTGTCCACGCATGATCTTGCAATGCACTAGACTTCCAATAATAATTATTATAATTTTAAACTCTTACAAATTTTCCTGATATTATGCCATTCAAATAGTTCCTGATTTTATGTCATTCAAAATACAGCAGTAAAATCTTTCAAGCAGAGCTAAGAAGTGTAATCAACCTTTTATTTGTTCATATTGTTTCTTAAAATGGTAGACCTGTCATCATAAAATTCCTCTTTAAAAATATGAGCCCCTCCCGTCAGCTAATTAACAATATACAATTTAGCATTCATTACAATGCAGAAAATAATTAAGCTTGTGGTATCATCAAAAATCTTGGGAGACGTTTTATCCCTTCCAAATCAACTGAAGAGGACTGAATATAAAAGGCATTAAAACTAGCAGAAAACATGGAAACACAATTTGTGTGTCAAAAGATCATGGTTAAAACAGGTAATCGTACAACAATGTGGCACATCCACAGGTAATATGCTTCAGTCTAACTATGTTTCGGTCGACAATGTTTCAGCATGTCCAGACATTTCATACAGAGCATTATTCACTTACCATATACTGAAACATATGCCACGAATTTTACAATTTAATTCAATGGTGTGTACTAGCTTGTTTAATGTGCAGTACTAATCAACAAAGTCCTGGTCAATGAAAGCAGCTTTATTGACCTATTTTCAATTTAATTTAACCTTGTCAACTTTGATAAAATAATCACTGACCACCACAAAAGGGAAATTAAAAAAGTCAATGATAAACAGGCTTCGAAGGGGTCAAATTTGTTGAGATATCATTCTGTGATTTACTTTCTGATCCCAATCAATTATTCCTATTTTCCAAGCTGAGCCTTATTCCTCTCATGAATGTAATTCCTTACATCTTGTTTGTCTAGATCATTAGATTGTATAAATGGGTTGCATTTACATCAAGGCTATGTAAACATGCAAATGACAAAGAAGTAAGCCCAAATCAATGCCAAGTACATTTTGGAATGAATGAATGCATGAATAACAAGGCCATCAGCTCACGAGGTAAGTGGCCAGTTTAGGAGACAGACAAGATTAATGAGATGGGAGGTAGAGTCACTGCAAAATGGAAGCTTCCTAACCACACTCCTTACATAGATAATGCAATCCCACATGCAAATTTCTGCACTTTAAAATTCAGGGAGTCTATGAGAGACAGAATTCAACAGTCTGTCTCTGCAGTAATACATTTAAAATATCTTTTGGGGATTTTCAAAGAAATTTTTGTGTAAGTCACTACCCAATCAATTTTCCATACCCTCGCTCTAATACCCCAGAACAATGTTATACTAATCCAGCTTTTCTTCTCTAATCCCTGATCTATAACGTTTTTTCACATGTCTGAATCCACATGTTTACTGATTATTTTAATTGAATAGTCAGCTTTAGATGGTCATATTAGAATTGATGATTCAATTAAGCTGAAGTCCATAACTTCAATGCATTAATTGATATTAAAAGATCAAAAGAAAGTCAATATAAGAGTGTAGAAAAGCCTTCATCCAAGGTATCAGCGATGATCAAAAATCACAAATAGGCTACACTTCTTACAAACTGATACTGAGACACTTGAATAACAAATAACTGGTTTTAGCTATAAACAAAATTTATAAGATTAAAAATTCCATATGTGTAGATAAAGAGCTGCTTTCTGACTGATAGTGCTGACTTAACTGGGTCTCTTTGATGTGATCTTCATCTATAATCACTACCCCCAGCAGCCTGTGACAGGTAATGGGACTGCCCCCTCACTACACGCTCACCATAGGTCACGTGGATAAACACAGTCTTTCCCCCTTGGGCTTCTTTCATTCCACATTATAAAGCTAAGTGCAGGAAGCACAAGATTATAGAGAGGCTTATCTAAAATATGGCATTATGATCGAACAATGATGAATTCTATACCCATGAGTGAGTTTCATTGTGTGGGCTTACAAACAAGGCTGTCACAACATCGAAGGTGATGAAACACAAACATAAGGTTTGGATACTCAGTGTCAGATTAAAATTTTAACTTTAATTTCCCTTTCAAGGCCACATATGCGCAACATAATACAGCAAAAAAAAAAATAAATCTGCAAAATGTCACATGAGCATGGTGCTCTCTGTCCCTGAAATAAGTATTTGGGCATGTGCTTCAGTGACATACATTTTATTTATTAATAACTTTAAACCATATGGATTGCATATATTTAACAAGAACAGAAAGAAAAATGGTCAAATTTAACGATTCATTTACTCTAAGTATTCTAGACACAAAAAGCATTCGAAAATTACAATGAGAATACGCATTTTTGTGTTCGATGATTTTGCGCACGTGTTTTTGCTGAGGATGATTTTACTTACCGAGCCAGAACTCTCCAAAACACCTTTCGGAGTCACAAAGATTCCCGACCCAACAATCGACCCCACAATAATGGCGACTCCATTAAACAGGGTGATTCTTCGCTTCAGTTGTACTCCATCATCAGAGTCCCTCTCATTCGACGACGTCTCCTCATTCGCCATCGCTTCTCTCTCTCACTATACAATGTGTACGATTAAACAGGCCTTTTCCCTACCACCGGAAGTAAATAACATGGACTATACCATTTTAAGAAAAAGGGTTGATTGCGTTTGAAGGATTTACAAAATTAATAGATTTATCACGAATAACTGTTATTCAGGGTAAATTGAATGAATTGATATCATTATATCTTGAAAATTATCATTATATTCTTCAAATCGTGTTATTTTGAATTTGAATATGAAGGTCATTTGTCAGAACTCCCCCATATAAGTAGTCAAAGGTTGCATCATCAAACCAATGAGAGTTGCATCATTCTTTTCTCACTGATTTATAATAGGAAATACCACTACTTAACCACATCGAAAAATTAATTCATAAATCAAATTAAAATGAATTAAAAAATAGATGCTACTTGTCAAATTGAAAATATATTTGTTATTAATTAAATCATCAAAACTTTATCAAGGAAAATTCTATTCCCCTTAATTTTCGTCAGTGTCTCCAATTTACATTGTGACCGGTTATCAACGGAAAATGATAACGAGTTTCTATACAAATCAAATATTGATTTTCAGAGGCACTCTAGATCTAAAATCCCAATTTTAAATTGGATTATATTCGGTTTAATTGATCCGACCTAACGATAGATTTCTCTCTCTCTCACTCTCTCGTACCCCCCCCCCCCCCCCCCCATTAAATTTGCTGTTATAACTTGATGACCAGCTTGCATATAGAAGTAGATGTATAATTAAACTTAATTTGTATGTATAATATACATACATTTATCGTAAACTTAGAACCTGTGCGTGCCTTGTAAACGTTCCATGCTTCAAATTCTTTTAATTTTCTTGTTCCGCAGACACTGTCACACATATGGTCTTATGTATAGCAATCTGTTTATGGTGAATATATTCCGCTGTCATAGACATATAATTTCATGCATAGATAAGACAAGATAAATATATTTCGCAGCATGAGCAGATTTGAAAGTGTCAACACCCGCGGTGAAATATCACAGGTGGTATTAATTTTAAAGCTTCTTGTCCGAATTAATTTTATACAAGGATAAAAGCTAGCTTTTTCCCTCCTCCTCCGGCTATTAGAAAACGTGAAAAGGGTTGATTTTTTTTCGTTGTCATACAACCAGCCTAGCTATTTCCATTTGAGTCTAAAACCAGCCAATCATAAAAAGTTGTTTAGAGTTGCCGGGGTGTGCACACATGCACCTCTGTTATGATGTTGCATCATTTTCCTGGCAAAGATAGATAATTCAAAAGGAAAGTTGATCTTCACCAGATTCTCAGTACAATTATTTCCGGATTTCCTGGCGCTACGATCTTGACGATTAAAGAGTTCATGGGTTGCGAGGGATTATAGATCTAAGTTTTTTTTTTTGCATCAGTGCAATTACATTGTGACGACAATCTCTGAGTAAAAGGGAGGCGATATAGACCAACAGATTCGGTTGAACAGAGATTAATAAAAATATAAAAATAAAGTTTTATGCACACTGATGTTTGAAATATCAAACATATATTCAAACACACACGTACGGTTGACGAACCATCAATACTTATATAGATATACCACTTCATTAAAAACAAAAAAGTTATACTGAAATGAAAAGGCGGGGCGACCACTTTAAAATAAGCAGGATATTCACATGAAAACCGTTTCTCAAAATGGACTTGATATACGCATCATGCAGGGTGTTTTTTACTATCATTTAGTGCCAACATTTACATGTAGTATATTGTCACTGTGATTATACTGATACAAATGTAACACTTTTATGCTAACAGTAAAAAATGTAAGCTTTTGTTCGCTATAAGGACATTAACTCTTACACGCTTCTCGAATTAAAAAAGGACAAAACTGTCAATGTGATATTTGTTTAATCAGACTAGCAATAAAATTAATATCTCACAAATCTCTCACAGTTTATACATTCATCAACACTGATCAATCGTTGAAGGTTACGATATATTTAATTAATGCTCTATGTAAAGCATGTTACATGAAGGAAAATCCTTTATTTCTGACATGATCAACCCTCCAAACATCAAAAATTGCTCGAAGAGTATGAAATTATAACTTTCTGAAAAAGTGCTTTGATATTAGAAAAGAAAAACTTTAACGTAACTGATAGCTTACTGGGATGATTTCAAGTATATGTTATCACAGACATAAAACGGATATGGTTTTAATTATATGCATGACTATATGCCATTGTATAGTATGATGGTGTTGTCAATAAATAAGATTTATTATTTTATGTATATTTATTTATTTTGTTTTTATTCTGAAGTGTTTTGATTTGAAGCTGTAGGCACCGCATGTAGTATATTTTCAAGTCTTTCAAAAATCTGTTGACAATTTTTCCTTAATTAAGACAAGTGTATACGTACATTTAACCTACTTTGGATTTAAAAAAAAAATAATCAGTTCTGACAATGAGAAAGTGAGAGTCATTTGACGGGGAAAATATTCTGTAGATTAGAATATAACAAATATTTCCTTGCCCGGCTTGCCAGAAAAGGGGATTGAGGGACCAGACAAAATTTATCACAATGACAGGACCGGTACAAAAAAAAATATTCATTAAAAAAAATTGAAATGTACCATGGCTTTCACATTGAAAAAATATGTGTCCCATGCCTTTAGGCCTAAAAAAAAGTTGTCCAATGGATATACATCTTCATATTCGTGAGATTGTCAAAAAATCACCCCCCTTTCCTATTGTCTCCATTAACATTCCATGTATGATATGTAAATATAAACTTGACCTTCATCTGCTATGATAATTACTTTTTTTTTTTTTTTTTTTTTACCTTTTTATTGTATCTATATCCATCAAAAATGAAGAAAAGCTTGTAAAATTTCAACATTTTTCATGTTCTAATTTTAAGACAAATTGTCATTTCATGGAATGTTAGTGTAAGTTGAAGGTAGCATGCAATGGACAGTTCAATATACAAGGGGAGTAACTCACTCTTGAAGATTTTTGTTTTTGTTTTTGTGTTTAAAAATCAAAGTATGTTTAAAAATAATAAATGTTTCTCCTGAGTTGAGAACTGTAACTCATTTTAAAAAAGTGTTCGTCCCATGGGTACTTATAATACTAAAAAAGGTTTTTGTCACATGCTTTATTTTAATGAAAAAAGTCTTTGTCCCATGCCTGTTTGTACCGCCGGTCCCATCATTGTGATAAATTTTGCTTGGTCCCTGACGATGCTCTATGACTGATATGTTACTATAATTAGCTGGTCTCTTAAATAAATTGGGGGAGGGGGCGACCAAAAAACAAAAACAAAAAAACAAAAAACAAAAACAAAAACAAAAAACAAACGGATAAAAATTCAACATTTCAGAACGAAATGTCTGTATATTAGGAGAAACCCTATACCAAATCAACAAATCAATATCTTGATTTAAGGTTTGATACTGACATATTTTGCCATAATGAATCAACCGTATATATAAAATCTTTTTTCTCGTTTCTCGTTTTTATTGTTTGATTGATATTCAGATGTAAACCATTTTTTTTTTAGAGATGTAACAGTTTTTCCATCCCTAGTCAAATCGACGTTGATCTATGTAACCATCCCGCGTGTTTCAAGTACTTCCCCATATTGGGTCTCATTACAATTTACCCGCCAATGAATCAACCAATGAATTTTTCGGTTCATGTCACGTGATTTTCCAGCAAACAAAGTCGGAAGCATGTTCATCGTCGTAGTCAAATATGACAACAACCCCGGGAGAGATATGTTGAGTGAAAGTTCGTGAGTTTTACATCGTTGTTCACTAGTCCTAGCACGTGTTGATTGTTCAAACATTTCAATCACTGTGTCTTTGAAATTTTGTGTAAGAAAACACATTTTGATTCATCTTTCCTTATTCTGTTCAATTCCACGTGGTGCACTGTGCGATCTATAAACAAAACATGTCGGGAAATAATGGTACCGTAAAAGTTCATCCGGACGACAAGGAGGTTGTGATAGAAGAAGATACCACAGTCAAGTTGAAGAGAGAGCTTCAGCTTCACAATGGGATAGCCATTATTGTGGGGGTTATAGTGGGGAGCGGGATCTTCATTTCCCCGAAAGGCGTTTTGATGGAGTCGGGGAGTGTAGGGGTTTCCCTCATCGTATGGGTGCTCTGTGGGGTCATTTCTCTCGTGGGGGCCATGTGCTATGCCGAGCTGGGGACAATGATTCTGAAATCGGGTGCGGACTATGCTTACATTATGGAATCGTTTGGTCATTTCCCGGCTTTTCTCTACCTATGGGTAGCCATCATGATTATCATTCCCACTGGAAATGCAATTACTGCCCAGACGTTTGCGTATTATGTGTTAGAGCCACTGTTCCCTGATTGTGAAGCCCCTGGGGAGGCTGTCACTCTACTAGCAGCTGTTTGTATCAGTAAGTACATGTAAATAGAAATTTTTATCCGGCGATCTTGCCGTGTATAGCGGAGATGATGCAACATTTTTCATGCCGGTTTTGTGATGATGCAATACATGGCATTCGCTGACTGTTTGTGTTAACATGGTTAATGTCATTAGTTACCTGCATATTTATGAATAGATAGATAAATTTGATAATGGAATACACCTTTAAGATTTATGAGTATTTTTAAGAAATGAATATTATAATATGATTGAAATGTTTGAATTAAAAATGCATATATAACTATATTTTAAACATGAATTCAATTGTCATTTATATTTCTGCCTATGAAGTAAACTGTTTCTTTAATTAAACCACAATCTGTATTACAATAAAAATCAGAAACATGTATAACACATTATTGAGCCTAATTTAACAATACAAGAAAAATGTACGGCATTAAAAATGAATGTTTATGCAGTGGGAATTCATTTTCAGCAATTTACAATGAAATTCTTTTTTAAGGTTTATTATCTTAGTTCTAAACATGGACACTTTTTAGTTACTCAGTAAATTGACACTAATATTTTGGCAAATTTTGTTTGTTTCATCAACAGAAAACTTAAATAAAACTTAAATATAAACATACATATTTAAAAGGGTTATACAAATAAATTAATGAATATGTTCAAATCTTGAACACGGAGACATGGTTTATATGTATTCTTTCATTGCGGTGTACTTTTTTCAGCTCTCCTGACATTTGTAAATGCGTGGAATGTAAAAATGGCAGCCCGGGTCCAAGATGTGTTCACCATCACAAAAGTCCTAGCATTGGTTGTCATCATCATCACTGGGATAGTCTACCTCTTCATCGGTAAGATAGCACCGATATCCTTGCATTAGTTGTCATCATCATCACTGGGATAGTCTACCTCTTCATCGGTAAGCTTGCACCAAATTCCTTGCATTAGTTGTCATCATCATCACTGGGATAGTCTACCTCTTCATCGGTAAGCTAGCACCAAATTCATTGCATTAGTTGTCATCATCTTCACTGGGATAGTCTACCTCTTCATCGGTAAGATAGCACCAAATTCCTTGCATTAGTTGTCATCATCATCACTGGGATAGTCTACCTCTTCATCGGTAAGCTTGCACCAAATTCCTTGCATTAGTTGTCATCATCATCACTGGGATAGTCTACCTCTTCATCGGTAAGCTAGCACCAAATTCCTTGCATTAGTTGTCATCATCTTCACTGGGATAGTCTACCTCTTCATTGGTAAGCTTGCACCAATATCCTTGCATTAGTTGTCATCATCTTCACTGGGATAGTCTTCCTCTTCATTGGTAAGCTTGCACCAAATTCCTTGCATTACTGGTCATTATTGATAGTCTACCTCTTCAGTGGTAAGCTAGTGCCAATATCCAGGAATGGGGACATGTTATTTAGGATTATAAGGTTGTCTGTTGGGTTGTAAACTTAACCAGTCTGTTATCTAGAAGTTCAACAACCTGTGAGATCAATTTACAAATTCTCCAAAGAGCACAACAGTATTTAGTAGGTACATGTCATGTTTGTCAATGCTTAGGATATAAAAAAATTAAGAAAACTTTCATTATTTAAACCTTTAAAAATGTAATGTGTACACAACGTAACCCCCCCCCCCCCCCCCCCATACACACACATGTACACAAAAAACTTCAGCAAGTTAGGTATAGAAACAAGCCAGAATCTAAAGAATTAAAAATATTAACTTATTTACATATGTTTTAGGAAAAATCTAAAGAGATTAAGATTGTCGGTGATACTATTTAAAGACAGTGCTCCCTAGAGTGATGTTTAGAAAGGTCAATTAGTATTTCCATGTCAGTGACAGTTAAAGACCCGAGAAAATAAGCCCCGCCTTCAAAATTACTTGGTCGGTGTACCCTTGTCAATCAACTAAATTGAGGGCCCAGATTGGATGTTAGAAAATGATTGACATTCGTTTACTCATCCTGTGTATACCATGTCTAGCGCTCGCGACGATGGTGCAATTAACTTTTGTCTTTTGATGCATACCGTGACGATAAATCGCCATCTATTTGCACTATAATCAAAAGAAATATATTTTTAAAAGATATGAATTAAAAATATGATCTACATTGCAGTAATGTCCTTAATTTAACTTTTTCAGATACTAACTTATAGTCAATCATTGCACCATCTTCATATTGTCCCTTTAATTTAAATGTACTTGTATAATTGATGAACTCATTCTACTCTTGCTGTGTTACATATACATGTATATGTATATCATCTCTTTAGAATTTATATTGATAATTTTAATGAAATTTTTAAAATATCAAGTTAACATTTTCAAGTATGATTATTTTAATTATGTTTAATATTAAGAGAGGGACTGGAATATCATATATGATTAGTTATGATATTCTAAGGGACACTTCTTCAAATGTCACAGGGCACCTGTTTTTACCTTATAGGTGAAAAAACCCTCAATACATTAAAACATATGAGCATCTTCTACAGGTATTTTTGTTGGCAAAGAAGCTTTTTATCTAACACATCTGATTTCAGTTTTAATATTTAAAGAAGACTCCTTTTTTGATTTATATGTCATTTAAACTGAGCAAAATTTCAGTTGAAACACTAAGTTGAGTTCACCATTTGTGTGGGTTGACATGTGTGGTAACAAGTTACAATTTATGTGTGATGGCTGTGAATATTGATATAAAAAACAAAACCGCAAGCCACACGTAAAACACCAGCTGTTTCTATCTACACCATTAACAATATAACATCTACACAGTTAGTCACAAAATATAAAATTTAAAAAAAAAAAAGGTAAATCAGAGAAATTGGAGAAATTCAAAGGACCTTGCAGAAAAAACTAGAGAAGTACAGAACTTGTCCATTTTATTCAGGCTATTTTTGCACTTGCTGTGAAATTGTGTTATAAATATCTCAAGCACCTATATTTTGCATTAAATCTCTTCCCGATTTTTCAAGAATTCCTGGTTTAACGTTTCATTTTAAAGTGAATGTTCAAGGCTAACATATTTTCCAAGACCAACATGAATTACTGTTTGAGGTAGTTGTTTAAGAACAATTTTCTGTCTTTTAAATCCTATTTGTAGGCAGGTAACATGCCATAATTATTACCAGTGGACCATTTAAAAAAACAATTAAAAAAACCCATGGTTTTCACTTTCTTTTACAGAGGATAGTAAAAATACCTCTTTATTGATACTGCGTATTGACCATTTACTTGTAAAAAAGATGAATCAACATTTTTTATTTACCAGACAAAACGGCTACCTGTTTACTCTGCACTGATCCTTCGCCCGCTGGTTGTTACATAAAGTAAACAGGCTTTGTTTGGGGGAGGAAACAGGGTTTAAGTGACACCATCCTCCTTCAAGTCACATGTTGACTGGAGGCGCTTTGATGAAAGAGGCCCACCACTATAGCTCACAAGGTGGACTGGCCATATTATTCTAATTTACCTTCTGATGTCAAATCTCACACAGGTGTTTGTATTTGCTGAAGATTGGGCCAGTTATCCTTGTGTAATTGACTGCACATTCCCTAAAAATGCTATATTGTACTAAAAACCCCATTTAAATATGTGTCAGTTTTTTCTATGTGTGATTCCATAGACCAAATATAACATTCTATCTTTTCTTATCCAAACTTTTGTTTTTAATGGGTATTTTAAAAAAAACTGTAAAATTATGGTAATTGATATATTTTTTATTGAATTCTGTCACTTATGAAATGATGATTTTTCTAGCTGTTTCAATCTGTATAACATTTATTAAATTCAATTATTTTTTCTGTAAGTATACCAGTAACTTGGTATTACATTATGCCATATTGACAAACACCTTAAGATTTTTTTTATTACTAATCAAATGTTTTGCATTCTCTACAGGTGACAGGGAGAGTTTTGAGGAGCCATTTGAGAACTCGGAAACATCTCTAGGAAAGATAGCCCTGTCCTTTTACTCCGGGCTTTTCTCTTATGCAGGATGGTAATTATACTTATTGACTATTCTGTCGTCTAAATACTGCTTCAACTTTTTGAAGATTTGTTTACAAAGTTTTGGAGTCAAAATTTTTATGTTATGTCCAAATTCTTGCAATAAATCTTTGTGAAATTGTGTAAATATATATAATATGCATTAAGATATGAGTTGTTATTAATTACGCAGTGAAAAGTGGACAGCAATATTCATCATGTTTATTTTTTATTTCACAGGAATTATTTAAATTTTGTGACAGAAGAATTGAAAAACCCATACAAGTACGTTCTTCACATTCCTCTTTGTAATCCTCTTAGAAATGTTATCTAAATATATTTTAAATGATAATAAAATATGTTATAATTGATCATAATGAAACTTAACAGTGGATAAGTGTTATCCCTTGTTCAATTACCTGTCAATCATTTTGTAGGAATCTACCTCGAGCCATTGGTATATCTATACCATTAGTGACAGTTATATATGTGCTGGCTAATGTAGCGTATTTTGCCGTCCTTACTCCGGCTGAGATGTTGGCCTCTAAAGCTACTGCTGTGGTAAGTGAGCTAGACCAAAAACTTGAAGTCTATGGCAAAATTCACTGAACCCCATTCTCAATTAAATAAGACTAGACACAATACACAATATGACTCGTCTCATAACATGGTTTTAACCGTGGGGGGTTACATTTCCAATTGAAAATACTAGTAGGCTTATTTTCCTGAAATTGATTATATTTTCCTAATGGAGAAAAATGCATGGCATTTCCCTGATGAATCCCTGAAAAAAGTTATTTAAAGATCAGACTATATTATGAATGCTTAATATTAATTTTGCAAGTACAATGTACATTTGTAATAGGTTTCTCAACATTTGAAAATTGCACTGCGCTTCAATGGTTTTGTTGATTTCAAATCTAAAATAGAAATGTCAAAGAAGGAATAATACTTCTTGTAAATAAGTGTAGAATTGATAATGATTTACATGTGGCCTTGACCTAAGTCAATGACCTCAGATCAGGGCCATGACACACATAGCAGTCAAAGCCTCACACAAAATATCATTTGCCTTGAACAGTTGCACTTTTTCATATCTATATAGAACCAACTTGGAACAAGTACAAGGTAATAGACAAGACCACTTACCTAGTACTACATGTATGCATCACTCAGAGATGCATGCCTCAAGGATGACCTTGAATTGATAACCGGGTGATAGTGAGCCCTACGTAGAACATGAGTTGATAAAGATTTGAGGAACAAGGAATAAGAACTAAGAAGTTTAATTTCAAGGATACTGTAGATTTCTTATTTGAATATTCACATAAAATCGTGAGAAGCAACCCTCATGGATTTTAAAATCTTACTTTTATTTTTCAGACAGTTCTGAACTATATGAAATTATAACAAAAAATTGGTCTTGCAATTTCGTATTCTCTTGATTTGATACAAAATTACAAAATCGCGGAATTAAGTACTCGCGTTAAATAAGGAATTTATTTTAATTTTTTTAAGTAGTTTTATCTGAGGAATTGGCTATCTGATTACAATAAATTTAGTGCTCATGTAGGAATCTATATTTTAACTACGTTAAGGAATATAGCCAGTATAAGATCCTGTTTGGGGTCCTTCTGCCTAGAATTGGTTAGATAATAGTTAAAAATGCATACACTGAGTAGAACCCACATGATGCCAAATAATACTGTATAATAAATTTGTGTGTAGTGTTCTATATATGTATGTACTTAATATCATTACAATATGAAATACAGTTATAAGCCATAAACAGAATCCTGCAGGTCTATTATGGGATATGTCCAGATGTGACTGGGGTTTTGACATGTGTTTGTTGATGAATTAGGTGTACTGGTAGCTCCATTCATTGAGTCCCTGTCTCCCAGCAGGGATTGATCAGCGGGATAGGGCAGTGAACCTGGCATTAATGAAGGCAAACAGAAATGGACAACCCCCCCCCCCCCCCCCCCCCCCCCCCCCCCACCTACAGAGAACATGTCAAGTGTTGAATGACTGTGAACACATGTCATTTTAATATATACAGTCATATTTTAGGTCCTAAACTTAATATGGGTTATGAACGTAACTTTACCTTGAAACTCTAGCCATAGGCATTCCCATGCATCAGTCTAGCCATTTACAGATTCTGAAGTAGACTTAAATTGAACTTGACAGTGGCAGTCAGAATGAGAGAAGAGAATTACAATAAATGTTACAGCCATTGTTATGAACACATGTAGTGTAGAATATGGTGTATGTTAGTAGATAGGATTGCTCTATATAATATCTCCTTGGAGGTTATGCTATCCCTGTGATTAATGATATCTATTCTTTTTGCGACAATTAAAGGAGGTATGAGACACCTCCATATTATCAAACTTTCTTTCAAAAAAACCAAGAAAATCAATTACATCATTTCTAATGCTAAACGGCATAGTGCAGAAAATTAAAGTGTCATCTACTGATTTGCAAGTCATAATCTAAAAATCATCTTGAGCTTTTACAGTTTTTAACTTTTTAAGAATTTTTGAAATGTTTTTTATTGTCAAATATTGTAGAGTTTGTAAATTTTAGAATCATGATTATATTAACGTGATGCAATTTTATCCACATTGATATATTAAGGTGTCCGTTACTACCTTAATGACAGCACCAGTAGCCTTATTGCTAACTATCTTGGTGGGTTTTTTTTCAGACCTTCGCTGGCAGAACTCTTGGGGTGATGGCATGGACTATGCCTGTTTTTGTTGCGTGTTCAACATTCGGCAGTGTAAATGGGGCCATATTTACATCTTCTAGGTAACCATGATTCATTTTGATGTTCTAGAATCAAACAGCAAACATTCTGCAGTTTTCTAGGCCAAGAAGACCTCATTTATTATCAAAACATGTCTCCTATTGACTTGTCACCAGAGGAACTCCGCTATCTCTTGATTACATAAAATCCTGTTTTTGTTTTACATAATCTTGAGCATTTATAAAGATTCATAAAAACACTTAGGATTAGATTTGAAGAAGAAACTTGCATTAAATTACACTCAAAAACCCCCACCATTTTTTGATTAGCCAAAAAAATGGGGAAAGAAAATCCAGAATTGAGTATCAAAATGATCTATTTGGTTACTTGTTACTTACAGGTTTACTGGTAATTAATTTTTTATACCATGTATATATGGCATGCCTTATTTGCATGGATAGGAGATGGTTCAGGTGAGATCCTTGTCAAATATTAAATTAAGTGTCATGTGGAGTTTAATTTCTTTGTCATGTGGCATCTTATAGAAAACTGTAGATGTTTCTAGTTTACATAAATTCACTTTCTAGGGCTACTAAATAGCAATATGCAGATTTATATAAGGATCTTATGTCCAGTCAAAAAGATATTAGAGTTTGTTGCCATTTCAAGGTAAAGTGGCTGAACGGACTTGACTTGACCAGGGGTTGAACGAACTTGACCAGGGGTTATCCTTTAAAGGCTGTCATCTCAGAACTTTAACCTTAATGTTGGGGGTTAAAAGGTCATATAAAGCTAAAAAGTCCTTGTAGGTGAATAAATCCTAGATTTTAAGTGTATTGACCTTCATATGTAGGGCACATTGGTTTACCTGCTAACACAGTTACATTGTAACTGTATAAATATTGATCTACAGTTAGAAACTAAAGGAGGACGACTTTAGTTTGCATTGCGCATTCAAGTAAAATACAGTGTATTTATACCTTTTATGAAATGGTTTTGATACCATTTATTAAATAGAACACAATAAACAAAATACAGATAAAAATATTTAGATTTTGAAAGGAATATTTTATTTTTTAAGAGATTTTTCTGTTGTTCAGTAGTTGAGCACTTCCACTGTGGTTTTATGACATTATGATAAAATGAAACTTTGAAGGAGTACGCTATAAGAAATAACATTAAAGAGAAAGTAAAACGTGTACGCCTTGGAAATTTTACACACAGGATAATGTTATCCTCAGTGTTATTTTTCTTATTTTTGAATGAATCCATTGTACCAATCAACATTTGTAATAGTCCAAATATATAGCAAATTTTGGTGCATTTAAATATTTTGAGATTACCCCCACTATAAACCTGATGGTAGAATTCACTATTTTTTACATGTAAGGTAGAAGATGATATTACTAATCACACATATTGCAATTTGAGGAAAATGGCTGTTGTAGTATTTTTTAAATCTGCTTCAAAAAGTGGAAAATGGCAGTTTCCTTAATATTCATACAGTAAATGTACCTCTATTTTGAGATGGCCCCTAAAAAGAACCGAACGGTAGATTTTCTTGAAACTTTGCAAATATACTAGAGTTGGTGTAAATTAACGGTACATATGGTTAAAATATAAAGTTTTGCCATAGTAGTTTTAACACACATAAACCCAAACCAGCCTTTTTAAGAGTTTTGTCTCAGTTGAAAACTATTAAAGTGTAAATTAAATATAAGCATGCGCAATTTTAAAGTCAGTACTGAACTCTTACATCATTGCAGCATAGATTTTATGTAATGTAAGTGAAAGATTAACCAACTTTCACATGTGAGTTTAATCTTACCTAAAGTTTACTCTCACATTGTAGATTGTACTTTGTTGGGGCCAGACAAGGACATCTTCCCGATTTCCTAGCCACTCTGAACATTAAGCTCTTCACTCCGCTTCCATCCTTGTTGTTTGGGGTAAGTAGTTTTTTTTGTGTGTTTCCTCCACCTGTCTGCAAGTCATTTTTAAATGAAACACTGATTATTTTATTTGTGGGTACACAAGGAAAAAATTCACATGTACGATTAGAATTAGAGTATAATTGTTGGCATTGTATTTTAATAATTGTATTCAAACATACAGGAAAGTTGGCCGTTTTATAGGTTTCCTTACATTTTTGTTGTCACCTATTCAGGAAAAGGCTTATATTTCTAGATTCTAAAAATCATTTATTATGCATCAAGAATCTGACCTTTTATTATGTCTATCTGATATTTTCTGTTCATAAATAATTTACATACATTTGCTTCTGTTTTAATAACAACATGTCATGGATGTCATTTAGTGCACTACGGGAGTTTATAAGATCAGTAGGAATATACATGTACATGTACTGTACATTGAGATATGTTACCCAATAAGATTAACTTACAGTCAATAAAACTTGATCAAGACCAAACTTCTTTCAGGTTTTAAGTGAACATTTGTCATTGCTGGACATTCATCTGAACATGTTTTGCCAACAGTCACTCAGAAAGTTAAGAACATTTCACCCAGATGCACGAACCCACTATTCAATTGGGAGTTGAACTTGTAAATTTTGATTTCTCAGCATTATTTTTGTGTCTGCTGAGGTGTGCCCCAAACCTGTTGATTTTTATCTGATCCATATGTAAATCATTCACTCGAGTGCCTTGTGCCATGTACAACAATAAACAGTACAGTGTAACATTTTGTTGTGTAAGTGCATTTGTCACAGGCTGGTTGAATTGGGGTCTTTTATACACATATGAGACTATTTCCAGATACAGAAAAAGATCAATCTAATGGCAATGTTTGTACATTATTAATCATCCATTTTAAATCAAATTTTGAAATACATACGTTGTCTATTCATTAAAATTTAAGGGAGATACCTGCACAGAATGACAATTTGGTGTTCTTGTGCTGTGCAAAACATGACAGTAAACATTAATGCAAATTGTTTCGCAGTACAACTTGAAAGTGAAGTAATACATATTAGTGCTAACTATAATTCTCTAAACAATGAGTATGAAAATTTGACATCAGTTGGAACCTGTTTTTCTTTAAATTATTCTTATTAGCTAAATTTAAATACAAAAGAATTTTGTCTTGGACATAAAATAACACCTATTTGGTTTATTTAATACTGACAGTATACGAAATTGATATACCGGCATATCAAGTTGTTAAAATTGTGAAAGGCATCGAAAGGCCTTGCCTTCAATGATGACACTTAATTAAAAAATTTTGAAATATTTCTGTAGACAGTAAGAAAAAACCTGAATATTTAATAATAATGATAATAATCTTGTAAAGCAATTATAATCTTATGAAATGGGAGAAACATGTAACATATATCAATTGTGATAAAGGGAGATAAATTCATTATATACATCTTATAACTTGTAAATTTATTTGGTTTTGGTTGCTTGTTTCAGTGCCTGATGTCCTTGGTCATGTTGTGTAGTCGTGACGTCCAGGTCCTCATTAACTACGCAGCATTCGTGGAGACCTTGTTTGTCACAATCAGTATTGCAGGCCTCATCTACATGCGATATAAATTTCCCAAACGGGAACGACCCATCAAGGTATTATAAATAGCAGATTTGTTGTCAGATTGTATGCATGTCTAGAAAAAAAAAATTTGTTGTGCAATTATGTAATAACAGCTACATGTGTTTTTGTTTTAATAGGTGTGTATACTGCTGCCCATTTTCTTCATCTTCATCTGTGTATTCCTGCTGTTGATGCCTCTGACAATTGATGCTAACGAGGTATTGTGGGGCATCATCATGATCCTGTCCGGGGTACCGGTCTACCTGCTTGGGGTCGTGTGGAGAAACAAACCCCGTGCGTTCACTGGCTTCTTAGGCAAGTCTTCAGTCCATCAGGACTTCTTTCTTACCTGTGTAAAGAAAAGACAAATGATGGCTGCACTTGTACAGTGAATAGACATATTTCATTGTCTACTTTCTTGAAATGTTAAGCTGCATAAAGGATGATGAAATGCTTTAGGCTACAATCTATTGTTTGTTACATGTATTTCTATCTGTAAATATAAGTTGATGGTTTTCTTACAGATTCGTTCACTGTGCTGTCTCAAAAGGTGCTATTGACAGTCCGTGAGGAAATGAAGGAAGATTGAACTGGACTCGGAAAGATGATCCAGCGATAGAAGATGACGGGGTTCCCAAAGAGGGGACTCCGAACAAGCCAGCTGTCTCGGAAGCCTTATTATTTCTATGCATCTGTTAATTGTTGCTTTAATTTAAACTCATTTACTGCCTTTCCACAGTGTGGATATTAAGTTTACCTGGTATACAAATACAATATACATCTATGTTTTTTACTGTTGCATACTGATGTTCACAAGTAGTATGTGTTCAATACTTGCAGCAACATTCCATGTGGATGCACCCATTTTATTTTGTATGGGGTGTTCCCTATTTTCAGGATATAGAAAATGTTCATATCAAAATTATGACTGTTCCTTTACAATCCTATCACTCAGTTTGCAAAATTCTATGCTAAAGGTTGAAAGCAATATTAATGTGTTTTATTTTGTTATTTTGAGAGTTATATGCATTATTATTTTCTGATCTGAGTTATTATTATGAAAGGTTGGAAACAATTTTGAAGTCTTATAAACAATACATGTATTTGTATTAATTTATTTTTCATTGTGTAAAGTTTTCATTCTTCAATATGCCTTCATTGAAATTTACTGTTTATTTGGAAAGACCTTACATGTACCAATATTGAAACTAAAGGTTAAATACAGATGTATATTCCTGTTAGGTTGATATGAAATTTGCTTTGAAACAGATTCTTTCAATAAGAAATATTTGCAAGTGAGTTTTTTGTGTGCTCATGTCATGTTAGCATCTTTTGCTGAAATTTGCATAATTGCCTGTGTATCCTCTGAGTAAATATTGGCATGATTGGGATGTTTGTTAGAGTGACTTTTGTCATGATTTAGAATGATTGGATTCATAAAATGTCAGAAATTATGACATGACAACTGTCCACTATTTGTCTTCATTCAAAATTAACATACCATCATTTGTCACAAAAAGATATTATGATTATGATATGAATATTCCTATATGATATTGCTCAAATCCCGGCGTCCAATTAGCACTGTATATCACTGCCAAAAAATCAGTTATGATTGGGAGTGTGTGCAAATTTATTTCCAAGAAATGACTTCCTGTAGATATTCAATATTTGGTCATGATTAATTTTTGACTGTGTATTGATTGTTGATGTATGTGTATGGATGGTGATCTTCTGGAACTGAAGTGTAGTTGATATTCTGTCAGGTTTCGAATGTTGGAATCGGTTTTGTCTTGTCCTCTGTATACATTTACTTCTCTGTACCGGTAGTTATCTTATTTACTCCCATTCTGATGTCGTCATCTATCTTTTAATTTCTATAGTTTTACTCGCGTATGGGAAATACATGTATCGCTATGGTTTTAATTTCACTGTTCATTGTATAATTTCTCTGAAATTTTAAGAACTGGGAATTCCGAAGTAATGCATCTGATTGTGTGTACTATTCTTCATATTGTTAGTGTAAAATTATGACTACATGCATAACGATAGTTACTTTATCAAGAAATTAGGAAAATTGACACAGTGGAATAACTTACAATATTGCAAATTCTGAACTTAGTGTGACAATATTTAAGAGCTTGATTTAAAGACAATGTTGTAGCATCTAGTCTATTTTCCTAGTTATAAGATCAACATACTGTATGATATCGTAGATTTTTTGATGATGGGGTTTCATGTACCGTTGTACTGCATTTCTTATTGCAGTTATACACATCAGTGAGCTGCACTGCCATGTCTATTATATATACTACTTACTGCAATTGCAAAATCATGACGGAAGCATTTATTTGGGGGGAGGGGTGTTACCCCAATATTTGACTCAATAAGTAATGAAGTGTGAAAGTCCTCAAAAGTCAAAATTCTAATCATACATATACTCTACATCAAGTATGGTATGCATAACTTTTTTTCTGTGAATGGTCGATTTAGAACTGATCCAGGACAATGAATTTCTGTGAGAAAGTATTCATTTAATATTTTTGGTACAGAAAAAAACCCCACTGGGCTGCAATGATAAATATTCATGAGAAGAATTTGCTTGTTAATGTTTATGGCATGCATTATTACTTGATTAAGTGTGGTCGTTTAGAATATAAGAAATTTGGGTTACAGCTCGGTTATACCTGTTACTGTATTCTGGTATGTTTACTAATGGCCAACACAATGATTAATTTATTGATGAGTGTCCATCTCTTAGCTGTTATACATGTAGTACATGTACTTCATTACCCTCAATTAAAAACTTGTAGAATCAATGAATGTTCATATGATACTTGGTAGTCCTGTTTAGCAGATGGATAGGTTAGGTGTCCAAATTAAAATTGCAAGTTGGGACATGGATGTATACTGTATATTTCCAAACCCAGGTGATGTTTTAAACCAGTTTCAGGGAGCACGAGAAAACTGAATTTATACTTCAAGTAGATTGCACAAATGTCTAAAAACCCTGGGATGGGTGTACAAATTCTTAATAATTTAGGATTTTCACTAGTTGTGAAGATGAAGTACTATTTTAGTTATTTAGTTTATATATCTACAATTTTTGTTTTTCTTTTTCCAAGTCTGTAATACAATATATTAAAAAAGATCTGAATGCACTGTACAAATAGCATAATATTTTTCTTGCTTTTTAATTGGTGTTTTTAAAGCTTTAATTAAAAGGTGATCTTGAACTACATCTTGTTGGATTCTATACAAAATTATTATCTGTGGTCTTATTTTGACTGCATTATGACATTTTATATTCAATTCTTTTATCAATGACTGTTTGTTGAGGTTTATTCTTGAAGTTGCAATCTGTATTATTGTATTTATTTGCTGTTATATTGAAATGAATAAAGACAGTCTGTATTGTGATTGTGTGTTTTGACTTAAACAAAAAATGAATATTGACTTCAAAAGATCGTTGACAGAATACAGATAGGGAGTCTGAAAGGGGAACAAAATCAAAACTGGAACATCTACATGTATGCTTAAATCATCTTTATGGATTTAATTTGATATGAGGAGTATATACAAAGTGTTACATATATTATAACATTCTGAAGGAAGATCAGATATTTTTCCAAATCGCCAATGAGGCGCCAGCTCATTGATGCTGCTACATGGGTGATTTTTCACGTCCTTATACTGAGGCGTGTTCAGCAGGGCAGATGCTCGCGAGCGCTCGCCAAAATCCAATATCAATTCATTGAATTATTTAGAAACAATGGTACATGATTTACAAATGGTATGCTTGGGTTATATGGTAATGTCAAGAGTGTAATTATACACAACATACAAATGACTATTAGCATTAGTAATAAAAGGGAAAGAAAAACTAGATGACCAGGTTGCATAATAAGTAAAGAGTTTGGCATTTTATACATGGAGAATAATAAATACTAGATAAGTTTAGGCTGGACAGCAGACTTTTCAGAATAAAAGAGCTTAGTTTTCCCCTATACCGCTCGCGGGCACCTGCTCTGTTGAACACGCTTCTGGTGAGATTGAGTGTTCACATCTTTGGAACAACATGAAATAAATCCATGAAACTTCGTATGACATACCAAAAAAAAAAACAGCGACGAAATTGACAAATACTTATTATGGTCTGCAATTTCACCTTAACAACTTCTTGGACGTTTAGAACACAAAATACCATGAAAAGAGAGTACTATAATACGAATTGCTATCCCTTATAGATCTGTATTATTATTTTTGTATACCTGTATGTATAATAACTTTTTTTCTGGTATTCAGATTTCTGCCTCTTTCATTTGACTTTCGTTGCCCATGAACGTTATTTCCAGAATAGGAATGATAAGTTTTCAAACTGGTGTTTTTCGAATAGGAATAACAAGTTAATTGCTTATAAATCATAAGGTTAAGGAATAAGAGTGGTGCAATTTTCGGATAACAAAGATGGAGTCATCGGAGAGGCAACTCCTATTTTGAAATAGGATTTAAAAAATTATCTCACCCCACCTCTCTCTCTCTCTCTCTCTCTCTAAAAAATGTTTTAGAATAACATCTTTTGGAATTAGAATAATAATTTATCGAGTATGAATAACTTTTTGCATAAAAACATCAACTTATCAAATAGAAATCATGTTTTATCGAATAAAAATTGTATGTTTAAGAAAAAGAATAGCAAAGATTTTGAATAGAAATAACAAAAAAAGTTTAATGATAGAACGTTTTACACGCCATATTTAAAGTACCTATTAAGTGCGAAACGAAATCATATTGAAACAAAACCTAGTGGATCTATTCAATGAGTTTTATGTCTCCCACTTGGTTTGAATGTTTATTTATCTCCCGCAAAAGAGGAGGGGGGGGGGGGGGGGGCAGTGCTTTATCAATCGTTTAGAAATAAAAATTAAGTAGGGATCATGATTTTTTTATATAAAAGTTCGCTGTAAAATTTATGATAACCGGAAATGCACAAACAGAATGACATACAGACGACGAACGGACAGAGCTTAATTAATATTCCCCACTTAGAACAAAGCAGGGGAAATTATATACATGTACATTGAAACAAAACGAATCTTTAAGAATCTACATGAACTTAAGTCGGAAAAATTAATAAATAAAATTTAAAGGAAGTGAAAAACAAACGAATATAAAATGTACAAATATTTTGACGTTAAAAATATACATTGTATTTTAGAAGTAGCGTGAGTAGTATAAGCCCCCCCGCTGGGCGGTTCAACTGAGTGCACTTTTTATGCAAATGAGGTGTTGAACCGCCCAGCGAGGGCGGCTGGTAATCTAGCTTCTTGGTTTTCAAGCTAATAATGCTATAGTAAGCTAATAATGCTAAGCTATAGTAAGCATAATTTCATAGCATTTTTTATTGAGTAAAATTCTTCTTGTAAAAACACGTCCGCTCTCTATGAAGTCACCGAGAATTATGACGTTATAACGTTAGGCGCCTTTCTAGAACAATCTGAGGATGACGTAACGTTATTGTTCTTGACGTAGCACGCGACGTTATAGAATGTTCTAGACAGTTCTTAACGTTTATTATGTACTTTAACGTTATTCTCTTATCATTTGAATCAAGTGCATCATGCCGCTCACATCGCTTAGAAGAAATCTTCTCCTCCAACATCGCCGCTTGAAAGAATATCAGTTGAAGCAGAAAAGGATTCGACTTTTGAAAAGAAATGAAGAATTGCTCCGACATTTGCGCTTATATAGAAAAAACCTACTGCGACTACGGGAATTGGCTAAAAAAGCAGAGAAGTATTATCAGATCAAGTTGGATCGCGGACGACACTCTAGGAAATTCAAAGTGCAGGAGAATGTATACAATGTGAATTTTAAGCCTTTACCCGAGAAAGACCATTCTCCTTTTGTCCGGAATGTATTGGATGCCATGTTGAACGAAGTCAAGAGTGAAATGAACTGCCGTCCGAACGACTATCTGCGGTTGAACATACGACACCCTTCTTTGGACTCCGACATATGGTATGAATTTACTCAAAGCAAGCATCTCGACGCCCGGGGGATACTAGAAAAAATTAAAGGTGTGCAGCAATCCAAGAGAGATTTCACCATGACCGACGGAGCTATACAATTCGAATTTTTTCATGTACAGTATCCCGAAGGAAGTGGCGGAAATAAGAAAAAACATCTGCTCCTCAACAAGGAGAATTTCAAAAAGGGTAAAAAATCCATTGTGAGCATTCAAAATACGGATTCTTTGTGTTTACCGCGAGCAATCGTGGTCGCTCGATTGCACAGTAAAAAACCTCAGGATCCCGTAGCTCTGGAAGTCTGGGGAAAACAATGGACTCGAATGATGAAAGGTGACTGTAGAAGTGTAGATCAGAAAAAACAGGCTCTAGAGCTCATGGAACTTGCCGGATGTGATCCCGAGTTACCCTGTGGCCCTATAGAGTGGAGGAAGTTACAGCAGGTATTGTGCCCTGAATTTCGACTAAAGATCTTTCAATTTGAAACTAACACGCGCGCACTGAAATTAAAACCAATCTACAAGGGTCACGGCAACGGGAAATGTCTGAACGTGTTGCTAGATCGAGGGCATTACGATACCATACTTTCCATGCCCGGAGTCAGCGAACACAAATATTACTGTGATTATTGCGATGTTGGATATAGCCACATCGAAGAGCATCGTACCAAGTGCCCTCATCGCTGCTCATTTTGTTTGGGCGACACTCCCTGTCCCCCCGAAGGCTTAAGCATCGAATGTTCCGAGTGTCACGGATTTTTTAAGAGCATGGGGTGTTACCAGAGACATTTAGAACCTAATAACTCTAAGACCAACACTTCAGTGTGTCATTTAATGGATCGATGCCAGCACTGTCAGACCTGGATGACCAAAAAATTATTAGCTAACCACAAGTGCAAAGGACAAAAACAATGTAAGATCTGTAAGAAAATTGTAGAGAGCGATCACCAGTGTTACGTGCAAAAGAAGCCCGAGAAGAAAAAGGACAAATTACAGCTGTACATTTATTTCGATTTCGAGTGCACTCAAGAGCATGGAATTCATTCCCCTAACTTGTGTGTGGCTCATCGGGTGTGTCAACATTGTGACCATTTACCTGTGGATGAAGCCTGTACGCACTGTCAGAGTTTAGGCCCCCGTCAACACGTGTTTCAAGGACCGGATACCTTAAAGGAGTTCGTAGATTGGCTATTGAAATCTGAATGTCAGAACAAAACCACCCATTTAGTGCACGATGGGGCCATCGTCATTGCTCACAATTTTAAGGGATACGATGGACAATTTATCTTGAACTATATCGTTCACAAAGCTTGCATCAAACCCTCGGTCATCATGAATGGAAGTAAGATCTTGTCCATGAACATTTGTGACATAAAATTCATCGATTCCTACAACTACTTACCTTTTGCACTCGCAAAGATGCCTTCTGCTTTTGGGTTACAAGAACTGAAAAAAGGGTATTTCCCTCATTTTTTCAACACGGAGCAGAACCAGGATTACTTGGGAGTCTATCCACCCCCCGCTTACTACAACCCAGACGACATGAGCACCGCGGGGCGTAAAGATTTTTATGCCTGGTACGAACAGCAACGAGGAAAAGTGTTTAACTTCCGAGAAGAATTCCTAGCCTATTGTATTTCGGATGTGGACATTTTAAGGCGCTGTTGTGCAAAGTTTAGAGCTACCATACAGTCTCAGGTTCGCGTGAATCCCTTTCAGGAAGCTCTCACTTTTGCCAGCACTGCCAATTTAGCTTACCGGCGGAGTTTCATGTCAGATCAAACCATTGCCATCATTCCCAATCTGGGTTACCATCCTGCTCGCCAGTATTCCATCAAAGCCTGCCGTTGGTTGGCCTGGATGGGTCGTCGATGTTCTATACGACATGCTAAAAACGGAGGTGAGGTTCGACTGGAAAATTACACCGTGGACGGTTACGATGAGAACACGCAGACAGTGTATGAATTCCATGGATGCTATTGGCATGGCTGTCCCACCTGTTATCCAGATCGAACCACAGACATTCATCCTCACCATCCAGACAGGACTTACGCCACGGTCTACGAGCAGACCCTCCGTCGAGAACAAGAGTTAAGGGATAAAGGATATAAAGTCATTAGTATATGGGAACACGAATTTGACAGTCAATTAAAAAACCAAGAGGAGTTACGGAACTTTGTACAAGAATTAGACTTTCAAGACCCCTTGAATCCCAGAGACAGCTTGTATGGAGGCCGGACCAATGCCATTCGTTTGTTCTGTACAGAGGGAGATATGCGCTATGTAGATGTCTGTTCTCTGTATCCTTACGTGCTAAAGTACAGGCCTTTTCCTGTGGGACACCCCGAAGTCCTAAGTGATAATTTCGGAGACTTGAGAGCCTATTTTGGATTGATTAAATGCCGCGTTTTACCCCCACGCGGTCTCTATCATCCCGTCTTGCCTTATCGTTCCGGAGGAAAATTACTATTTCCCCTATGTCGGACATGTGCCGAACAACGACAGAGTCTGGAACCGGAGTACCAATGTTTGCATTCTGAATCTGAACGCTGTCTCACTGGAACCTGGGTAAGCACTGAACTCCATAAAGCGATGGACATGGGATATCGAATTGAGCGCATTTACGAAATCTGGCATTTTCCTCAAACTAGTAACACCTTGTTCAAAGCCTACATAGACACCTTTTTGAAAATAAAACAAGAAGCTTCAGGATTTCCCCCCGAATGTGAGAGCGAAGAGGAAAAACGGAGCTACATTCTTGACATTTTTGAAAGAGAAGGTATCATGTTAGATCCCTCTCAAATAGAGAAAAACCCAGTCAAAAGAACGATTGCCAAACTGTTTTTGAACTGTCTGTGGGGAAAATTCGCTCAGAGAATTCAACTACCTAAATCTCGTTATTTGACCGAAGAAGAAGAATTACAACAGCTGTTACAGGACTGCAGTCTAGAGGTCAAAGGGATAGAACTCTTGGAAAACTCTGAAGATCCCAACTTGGACATGATTTTAGTCAATTACCAAGAGAAACGGGAATTTCTGGAAGAATGTCCCTTCGGTAACGTGGTATTGGCTTGTTTTACCACGGCTCATGCTCGCCTGCATCTCTACGAAACCTTAGAACAACTGGGGGAACGTGTGCTATACTTTGATACCGACAGTATCATCTACCAACACGAGGAGGGTAAATTCAATCCTGAAATTATCAACAGTTTAGGTGGCTGGACCGACGAACTGGATGGAGATCGGATAGTAAAATTCATGTCTGGAGGACCTAAAAATTATGCCTACATCACCGAGAGCGGTAAATCTGTGTGTAAAGTGAAAGGATTGACTCTGAATTACAGAGCCTCAACCATAGTGTCTCCCGAAGCCCTTGAAAAAATGTTAAAAGAAGAAATCGATATCATCAATGTGACTTATCCCAAGTATATTCATAGAACCCGCCAACATACTGTCCAGACGCTACCGCTTACCAAACAATACAGGATTGTGTATGATAAACGCCAGAGGATATCTGACTACCGAACCCTACCCTTTGGATTTTGACCAATTTTGAATTTGATGCATTTTATTGTTGAATGATCCTGTATATAACATTGATTTTTTTTACCTATTATCAAACTCTTGTATCAAATAAATTGAATGATTTTCTCAAAATCTTGTCATTCTTTAACATGTACTCCTACGATACACTAGCCCCTTTTCAATTGAAACACGAATTTACTATGGTAGTAGCAGGTCCTTCCAAGTCGGGGAAAACTGAATTTGTTAAAAAACTGGTGGAAAATACTCATTGGATCACCCCATACCCCGAGAAAATCGTTTGGTGTTATCGAGAATGGCAATCTGCTTACGAATCTTTACAAGACAGAGTCAAGTTTATACGCAATATTCCCGAGGACGATGAGAAATTAGTGGCGGATCTCAATACTCGACACCTTTTAATATTTGATGATATGATGGGAGGTAAAGCGATCGAGTCAATAGTCGATTGGTTTACACGGAAAGCTCATCATAGGAATACTAGTGTCATTTACATTACTCAGAATGTATTTGATCGAGCAGCTCAGCATCGCACTATTAGTTTAAATGCTCATTATTTAGTCTTGTTTAAAAATCCCCGAGACAAGTCTCAAATTGTGGTGTTGAGTAGACAATTAGACATGCCTCATTTAATGTCTGCCTATCAAGATGCTACTCGCCAACCCCACGGGTACCTCATTGTAGATTTAAGCCCTCAGACTCCTGATGAATTACGACTGAGGAGTCAATTGTTTGAGACCCTAACAGTTTACATGGCTAGAGTATAAATACAAGAGTTTGAATGTTTTCCTATTCAGTTGAAATCATGACTGGAAAGAAGTTACTACGTACATTAAGACGCTTACAACATGAACGGGATCCAGAGAAACGAACAGAAATCATCGAGTTGGGGCGAAAAGCCTTAATGAAATGGTTTTTGGCTGGAGCTAAAAATTTATTGAAAGGAGTCATTCCTATCAATAAGCAGACCCAACGTTTCATCGATAAACATCGAGAGGATTTAAGTGTCATTGCCAATAAAAAAGTCAATGATGATAACAGGATTAAAGCCATTCTGAAACGTGGTGGAGCTGGATTTGTTGGAGGAGTCATTATTCGCCATTTATTGAAATGGAACCTGGCTAAGGCTAGAACAGCTAAACCCAAAAAACGACGACTTAAGAGTGTAGTGATCAATCCCAAGGCTCCTAAAACTAGAAAGCTCCCACAGTGGATGGTTGACATAGGAAAATCGGCTTCAAGTAAAAAGAAAGCTCCCAGGAAAAAGAAATCTCCCAAGAAAGGCAAAAAGAAATCACAGAAACTGATTGTTAAACTTCCTAAAAAAAACAATAAGCAGATTCCGTTGACCCAACTTCCCCCCAATACCACATTAGCCATGTTGAAACAAGGTCAAAAGAAAATGGCTCGAGCCATGACTGGACCTATAGGGAGTCAGAGAACTCCCGATATTCAACCTAGTGTGTTTCCTGGTATTAAGGTTCCTGTTCATCATATTCCGAGATCCTCCTCGTTGTTTACAAAAGTGGCAGGTTTTAGTCCTTTACAAGATCCCGATAAGAAAAACCAGAAGGGGAAATATCAATGTCGATATTGTCCTGCAGAGTTTAGAGTGAAGAAAAATAGAGATCAACACGAGAGAACCACTCACTTGGGTTATGCCCCTGCCTAGAGGAGAGTATAAAAACCCTTACAGACTGAATCTAGTTATCATTTTGTACAAAGATGGGTACAAGCCAGAAGAAAAAGAACAAAGTGTGCTGTTGTAAATCTAGACTGAAACCTCATTTACCCATATTGCAGTTATTATCAACGCCACATTATTCACCAAAGTTAAAGAAAGAGGTGTTAAAGCACTGTTCTAATGACTGTATCTATAAAATTTGTGAAATCGTGTACAACCTCTTAAAAGGCAACGTTCTACTGAACTCCTCTCAGAAGAAAAAACTCGCTCCTCAGAAACACATCTTGAGGCGACTGGTTCAACCCCAGTCCATACAGAAACGCAGACGAACTTTAATACTGAATCAAAAAGGGGGCGTTTTCCCAGTCATTCCCATGCTTCTCAGTTTACTCCTTTGAAATTATGAGTCGCAAGATGGTGTTAGTTCCTGAAGCCATGTTACTGGAATTGAAAGGAAAATTACCTAAATCTCCTGAATTTCAAGCCACCATTGGATTAGGACACCAGTTAGATCAGATTCAAGGGAGAGAAGATTTGAACCCTGAAGAAAAAGTGGCTCTCTATGGACATCAATTACACCGTTATCGGAATTATTTACAACAAGCCCGTGATCAGGGGAAGGAAAGGACATTTACAACACCATTACCTAAAACACAGAAAAATAAAGAGGCAAACAAAGATGTTGATATTGCTGCTGCTCCTGCTCCTGTTGCTGATGCTGCTGATCCAGGTTCCTCAGAACTGGAAGAACAAGTGATTAAAAGTGTTAGCAACAAAATGCAAAAGAAAGCAGGACTTCTCTTAGATCATCTCAAGAAAACTAAAGTCTTGAAATGGAATTCCGATGGAGAAATCAGATATCGAGGAAAACTCATACCCCAATCTAATATCATTGATCTAGTAACTAATACGATGAAAACTAGATCTCGCAAAGGAATCAGCCCTCCTATTGGAACAGACCAGTTTGCTCAAGCCTTAAAAGAAACCAATGTCCCAACAGATTACCTACCTAATCCAGACATTATAAAAGCCATGCAGAGACCAGGAAAAATCAGTACCCCTATGTCCATTCTAGCTGACAAAGAGTCTGATGATAATGATGACGATACAGGGTTTCAGGAACCTTCGACTTTTAGCACACCGCAAGCTTCTCCTTTTCTTCTAACTCCAAAGAGAACCAGAAAAAGAGACAACATCCTCCTAGATTGGAATATATTAAAAAAGAAATGAAGAAAAAGGTTTTACAAACCATTCTACAAGAGATTTATTACAATCCTAAGACTGGATATGGAGGAGTACAATCTTTATACCGGCAAGTGCGTGCAAGGGGACATCTTTTATCTATTGCTGAGATTAGAAAATGGTTGAAAGAGCAAGAGACTTATACTTTACATAAACCCATTCGACGCAAATTCAAGCGACAACAAACAAGAGTAACCGGTATCGACGAGCAATGGCAATTAGATTTGGCAGATGTATCCCAATTAAAGAAAGAGAATGATGGATATACCTTTTTACTGTGTGCTATTGATGTACTCTCTAAATATGCTTGGGTGGTGCCTTTAAAGCAGAAAACGGGAAAAGAAATGATTCGCGGATTACAACAGATCTTTAAAGAAGAAGGGCGACAACCGCTTCGCATTCAGTCGGACCAAGGGAGGGAATTCACAAACAAGGAATTTCTGCGCGCTTTTAAATTCATTCATTTCTTCACCACTCGCAATGCAGAAACAAAAGCAAGTATCGTAGAGCGTTTTCAACGCACCTTAAAAGCTCGCATGTGGAGATATTTCACTCGTCATAAAACTCGAAGATATCTGGATATTTTACCCGATCTGGTATATGCCTACAATCACTCATATCATCGCAGTATAAAAAGAGCTCCAGCTGACGTGAATGCCTCCAATGTCCTACAAGTGTGGAAAACTCTGTATCAAAAGAACTCCTCTACACCCTTCTTTTCCCCTAAATTTCACAAAGGAGACATAGTGCGCATCAGTAAAGCGAAACGAACTTTTGAAAAAGGATATCTACCTAACTGGACCAGGGAGTTGTTTACTATATCTCATCGAGTCCAGGGGGCTGTTCCTTATAGATATAAGGTACAGGACTATCACGGAGAAGAATTAGAAGGAACATTTTACGAGTCTGAATTACAAAAAGTCATTAAAGAAGACGACGTCTATGAAGTAGAGGAAATCCTAGACTATAAAAAGCGGCGCATAGGGAAAAAAGTCATTAAAGAAATCAAAGTGCGTTGGAAAGGATATCCCCCTAGCTTTGACTCATGGATTCCTCAAACAGATCTTCTACTTCCCAAATAAGTGAACATTGGAAAATGTTTGGAGAAAAAATTCCTAGAGCAGAAATCGTGTATTTTGCTCAACTTTTGATCTGCTTGACATTAATTATCGCTTGTATCGTCATGTTAGCTTTACACGATTCGAATCGAGAATATTGGATGATTTGTCTCAGTTCTACCGTGGGCTATATCATGCCAAGTCCTACTCTTCAACTCAAAAGCAACACTAAATCAGAAAATGCATGAGAAAAGATGTCACGTGATTGTGAGTCCATTATTAAAGAAGTGCAGCTCGAGGTTTTGACTTATTATCAGACCAAGCGATGATCAAGCTACATGGTTAATAGAGAGAGATGAATTCCATACAGTACCGTTGGAAAATCATAGATCCTAAGGGAGCTCCTAGGGAAAACTTTAAGGGAGCATGGGTGTCTACTAAGTTGGAATGTTTGCGTGATTTCATGCAAAAACCTCGAATTCCTCAGGGAGAGGAAAAAATCTACTTGTACAAAAGAATTCCGATTCCCGCTGGAAAACGATATTTCCGGATGATTGGAAAAAGTAAATATAAACAATTTCGGTGGAAAGTGAAATGTCAATGGAATGTGTTTCACCCTTCAAAAAACCACGAACCGGCATGGACTCTTATCGAGGGAGACTGGACAGATGATTTCAAAAAGTGTTCTAAAGACTTTCATAAGACGATTACCAAAGGCTATGATTTTGTGGACTCCTGTGTGCCTTACGAGTACCTATACATGCGGAGACCCTTTCCAATCCGAGTCAAAATAAGCAGATCTCACAGTGTATGACAATATTCATCCATGTTTGTTCATGTTGTTGTTATTGTTGTTCAAATAAAAAATTAAGTATATATAAAAAGAGTGTTCTTTATGTATGAGACTCATTTGATCTCAAGCCATGGCTCAGAATACAGGGTTTTACATGACTCTACCCAGTGATGGATCTATGTCTACTTTTCCCGAGAATACGGTGGCTCATTTTAAAACATTATTACCCCAAACCATGGATTTCACCGACGGTGAATGGGAAGTAGGTCTCACTGAAATGATGTATCCTAATACACTCCAAAACATAGACCCAAGGGAAGCTCATTTCGATATCTTGATTCCTACTCATCTCGATGTAGAACCCGTAGATCCCGATATATATCGAGCAGGGCGATTTACAATTGTAAAAATAGGTCGAGAGAAACTCATTGAATGTCCCATGCTAGTCGGTTGGGACAAAGGCTTTTGGAAAATATCAATAGAAAGAAATAGCGAGGCTAATCACTATCGAGTGAAATTCCGAGGGGGTCCTTACCCAGATCCTCAGTCATTAATAGAGGAAATCAACGAAGGACTTAGACGCTGTCTGGAAAAGGTCTGGAAAAAATATCCTGATGCGGAGACTGGGGATGTCGGAAACATGAAACTAGAATATCGCCAAAAATTCTCCCGTATCGAATTTCAATTAAACGGAAAGGAGTTATCCACTTTACGCTTCAGTATTAGTTTTCCCCTTACTTTAGCTTATAAGATGGGGTTTGGAGATGAGCTCAAATGGAAGTTTGGTAAAAGATATATGAGCCTGTGGATCAATGTCACTCACATGGCAGTTCATACCCCTGATATGCACGAGAACTTAAAACAAATGTATGTGTATTGCGATATCGTCGAACCCCAAGTGGTGGGGTCAAATGCTTTGAAGTTACTTAGAGTTGTCCCCCGTGAAGGAGAGAAAGTCCAGGAACAGACGAGATGGGAGCCTATTAGAGCTGAATATTTGAAACTGAGTAAAAAACATTTCGATACGATAGACATACACATTCAGACTCCATTAGGGACTGTCATGCCCTTTTTAAATGGAAAATCTATCCTGAAACTTCATTTTAGAAAAGTGTACTAAAGGAGATGGATATCTACAGTCTCACTTTTACAATCATTGTGGGAGTAATGACCTGTATCACCTGTTGTTTAGAATGTCTGCATCTATGCATTCAACGCTCTTAGATTTACTAGGAATCAAGATAAAGAGAGCCTCTATATAAAGACCTGTCATTCGTGAAAAAACCCTCATTGTTTGGTCTACAGCATGCAGTACCATCGAGGTATATTGCGTCAACAAGGACACGGGTTAGGGGGGCTTCTTAAGTTGGCAGCTCCAGTCATGAGAAATGTCATGTCGGGTCTACTAGGAGGAGCTCCCACAGGACCCTCACCGCTTCCCTATTACCCCCCTTCACGCCACTATTACCCTCCGCCTCCTCCCCCTCCTAGCTATGAGTATTCACCAGAAAGAAGCTCACCGCCACGCCGACGCAGCCGTCCAAGACACTCTAGACCCCAGGCAGGAAAAGGATTTTTTACAGATTTACTGAAATCAACGGCTAAACAAGCATTAACTGCAGCAGCTAAAACTGGATTAGATGTGTTAGAAAATAAAAGATCCTTCAAGGATGCGTTAAAAACGCATGGGGGACAAGTCATCAAAAATACAGCTTCACGCATGCTATCTCAAGGGGGAGAAAAGGCCCGCCCCCCCGCCAAACCTAAACTCCTAGCCCGGGGTGGACCTCGGATCAAGAGATCACTAGAAACCGCTAGTGGTGAAAGACCTCCTAAGAAAAAGAAGAAAACTAGACCCTTAGATATTTTTGACTGAGAGGGTATATAAGGAGGTGTAGAGGATCATATCAGATCATTACCATTGGATTCTTTTGATCAGTCACACTTACCAAGATGATGCATAGAGAGTCTTGTGCCTGTGGGATGGACAGTTTAGAACTGTTTAAAACCTCGCCTACGAATGTTACTTTAGAAGATTCGAAATGGATGGAATATTACCCTATATCCAGTACCCTCCAATCGGACACGGCCCCCATTGAATTTGAAATCAAGGGTCAAGGAGATGAATACATTGATCTCTCACAAACTTATCTCCAAATGGTGTGTAAATTCACCAAAGACGACGGGACTAATTTGACGGGAGACCATAGTACTTCGACTCCCGTTAATAACATCTTACATTCATTGTTCACGGAAATCGATGTGAGTCTCAATGGGAAAATCATTACCCCGGGAACGGACACCTATCCCTACAAAGCCTACTTTGAGAAATTACTATCTTATCAACCCAGAACATTAGAGACTCAGATGAAAGCCTGTAGTTTGTGGGTCAAAGATACCGCTGGACACATGGATGATCTCAAGTATGCCGCCGCCACTCAAGCAAAAACTGCTTTTGCTGTCGCAGATGATGAGGTGAACATCGATGCGACACAATTAGCCTTGACCTACCCCAATGAGTCTAAGAATGACGGATTGAGAGAACGCCACAAGGCTATAGACGCTAGCAAAAAGATCGTGTTGATGGATCGTTTACACATAGATTTGTTTCAACAAGAGAAATTTCTGCCTAATGGGGTAGATGTGCGCCTCCGATTTAATAGAGCGAAACCCCAATTCTACATGATGACAGCCGCCTTGAGTAGTGGTAAAGTTTCTATTCAAAGTATCGTGATGTGGGTGAGAAAAATCAAACCTACCCCTGCCATACAGAATGCCATCAATCAGCGCTTGAATTCAGAGACAGTTAAATATCCGCTGAGAAGAGTAGAAGTGAAAACCTTTACGATCGCCACGGGGTCACAATCAAAAATCACCGATCATCTGTTTCAAGGACAAATGCCTAAACGTGTTCTCTTAGGCTTTGTAGAAAATGCCGCTTTCAACGGAGATGCTACTAAAAATCCTTTTAATTTTAAACACGAGAACATTAAGAAATTAGAAATAAGTATCAACGGAGAAACCATGACCACTCGGCCCTTTGAGCCCGATTTTGCAAATGATCAGTACCTAAGATCTTATTTGAGTCTGTATCAAGGGCTGGGGAAATTGGGAGGAGACTGGGCCCCGGACATTACCCTGGAAGAGTATAAAAACGGGTACACGCTCTGGTGTGTGGATTTTACGAAAGATCAAGAAGCTCAACTAGAGAAATTTCATCTAATTGAAACTGGAAACTTGAGAATAGAAGTTCAATTTTCAAACAACTTAGTTCAGACTTTAAATTGTGTGGTCTATGCCGAATTCGACAATTTGCTGGAAATCAACAAACAGAGAGAAGTCAACATTGATTACTAAAAAAAATGGATTCACGTCAGTTACGAGAGGTGTTATCACGAGATTTAGGAAGATCCTTTGGAGGAGTGTATCCCCGAGATTTACTACCGGATCAATTAAGACCTCATGAAAAAGCCATTGTGATCAATACAGATTCTCACGATCAACCCGGAACGCATTGGGTGTGTTTATATTGGAACGGAGCTCATGTGGAATATTTTGATTCTTACGGATTACCTCCCCTACATCAAGAAATTAGACAGTTCATCTCTAGACACGCTAGACATTGGACTTACAATCAGAATTGTTATCAAGATTACTCTACGGATGTCTGTGGACATTATTGTGTGTATTTTTTACACCAACGCCATCGAGGAAACAGGCGAGCGTTAGATTGGCTGTTTCCATTCCCAAGGACGTCGAGGTTATCTCCCCTTCAACGAGATCATTATGTGGCTCAATGGTTTAGAGAGACTTATCGTAAACCCAAAAGAAATCAAGGACAAACTTGCAAATGTTTCTGGCAAAATATGTATTAATTGCTGTTATTGTTGCTGTTGTTCATTCTTAATTAAAAATGTTTAAAAAAATTCGGTCTTGTTTGTTTTTTAAAAAAGAAAGATATTTTGAGAGCTCTTTAATGCTTAAAACTATTCAAAAATGCACGTGGCTTAATTCTATTCTCCAGAACCTCAGTCAATTGCTAGAATATTCTGTTCTAGAAAATGAGGCACGTGTCTCAATTCTATTGAGAATTTTCTAGAACCTCAACTACTCCTACAGTATATAAAGCTTGTAACATTCATTTGGTGTCAGTTTTACGACAATTGAAATCTAGAGATATCAAGATGACTTCGACCGTAGACAGTGTGATCAATGCTCTAGAGATGGATTCCTGTCCCGATCCTCCGCGGACTGACAATACAAGAATTGCTGGTACTGCTGGTGGTTTTTCTGCGGCGGATTCCTGTTCCAATCGTGTGCGGAGTGACAATACAAGAATTGCCAGTGCTGCTGGTTTTAGCATGAGTTATCCAAATGCTCAGTCAAATAGGAAGGATTCGCCATTTTACTCGCTTTTGGATGTGAGGCACATACCACCACCACCATCACCTACAATGCCGCATATTTGGCAATATCCGGAGTACCGAACCTTTGCCTCTAGGTATGCAACGTTTCAAAACTGGCCAAAATACTTAAGGGGACCCAGCAAAACAGACTTGGCGCGAGCAGGATTCATCTACACTCAGTATGGCGATAGAGTGACCTGTTTTTGTTGTGGAATGACATTGAGTGAATGGGAACCAGTGGACGACGCCTATCGAGAACATCTACGCTGGTCCAGATATTGTCATTTTGCTCAAACGGTGGGTAGCATGTAAGTGTGAGGAGAAAAAAAACTTCAGTAAAATGGAAAACTTGTACATCAAAGGACTGCTCTTATTTGTATTTATCAAGACTGATTTTCAATAACATGCACAGGGGTTCTGTGCTTATTGTTACTGTGTTTCATCAAAAAAATATGTGTTTATTGTTACATTGATTATTGTTACATTGATTATTGTTTTAATAAAATTGTAAACAAAAAAATGTTTTTCTTGTATTTAAAAAAATTAATTTATATAAAAAATGATATGATTTCTAAAAAAAATAAATAAGAAAAAGAAAAAAAAAGCTATGTATTATTTTTTAAAAAATACAGTGATTATTGTTTTACAAAAAAAAAATGAATAATTAATCTTAGAAATTATTTATAAAAAATAATTAAGAAAACTTTTAAAAAAATCTTTTTAAAACATTATATTATTTTTTTTTAAAAAACATAGTGTTTAATTGTTTTAAAAAATATTTATCTTAGAAATTAATATTATTTATAAAAAATAATTAAGAAAAAAACTTTTTAAAACCTATTATTTTTTAAAAAATAAAGTGTTTTATTTTAAAAAAGTATATGAAAAAAAGTTATTGTAAATTTTTAAATGAATGATTCATTTTTAAAAAAACAATTAAACATTTTTAAAAAAGAGGTGAACTGGTGTTAAAAATTGAGTGTAATAGAGGCATCTTTTCTAAAGATGTGGTGGCCCTTAAAAGGGCCGTTGGGGTGTAACTATCTGGTTACAAGTTACAAATACAAACAGCCTGGACATCTGTTGTCGTCGGGATCACCCCTGCTGATCTGGAGTACACAGCTGCAGCATGCTGTTCGTTGTTGGCAGTTGCGGCATGCAACTATCGAATGTTTAAATCTCTGCTGGCAGCGCTCACACTTGAGGATCATTCGTCCTTCCACTCTGTAGGCCCAGTCAGGGGGTGCGCCGCACTGGTGGTGAGGGGATGCTCCCTGCGGCCCAGGGGGTGAAGGCGCCCGAGATCTCAACGCTGGGGGGGCTGATGGAACGGGACGGCTATCCTCTCCCTCCGGGGGCGCTCTCAGCAGAACTCGTTGCCTGCGACTAGGGGCTGGCGGTGGCGAGGGCGCTGGTGAGGCAGGTGATGGCTGTGATGCTGGCACTGATGATGCCGACCGCTGCCTCCTGCGGGCCATGTGTATATCATAAGGTTGAAATCTCGCTAATTCTCTTCTGTGGATCTCTCTCCAGTTACTGAAATCTTCAGTCATCTCTCCTATAGCGATGATACGGATTCTTGATCCGGGTAGAACTGGAAAGAATGCAAACGGATTGCTGTCCATGATGGATCGATCAATGCAGACGATCGATTTCAGAGTGGGCACGAGTATTTAACATAATCTTCGGACAGGTCCCATTCTATGCAGGGATGTACTTTAGATTTACCGTCTGTATATTCACGGATAACAGGGTTAAAATGCCCCATAAGTTACAAGTAAACAAATCCACACGTTAGATAGGGTCAAAATATCCATTGTTTTGTTCAATTATCTCCCCTTTCCATGCATTTCATGCGATACACATCCTCAATTTGACACAAAACAACTTGCATCACCCTCACAGTTTGATAATAGATCCTTCGAAAGTGAGTAGGTATCTAAAAGTCACCCTCATTGGCTGGGGGTGTCGTGGAATAGATAAAAACCTGCCCCCCCATTGGATATGTTGACATTTGGATCAAAAGAACGCTGAAACTACTTATGTGTCACGTGACTCAATAAAGGTGGGGATTAGATCCGTCAAAAAAGTCGCTTTTGGTCATGTGACTAAAATAAGGCACTGTGACTGGCCCCTTAAAAAAAGTCGCTTTTGTTTTGGCATAGGGCCAACCCCTTTCCTATCGATCTAGAGAGTTGATATGCTATTATGACGTCATATTTTTTTTCACTTCTCTGTACGGAGAGAATACACTGTGCTTTTGATATGCCGCTGTATGATTGAAGGCTACAATATTGTAAATAACTGAAAAAAGCATGATAAAATAAATACAAATCATATTATTTTACAACAGATTTATTAACCATAGATACAGCATTCACTTCAAATAGCACTGTGTTAAAAAAATTACAATATATAGAACAGTGTTCTAATACACAAACTCAATGTTTTTGTTGTTTCACATAGATCCATAACAGTTTTTTTATTTTACGTACGGTCCTTGCACGGTCTACGGCCTCAAACATCCATGGATTTCTTCGGTCCTCGGGAGGTAAATCGTATATTTGGTCCCGTGTGAGATCAAAAGTCACTTGTTTTCTCCCCGATTTCCTTCCAGAGTTTGCTGTAATTTCATCCACCCGAATTGTATGGCTGTCACCCGCATCGATTCGATCCGTTGATGTAGCCGATGACATTCTATCCACTTCTTTTTTCCTAGAGAGATGGACTGTAACTTAGGAAATTCCTGCCGATATTCCTCATAAGAAATCCCCGTCAATTTAGGTAAAAATTGCTTTTTCACTTCCTCAGACAGGTAATGAATGACCACCAATCTCCCAGGGTTAACGTCGTTCATCTGAGCTAATGCTACAATCACATTCCTATAAAAATCCACACTGGTAATCTCTTTCTGCGTCCGGTCTGAAATTTCAGCAATATTACTCTTGTATTTTTCCTCCCAGCCCTCGGTCTGTAAAGAAGAGTTAACAAAATCCAAACCGTTGAAAGGTGAGTCTAGATCGTCTAAAATCATTCTCAGAAAATCGGCCATGATATATTGCTGATGTTGCTTACCGGCTTTTGAATTTTTATCGTTCAGAGATAATAAATAACAGAAAAAACTGTCACTGGTTTCTTATTTATATATATAAAAATTTAGATATTCTAGAACATTCTATACAAGATGATTAGAATTTGCTAGAAGGTAAGTCTCGTGCCTCAATTCTATTAAGAATTTTCTAGAAAGTAAAAAAATGCCTCATATATTCTCGTGCCTCAATAAAGAATTTTCCAGAACGTTCATTTCCTATAAAAAGTACATCACCGCTTTCATTCTATCAGTCTTGTTCTGGCATTGCAATCGACATGGCACAGAAACAATTAGATCTCTTGGAGAGTACAGACCCAGTCTCGGCCCAGCTGAACTACAGTCATCCGACTATCGTCAGAGATTCTGTGATTAATGAACCCATTCTATCAGAAACTCAGAATGTGACTGGACTTCTAATGGGAATGTACGACGATGAAAAACCAGCTAGTAAAGAAGATATCTCTCTACTCATGGCCACTCTGGACGGAATCCTCAACAATCTGATATCCATCACCAATGAATTGAGTGAAACCAGACAAAATATAACTAAAGATCTACAGACTCTAAGCAAAGAAGTAAGTGAAATCTTAATTGAGACCAGGAATAGGACTGCTGAAAAAACAACAACACCGCCGACGAGGAAAACAAATCCCTGTTATATCTGTAGAGAATTAGGCCATTGGGCTCCTGAATGTCCACAAAAGCAGGATCCAGCCAAAAAAGGCAAAGACAAAGATCCACAAAAGCAGGATCCACCTAAAAAAAGCAAAGACAAAGATCCCTGCTATATTTGTCAAAACCTCGGACACTGGGCTTCCGAATGCACTGACAAAGAAAATAATCCACCAGGCGGTAACAAGAAAAAAAACTCGACCCCTAAGAAACCAAGTCTGAAAAGAGAAAATGCCATCCCCAAGGACAGTGAACCTCCTAAGAAAAAGGCAAAGCTGGCTCTTCCCAAGAAAAAGTGACAGTCATATGACATTATTTGTGCCATTGAACTGATTCAGTGTTATTTCATACTTCATTTGAACTGTTTCGCTGTTATTTCATACTTGTTCTTCATGCGTTTCTCAATAAATTAATGTTCACTTTTTATTCTCTTTTTTTTATTATTTCATACAGCAGGAATAAAAAAAGCATTTAATAACTCTATGAGGACTCCTAGCCTCATAATTCTCGTTGACTTCATAGAGAGCGGACGTGTTTTTACAAGAAGAATTTTACTCAATAAAAAATGCCATGAAATTATGCTTACTATAGCTTAGCATTATTAGCTTACTATAGCATTATTAGCTTGAAAACCAAGAAGCTAGATTACCAGCCGCCCTCGCTGGGCGGTTCAACACCTCATTTGCATAAAAAGTGCACTCAGTTGAACCGCCCAGCGGGGGGGCTTATACTACTAGCGTGTGTGTTTGTTTATCTTAAAAATTAGAAAATACAGATTTTAAAGAGGGGTTAAAACTTAGTATACATGTACTTTGAGACTCTTGGAGAAATGATACTTGTATACACGTACTCAAATTGCATTGAATTAAATCCAAAGCATACACTTAAATTTTGGGTATTAAAAAAGAAATTAATTTAATATTATCTGGTTAAATTCGAATCATTTTAGCTACATTTTTTGCATTTAATTTGCTTATCATAATGACAAATTCTTACATGAAAATTGCTGGATGGAATTTATTCCGAAAAGATTTCTCAAACTAATTACATGTGATGCATTCGAACTAATGAACCTTCGGACTAGTGGGCCTTCGGACTAATGAACCTTCGAACTACTGGGAATTCGGACTAATGAACCTTCGGGATAGTGGGCCTTCGGACAAATGAACCTTCGGACTACTGGACCGTGACCGCACAAGTCTTTATATAAATAACATTGTTATTTATGTCTCATATAATGGAGATTGGGGGGGGGGGGGGTCGGTCCTGTCCTTAGGCATCTGTGGTTGGTACGCCTATCACTTGAGAAAAAAAAACCCAGGCACATTGTTATATTTTTATGAAGACCCTTTATGCCATCCTTCAAAGTTTTGACTAGATATCACGTAAGCATACTAAGATTGACCTCTTTGAACCGGGAATATAAACTTCGTTCGTTTTGCTTCCTTTATTCATCGATACCTTTAGTACGAATTATCTTGCACCTGTCACTCCCAAGAAACAAAACAGATAATTGTCCCCCACGTTTTTTATGAGTTACAACAAAATGCAGTTTGTCTGCTGCTAGTCATCTTGATAAAATAATGGAGATGCAATCTGCAAAAGAGTCTAAACCTGGATTTTTGTCAATTTTATCCGGCGAGTGGATTGATGTTCCCGAAACCGATAGAGTAAGTCGGAGCAAATTCGAGACGAGTTATAAATTGAAATGATTTGGCAAATAAACAGACAGCTTTTATGTTACTCTTTTTTAACTTTTAAAAATTTATATTTTTTATTTTATTACGATTTGCATGTTTGATTTTACAGCATGGAAAATGTCGAAGTGTTTCTGAATTTGAGAAGTTGAGCAGAGTTGGAGAGGGTACTTATGGAATTGTGTGTATGTAATGTATTCTACTTAGATTCACATTGAATTAATAGTTATAAATATACAAATGTTTCGGGCAACATTTATTTTGCCAGCCATTGAAGAACATTTTACTCGATACATAGCAGAGGGCAATATTTTTATTCCAAGGAGGATTATTTCATCAAAGTTGCCTGAAAATATAGTTAACATTTGTTTTTTTAATTGCTGCTTTATCTTACTTCATTGAAGAATTCACAAGTTCAAGTTTTAATTCACTCAATTTTCTAAATATCCTTGCCATCCAAACAGTTTCCTTATCTTACGGTTATGATACAGATGTTCTAGTTTTGTTTTCACCTCAGTTGTTCATAAACCATTGTATCTGTTCTGCTAAACTAAAATGTTGCATTCATTGTTTATATGTATTGAACAATTGCCTAATTTGACATCACATTGTTTTTGAGTCAAAAAAGTTTACTTACCTAACAGTCAATGAATCTACAATCATATTTATGTATTTTATTGAAATTATTGGAAATTTCTCTTAATAGTATTCCTAGCTGGTCAATATTATTTTACCTGCAAACATTTTAATTGTTGAATATATAATTTTATTGAGATATATTGTAAGAACATAACAAAATAATTAATAATGATTTTTAAATACTCTCAATCGCCAAATTGCCATTGCCTATCTCACATGAGGTTCCTGAGTGGGTCATCTACATGAATTTTTAATTTTTTTTTTTTAACAGACAGGGCACGAGATAGAAAGACGGACACAATAGTGGCATTAAAGAAAATGAGAATGGAGCGAGAAAAGAATGGTATTATTCTGGCATAATTTTATAACTGGGCTACTTTATGTGAAAGGTAGTATTTTGTATTTTGATTATGCTTGAACTGGATTAATTTATGTGGATGATTAAGACTTAGCGTTTTAAAGTAATTTGTGTATATTATATATCCATATGCTCTTTCTAGTTTTTAAAATTGAAAAGTTGGGAAAAACTAGTTATTATACAATTATTGCTGCTTTTGAAGATTTTAGTTTGAAGCCATATAGCCAAACAAATTGAGAAACATGATATTTCATTGGACGATCTATTTTTAGTCCAATGTAGAGAAAATCAAATGTCATATTGGATATCAGCCAATCAGAGAGCTCTAGGTATTAATCAACCATATAATACAAATTGTTATTTACCGATACTGATAGAAAATAAAATCAAGATTTAATGCAGCATTACTCCACAATACTTTCAGTTTAATAAAGTAAAAGGGAAGTTTTAAACAATTTGTTTAAAGTAGCTATTGTATTACTAGATGTGAAACACAGTTAATTTTATGTAGTACTACATGTACATGTATAACAAAGCAATGTACATACTATCAGATGACATTTTATGCCTGAATATTTTCAGGGATTCCTGTCAGCGGGCTGAGAGAAATCAATATTTTGTTGAATTTAAGACATCAAAACATTGTAGAACTTCATGAAGTTGTTGTTGGAAAAAGTTTAGAAAGGTAAAAATGGATAACTTCTTGAAAGCAAGGTATTCAGTCACTTCATCATGCACATTATCTTTACATCTGTAAGAATTATTTGTTTTGGAAAATAATTGTTGCTGGCTCTGGTTTGCTGGCTTATTGTCATCATCATTCTGATTTTTCTGCAGTATTTTCCTGGTGATGGAGTACTGTGAACAAGATTTAGCTTCTCTCCTAGACAACATGTCTTCTCCATTCTCTGAGGCACAGGTAAGATCAGCAGTGCCCCCCCAAAAAGATTCATCACTGCAATTCTCGTTATTTTTCAATTTTTGGTTTACTTATTTAAAAAGATAAGCTTTCATTTTGAACATTATAATGTCCACAGAGTGATATATACATGATTTTGTCGGTTCTTTAGGTGAAGTGTATCATGCTACAGTTGTTTAAAGGCTTGCGCTATCTACACGAAAACTTCATCATACACAGAGATCTAAAGGTGTCAAATCTATTGATGACAGATACTGGTTGTGTGAAAATTGGTATATCAATTTTATTTTCTTCTGAAAATATGATACTACAATGCTACATGTATATGTCTTCTGAAATATTTGTTGAACTACTGTATATACTGTGCATTTGTCATGATTCTACAGACAATCAGGTTTAAAAATATTAATGAAAACTATAAATCTTTTACCACTACCACTGAACAGTAACTGTACCAAAGCCACCACTGCTTTTAAATAAAACACTACAACCCCCTTAAATTGGAATTGATATACAAAGTAATAAAAAAATTACTACCTACATGTATCAATTCCAAAACAAATTACTAGTACCCCATATTGAATGTCACTTCTTAAATTATTTTGATTCTTTCAGCTGACTTTGGGCTGGCTAGGAAGTATGGATTACCACAGAAACCTATGACCCCAACTGTAGTCACTCTCTGGTAAGCCCAATCACAGTAAAGCTCAATCGGTTTATTTGTTCTCGTCACAAAATTTATTTAAATTTATGAAATGGGAAGGATCTCATGATCAGAATATTTGTTCTCTTCCTAAAATTGACCTGTGTTTATATTCTACTAAATGAAAAATGAATGTCTTGTATGAAATAAAATACAAGAGACAAATTCTGTATGAAAGATGATTATGAATTATATGTACCAGCTTTTAAAGCTTTAAGGAGCTTTTTAGATGTTTAACATTTGGTTTGATAGTTTTACGTTCTGGTTTTTATAAGGTACAGAGCGCCAGAACTTTTATTTGGAGCCAAAGAGCAGACAACTGCTGTAGATATGTGGTAAATCTATTTGTAATCTTTGCTAGTGGATATTGGATAATACTTATCATGCCTTTTGAAGTCCAAGAAGTGTGATTAGGTCATCTCTAGTTTTCAAACTTCTAATCTCTAACTGATAAGTCTTTGTGATTTTCCAATTAAAGTCAACTATGTCACAAAACTACCGGTAAATTACTGGTTTTAGTATTAACAAATATTTAACGACTCCAGTAAAAGCAGCAGTACATGTGTTACTTGTTGTGACAGGTCAACAGGATGTATATTTGGGGAGCTACTGGCACACCGCCCCCTGCTCCCCGGTAGATCAGACATCCATCAGATTGAGCTCATTATAGAAATGCTGGGGACGCCCAACGACAACATCTGGCCTGTAAGTACTGATACACTTATTTCATTGCTAACACTCTTATATCAATCTGAATACTTAATTTTGATCTTTACCTGACTTTCATTGAAATTTAATTAAATCAAAAGAAACAATTAAGTGATTAAACTGGACCAACGAACTGTTATTGTATGCACCTAATACATGTTGGCTTAGTCTATTAGCACTATCTAATGTGTAAACCCTTTAGCTGTTGGTTTCTAAACCGAAGAGTCTTGAGTTAGAGCCTAGTTATGGTCATTATACCCCTGCTCCGAAGGAGAGGGGGGTATACTGTTTTACCCTTGTGTGTCTGTCCGTCTGTGTGTTTTTCCTTAACAAATTTTCCTGAAGATTTCTTAGAAACTATTAATCGCAGATGTCTGAAATTTTAACACACTAAACACAAATCAGACATCAACTTCCAGTTAATATAAATGATGACTTTGTTAATTTTAAGCCTGAATTTTCGAACAAATTTCGTCACAGATACCTCAGCAACTATTAATCACAGCTGCTTGAAATTTTAACATGCTCTTAGTTTAGGTATGCCATATAGTTGGATAAATTTTTGTACCAATCAGACGTCAACTTCCTGTTAAATGATGACTGTTTATTTTAGCCTAAATTTGCGAGCAAATTTTCGCCACAGATTTCTCAGCAGCTATTAATCACAGATACTTGAAATTTTAACACACTCTTTGTTTAGGCATGCCATATGGTGGGATTCATTTTTCATGTGAACTCTGTTAAATGTCGACTTTGCTTATTTTGTATACTCACATCAGAGCGGGGAAATCACTAGTTAGCATTATCTCACAGATATCTTGTTCCTCCTCTTCTATTTCAGAACAAAAGATTGATTTTTCTTTCAATATGAATTGAAAGTAAATTGTGTTGAGGCATCTAGATATACATGTACATTGTAATACAGTGTTCAAAAAATTTCTTGGGACAATTCAGAATCAACTAGAAAAAGATATTTGATATCAATGAAAAAATCTTTGGCAAATCTGTTTTATTTAATCTTTTTTTATCCTTTACAGGGATTTTCAAAGTTACCTGCAATGGAAACTCTTTCATTGAAGAAACAGCCGTGAGTCTTTTTTTTGTGTTCTCTTGACATTGCTTTTGATTCTATAGATTAGTTATACAGATACAGTTGTTTAAAGTAAACAGGGAATTATATTGGAAAGAGAAAATTGTAAGCTGTGTTTATTGTTGAGTAAGATATCCTTTCTATTTAACACTATTCTGCAGCCTTGACCTTTCTGATTAACACTGGTCTATGACCTTGACCTTTCTGTTTAACACTGGTCTATGACCTTGACATTCCTGTGTCTAGGTACAACAACATCAAGCACACTTTCCCTTGGCTGACTGACTCGGGAGTGAGACTACTCAACTTCTTGTTTATGTATGACCCGTCCAAAAGGTAACAAAATTGTTATCAGCTCAGTTGTTCATTTATTGTTCATCTTTTTATGGGTAATTTTTGTATCCTCAAATTTTGAATGAAGAATAGCAATTAAACAGAAAAAAATGTTGTTCTATGTTGAAGAATACCGTATCAGTAAAGAAATAGTGTTAAAAAATGTATCTGTGAATTTGTTACTACTGACATATAGCATCCATTGTTTGTGACAGATGTTTATTCATTTGTCTTGCAGAGCGACTGCAGAAGACTGTCTTGATTTCTCATACTTCAAAGAACCACCACTGCGTAAGTACGAAATGTGGAATATGTTAAACTGTTACAGTTCAAAATCACATACTGGTAATACCGGGTAATTGTCTTAGGAGAGATGTGTCAAGAATTTTTTGTGAAGGCTCATCTCTAATATATGCATAGCCACTTAAGAAAAGTTGTGTATCATATTTTTTTTTGGTAGAGTATAACATAATTTACGTGTTTGTCTGTATTAAAGATTTTTATTGTTGAGAAATTACTTTTGACAGCATGTGACCCTGAGCTGATGCCTTCATTCCCGCAACACAGATTGAAAAGGAAAGCACAGCCAGAAAAAGAAAGGTAGGGCTGAGAGTAGAATATCAACATCTAGATTATCTGAGAGTAGAATATCAACATCTAGATTATCTAGATTATTACTCAATGTTCCTTTAACAAAATATGCTGGAGACGCGCCACCAGTTTTGTGCGTGTGTGTTGATTTAATTAATGGTGATATTGATATTTTAATATGTTTTCGTAGAGGGGAAGGCAGTAGCAAACAGGCTGAATTATCAGATTCTCTCCCTTTGCCAGCAGTAAGTTTGTTTGGGATGCCAGTATTTTGTGTCATGTGCATTTTGTCTCTGAAGATTTAATTTTTCAATATTTGTTTTGAAACTAACTTTTGTTTTAACCATATGTAGATTTATTAGAAATACATAAAACAAGTAAATTTTTTTTTTCAGTCAAAAAAGAGAAGATCCAAGGACTGAGAGAGGACCATTTCTGGCTGAAAAATGGAGAAAAAGTCAAAATGGATGCGTTGCACCTGCAGAACATGATGATTACGGTATAAAGCAAGGAACGCTTGGTTGTCTGCTGAGTGACTAGATGTCTCAAAACTATAGTACCTGGTTCTGTGGGAAGCAGTTAAATATTTGTCCTCCTGTTTTTCAGTGGATTTTTATTCTGCTGACAAAATGAAACTTTTGTGAAGCATGAGATTGTCATGACCACAATGTCAGTTATTTTGGCCTTAGTTCTATATTATGGTCACCGATGATTGTTTTGACTGTTTTGAAGTGAAATGACGAGATCAAAGTTGTTATCATGGAGGACCAACTTCGCGTCAAATGAACATGACAACAGAAGGGAAAACCTTTTTTTATGTAAAAGAAAAAAATGTTTTATTATTGATATTGATTATTGGTACATGTTCATGTAAGTAACTATAAATTTTCCTTTTATTAAAATGCTCAGATCATTCATAGAGAATGTTTGAAATGAAGAACAATGTAATTAAAAGATGATTGCATAAATATTATAATAAATTTTATGAATACATGTATATAAATTAAAGAAGCATAATGGCATATGTATACATTTGTAAATAAGAGCTATGATAGGTTTTTCTAATCCATTAGAAGCACAAGTTAGTCAATGAAAAGATCATGATTTACTTGTAATAAAATGCCGGAAATACTTGAATAGTTTTATTGTTTTAGTGCATGCAAGATACCAGGAAGTCTGAGGCTCATACAGTAAACCTCAAGTTTAGCACTGGCCTTGGGGCTTCACATTTTACTTTCCTCTGTCTGTAGCTCAATTATACGTACACATGTACATGTATAGAAATTTCATGCAAATGTACCCTACAAAGCAAATTTGCAATACAAATGTTTTACCGGTAACTCTTAACACTACATGCATCAGAGAATCATTAACACTATCAGAAAATTATTTAAACAAATCCTGCTTTAGAGAAACAAAGTTTTTGTATTGAAAACTGTTAGATGTTTAAACATGTACTGATAATAATGATTTTTGTCAACTTTAAATTTCCGATTTGTTAAGCCTTATAAAAGGTGTAAATTTAGTTATTCTTTTCATCTATTGAATTTGCCTCATTCATGTTCATATTTAATGCATTTAACTACATTTGGTTATTGAAGAAATGAAGTCATTTACATGTTGCTGCAGATTGCACAAAAGGTTTTAGAATTGGAACATGGGGAGGAGAGGTGGAAAAAATGGCATGGCCATTGCTGGATACTCAAAAATTCTGTTGCTGCAAATAAACCTGCAAAATTTTTTATATGTGCTAATGACATGAATTTATACCAAGTTATTTTCAAGTTATTGATTAGCTTAATTACAATTATAAATGAGTTTGCCCCATTTAAATTCATCTTAGCACACTAGCATAAGAGTTACAGAGACACATCCTACCAGTGCCTTTTAAATTTGTCCTGTTTTGCCTGAGAGCACAAGAATTGAGCAAAAAAAGTGGAAAATAAACAAAATTTTTCCTGCTTACTGTATATCATTTGTGTCAATATTTCTCTCTTTATCTCGATTTTTACAAATCTGGGAATAAACACTAATAATTATACATGTAGTTTACTTGTTTATTTGCCTTTCAGACATGATGAACAGAAAAATTATATTTAGATAGAGAACGTATACATGTACATATACATGTATGTATAAATGATAGGAAGAAAATGTAAAAGTACAATTTATCAAATTGTTAACAAAAATATCAGTAACAGTTATTGTGCAAAATATTCATAAACAATACACGAGTTTCAGAGTCAACTGCAATATAACGATGAAAACAGAGTCAATGTTGACAATCTCTTTGGGTAGTGAAGGGCGTACTCCTTGGTTAGATGTGGTTATCCTCTATCCCCTGGGGAGGCGCTCGGGGTGGGGGTTTCTTTGGTTGACGGAAGGACTTGAGCTCCTTTTTGTTATCCTCAACTGGTGCCTCCTCCAGACCTACTGGACTCCACTGTTCCCCCTTAAATGCTGCCTGTATATGAAAATCATCAGTCAGAACTGTTTCTATTTTATTATTTAGAAGCAACAAATTGAAGTAATGGCTACTGATGCTACAGATTTGTTCCCCTTTAGGGAGTAACAAATTGGAGTAATGACTACTGATGCTTCAGAGTTGTTTCCCTTTAGGGAGTAACAAATTGGAGTAATGACTACTGATGCTACAGAGTTGTTCCGCTTTAGGGAGTAACAAATTGGAGTAATGACTACTGATGCTTCAGAGTTGTTTCCCTTTAGGGAGTAACAAATTGGAGTAATGACAACTGATGCTACAGAGTTGTTCCCCTTTAGGGAGTAACAAATTGGAGTAATGACTACTGATGCTACAGAGTTGTTCCCCTTTAAGGAGTAACAAATTGGAGTAATGACTACTGATGCTACAGAGTTGTTCCCCTTTAAGGAGTAACAAATTGGAGTAATGACTACTGATGCTACAGAGTTGTTCCCCTTAATTGATACCCAGAAATATTCTTTTTCTTGATTTACAATGTTATTTATGTATTTAATAAAAAACAATGAATGGTTCATTAACTTTTTAACAATTTTTGCTTCTTTTTGGCTGAAATACACCAAAAAGGAAGGATGATTACTCACTAGCACATAAACAATTAAAGAAAGTGTAAATAAAACCACTACTCTAATAACATGTTCCCTTGCAATCTGATATATTTATACATGTTTCTCTTCCTATGATTTTACTGAGTTTGTAACCAAAAAGGACTCTTGGATGGTTAAAAGATTGGTTATGCTGGTAGAAACTTACAACAAGATATATCATACTGGTAACGAACAGACAAAGTCCTCCCATAATGGTAGCAAGGATGAAGCATAATGGAGCACACAATCTGAAACAAAGTAATGAGTAATGATACATATTGCAGTCCTTAAAATTGACACAGTTTAGCTTATGTTTTAATTAAAAGGCATAGTCGAAATGCGAGTGTTTTGTGTAAATGTAATAAAATCTGTCTTGGAAATTAACTTTATAGTAAATGTAGTGAACTTAGCTAATGACATAAACGGGACCAAATCTCACTCACATCAGATGAAACAGGAATCTAATAAAGTAGTTCCTCCCAAGAAAGCCAATACGGTTTACAAATCTCGTAAATGGATGTTGGAATCTGAAAAAAAAAAACAGTTTTATTTTAATCAGCAAATAGGCTAGTCTGAAAAAGAATACTTTAAATGAATCAAATTCTCATCTGCGTACTTGCGCTCTGTAGTTCTTCCTTTAGCTCTTTTGCCTCGGGGATATTCAATCACAAACACAAGAACAGCTACTACTCTATACAGAGGTCAAGAACTAAATAGTCACAGCAAGATTAAGATACATGCACCTTTGATTTTTTAAATATAATTTTGATGTTGGAAAAAGTTTGTTTCACACAGGAAAGGATACACAGCATATATTCCAATCTCCCAGGCTCTGAAGAAGCCAGTAATGCCAATTATTCCACCAAACAAGACAACTGAAGAAAACAATTTAATTAAGGAAAGTTTAATATTGAGAAAGCATATCAAGTCCCTGAATTTTATCTGGCCTTACTTTATTTTAAGGGACAAAGCGTTTAACAATATTTGCTGCTTTATTTCATCAAATTACACATTATTTAAAAGTAACATCAATTTCTTACCAGATGAGCTGATAATTGCCTGTTCATTGGCCCACATTGACCACTCTATCTGCCTCATCTTGATCAGTGTTGATCTTCTTGATGAGGGAAAACCACACGATCACGGAAGGCGGAAGACAATGCAAAAATGATTCACAGCAACACAGGAAGACATCAAAACCCCGTAATAACAGTTACAAAACTACTAACGTATATCAAAATTTACTCCACAGTGTAGTCATTACCTATTGAAGAACTTTGCAATTGAAAAAAAATAACTAGATCTACATGTGTAACATTTTTGTTTATATTTTTTTCGGCATGAAGATTCAGTTATATCATTCTATGTTTATTCGATAGAAACAAATCATATTTTAAAGTACGGAAAAACTGTCAAAACATTTTTTTTTTTTACAAAATATGCTTAAGATAATTCTAAAATAAAATTTTTTGTAATTAAATGATCATAGATTATGTGGAATATGTACATATATAAATCAAAGCCCACGAATAATAAACGAACAATTTAATATACAATGATGAATTAGTTCAGCCAGAATTTGCACAGTATAATTTACCACACCGGTTTTCCATGCCATTTGATCTGCATTTTGAAACTGATAGTTGAGCATTTTAATGGACATAAAGGTAAAAATATTTCATGCAAAAACTAATAATTTATTTGAATAATTTCTCCTACCATGCTTACAATAACCGTTCAGACTCTCTTGCTCAGATATATAGGCCTACGTATTACATGTCATGTGTCACGGTCAGACCGGTTCGAATATTGGTAGAGCACCTGACTAGAGATTCAGGGGGCCCGGGTTCGAATCCTGGTCTGGTCCGTCATTATTTCACCCACCCCGTTACATTTGGTGCTGTGCCAACCCCTGGAACTAACAGGTTAACTCCTGCCAGGGGAAGAGCCTTGGGTGATCTTCGAGGGCGAAGATCATTTAAAAGGGGGAAGAATGTGACGGTCAGTCCGGTTCAAATACAGGCGCCAGATAGCTCAGATGGTAGAGCATCTGACTAGAGATTCAGGGGGCCTGGATTCGAATCCCGGTCTGGTCCGTCATTATTTCTCCCATCCCTTTACACATGTATACATACAAGTCAAATAAAATAGTTTTTTCTTGAACCATGACTTTCTCTTGTTGATGGGTTGCAGCGATGACCAATTCATTTATATATCCCGATTTTCATTTGTCCCGATGCCATAATCAGCACAATGTTCTCTATGTGTGCAGCTTCTTAGCATGGTTGAAATCATTTCTTGATCTGTTTCTTTTGGTTATTTCCCATATTACCACACCATGTAACAGAACTCACATAAGATTTCTGTCACTACCTAAACCTCCCTTTCATAAATCAGAATCTACTAACACAATTATTTAAGAATACATGAATTTTAATTTGTTAAACCTTTTGTCAGTGTTTATTTCATGAATTCTGTAGGCTATTAACCAACATGAAGACATGGCAACTGATTATATTTGGAGTAACCGTTCACCTGATTTTCTTCTACTCCATCTTTGATATTTATTTTACCACACCATTGGTCCATGGAATGACTCCTTATGTCTCGAACCCTAATCCTCCCGCCAAGAGATTGGTCCTCTTTGTGACAGATGGACTAAGAGCTGATAAGTTTTTTGAGCCTTTACCAAATGGAAAACCTACAGCACCTTATCTCAGGTACATGTATTTGCAAATTTTCCTTTCAATCATATAAAGTACATGTATTGAAATGACCACATATATAAGTAAATTGGTACATGTATCTAGATATTAAGTAGTACTTGAGTACCTACACTCATGTTATATCCACTACATAAAGGGAAGATGAACAAGTAAATATTTTGTTTGTAAAGAAAAAAGAATACAGATAACTTGTTTGTTTGAATTACTGTAAGATGTTCTGTGTCTTAGGTCTATAATAGAGAACAGAGGTGTTTGGGGTGTGTCCCACACAAGAGTTCCGACGGAGTCCCGCCCAGGTCATGTGGCCATCATAGCGGGCTTTTATGAGGATGTTAGTGCTGTAGCAAAGGGTATAATATTGATTAAATGGCATGATAACAGCATGACAACAATAACATCATAGCAACATCAACATGATAACAATACACATACATATGACATTATGATGATATTGATAAAATTGATGGCATGATAACATCATGATCGATAGCAATAACAACGTAATAACAATACATCTATATGACATTATGGGAATAAAAATGAAAATTCATTAAGTGATTATTATTGATTCCAATGATCTATCTTAGGTTGGAAAGAGAACCCTGTGGAATTTGACTCTGTGTTCAATGAGAGCAGTTACACCTGGTCTTGGGGAAGTCCAGATATTCTTCCCATCTTTGCTAAAGGTATGAACAATCAGATAATACAGGATTTATATTCCTGAGCAAACTCTAGTATTAGTTTTCAAGCTTCAACTTGTACAATTACAATACAATGTCAAAAGCAGAATATGCTGACCTTAAGTTACACAGATGTGTATTTAGAAAAAAGCCATGCATACCAAAGCAATTACAAGACATGATATAAAAGAATCTAGAAGCTTGATGATAAGTGTAAACCCTGCATTCTGAAACAGTTAAACTAAAACAACAGTTTCTCCTCATGTAAGAGTTTATTTTCTGTTAGGGGCCTCTGGAGACCACGTGTTTATGGACTACTACCCCTCGGAGAATGAAGACTTCGCTGCCGCTGATTCTTCCAAGCTGGACACCTGGGTGTTTGATAAGGTCAAGGTCAGTGTAAGATATTCTGAATCTGAACTAGGTGCAAACCAAGTAAATCTTCCAAGATGTGTGAGAAATTGAATTATTGAAGTTTAAATGCATAAAGAAACAGTGGTTGGCCATCAATGGACTTTAAAATTAGATGTATCCATAATAATTGAGATATTAAAGTTCAACCGTATTCAGCATTGTATTCTATAGTACATTCTAACTTGTCAATATATACTTAACCAAAGAAAAATCTGATACTCAAGCTGTGTGTTATTACTGTATTGTAAATGCTTTATGTTGATAGATATTTCTGATGGAGGCAGAGAAAGACCAAGCTTTGATGAAAAAACTTTCTAAGGACAAGGCTGTCTTTTTTCTCCATCTGTTGGGTCTAGACACAAATGGCCACTCTCATAAACCATTCTCACTGTGAGTAGACTTTCTGAAGATAAATAAAATCATAAAAGTTTTCTGCAAAGAATAAACATTTAAAAGTTTGACTTTATCATCTGTTGCAATGTTCTCAACAGAGAATACCTGAATAACATAGCAACAGTGGATGATGGGATACAGGAAATTGTTGGACTGCTGGAGGAGTTTTATCACCATGACAACAGAACAGCTTATATTGTGACAGCGGACCATGGGATGACAGATTGGGGGTCACACGGGGCAGGGCATCCCTCAGAGACCCTCACACCATTGGTAGCCTGGGGGGCAGGGATCCGCCATCCAAGGGGGGCAGAACATAATACACAAACATATGATGATGGATTTGCAGAAAGTAAGAGTGATGGTTTTTTATTTGATAAATTTTTTTCTAGGTATTTCACAAATGATACAGTACCTGGCATATATTTACAAAGATTTGTTTAAAAGACATTAAACTCTTTATTATGGAGCTGTTAATACTAATTTTCTTTTTTTTTTTTTTTTTGCAGAATGGAAATTAGATAAATTGCAGAGATCTGATGTGCAACAGGTATCTCATAAAACTTTATAAGCAATAACTGGTTTTTGTCTTTTACAACTTTAAAACTTTCTAATGTGTAAATTTTATTTTTGGAGTTGAGAAACAATTCTTCATGTGCCTGTACATCATATTACAATCTCAGATTTGGTCAATCTTGAGAAAATCTCTCCTGTCATAGATCATAGTTAGACCTCTCTTTACAGTATATTATTTGAAACAATAAATAACTGGATCAAATGAATGTGGCAAGCAATTAATTGTTATGTTTGATTAGGCAGATATGTCTCCCCTGATGGCAGCACTGCTTGGGATTCCTTACCCTGTTAACTCTGTGGTAAGTTGTATCATACCTTACTTACTCTGTTAATTCTGTGGTAAGTTGTCTCATCTCTTACTTACCCTGTTAATTCTGTGGTAAGTTGTCTCATACCTTACTTACTCTGTTAATTCTGTGGTAAGTTGTCTCATCTCTTACTTACCATGCTAATTCTGTGGCAAGTTGTCTCATCTCTTACTTACCCTGTTAATTCTGTTGTAAGTTGTCTCATACCTTACTTACTCTGTTAATTCTGTGGTAAGTTGTCTCATACCTTACTTACTCTGTTAAATCTGTGGTAAGTGGTCTCATCTCTTACTCTGTTAACTCTGTGGTAAGTTGTCTCATCTCTTACTTACCCTGTTAATTCTGTGGTATGTTGTCTCATACCATACTTACCCTGTTAATTCTGTGGTAAGTTGTCTCATCTTTTACTTACCCTGTTAACTCTGTGGTAAGTTGTCTCATCTCTTACTTACCCTGTTAACTCTGTGGTAAATTGTTTCATCGCTAACTTACCCTGTTCAGTCTGTATAAGTTGACACAACTCTTGTTCTATGAAATGCATTTTGAACTGTAAGATTTATACTACTGTACAGGAGACCATTGTGTTTTACAGGGAGTCCTCCCTCTAGAGACTCTGGATATTCCCCTTCAGGACCAAGCAGAGGCAATGTTCTCTAATGCCCAACAAATTCTGGCCCAGTTTAAGGTGACTGTGTGAAACATTTTGATATAGATATTTTTAAATAAGGTTGCCTCATTGTTATAGTTATGTAGTAAATGAGACTATTTTTAAAAACATTTTTCATTTTAGGTTAAAATGGAGCTTAAGAAAAAGACCACACTCTCACAAACATTTAGACCATTTCTGTAAGTTTATATTTGTTTTCTTATAGAAAGTGTGTTAAAGGGAGATAACTATGGTATATAATGAGCTTACTTTATATAATTAATATGAATGTCGTATCCATTCCTTTTAAATGATATATGTCTGAAGTAGAATTGTAAGCTAGTCAAGATAAGCAACAACAGACAAATAACATTAATGTCATTGTCTATAAAAATTTATTATTTTTTTTTATTTCTAGGGAATTGACAGAGGACAAACAGGTTGGAATATGATGAAAATGCAGATTAAAGTTATTGCACAATTTATGCTCAAGCTTTAGTTTTTGAATTTGGAAAAATCACTAATTTGACATCATTATAATAATTTTCCTCTCAGGTTTTACATGTGCGGAAGATAAAAAATCTAATCAAAGAAAGGCTTTTTGAAGATGCAGTGAGTATAAATAAAATTATTTCAGAAATAATTAAGTACCGGTATACATGTTCTTTTGTATGGGTTTAATGGTTCATGTCAATATACTCACAGATTGAAGAATCCCAACAGTTAATGACTCTAGCATTCCAAGGATTGGGATACTACCAGAACTATGACCGATTCCTCCTGGGGTAAACATCACAGTCCTTTCTATTCTCTGTTTTATTTTTAGTATTCAGTCAGAAGCAGATATATTCAAAGGCTAAGACATATACATCTGCACATGTCATATTTTAGTTGACAGTCAGAAAACTGCATTTGCAAGTGAATGAACCTTCAAAAGTACTAGGCCTATCATATGTGAAACATTGTCTAACCAATGTTTGACATTGGGATGAATCTTTTCATACATGTTAAAATGAAATCCTATTGAGCTAGTAGATTAAGCTGGAATAAAAAAAAATCATATATTTTTAAAGTTACCTTATGCTACAGTAGTTTAAGTAATTTGTTTTTCCTTTTGTTGCAGGTTGAGTATCACTGCTGGCTTTGTGGGGTGGGTATTCTACATCCTGACCCTCATTCTACAAGACCACGTGGGACTGTCATACAAGAGAACTTTCTTTGATGAACTGAATTCTCCATTTCTGTTGTCAAGGAAATTCATCCAGGGATTAGCTGTAGCAATTGCCATAGTGATCATATTGTTACTTTTAGGTAAGAATCACTATTAAAATATCTAGTCCCTATATTGACTGTTTGATCAGTCTTAAACATCTTCTCAGTAGATATTAGTTACTGATTGTTAAAAATCAGGTTACAGTGTAAACCGATATCATGTAAATTCCACAATGAGGGTTTTTTAAAGATAAAATGATTTGGTCCTCCTTGTGTTTCAGTACAATCTCTGCCCTGGACCTACTTCCTGTATTGTCTGGTTCCTGTCCTGCTCTGGAAGTTGGTGTTGGAAAGGTCAGCCATTTTGGAAGGAAAAGTTTTGACTATAAAAACTTGAATTATCTTTCACTAAAAAAATTCCTTTGCAATCAATTATTGATTTTTTTTTCTACATGTACTGGTAAAAGTATTTTGCAATATTTACTTGAAACATATCAGATTTAATAACCACAGCTGAAATTCTTTAGTTGGCCTATCTATGTGACAGCAGCACAGAGGCTGTGGAACAGCAGTAGATCTCCTGTCATAGGAACAACCATCTTCTGTCTCCTTATCCTGGAGGCTGTGGTAATGCTCTATATTTGAAAAATTGACCAGAGTATAACAATAAATATTCACTCTGTACATGTATTTTTATGTGTACATGTACAATGTACCAGTATGTACAAACCGTGTATGTACCAGGGGGTAATATATTTTTCAGGTGGCTGGGTTTTTCTACAGGGAGATCTTCTCTATAGGTTTTGTGGCCCTTGGAGTTTGGCCACTGCTTGCTTACAAATCTAGGTCAAGAAACCAGGTCAGATATTAAGCTAGCTCAGCATATTTTCTTACATGCTTATTGCAAAACATTTGTAATATAGAATTTTAAAACATTTTATTTTAATATTTAGTTATTTACATGTACATAATCAAATCTTTTCCTGAATATGATGATAAACATTGTTTACAAAGTTATTCATGCGTTGCAGTATGTATGGCTGGTGACCTGTCTGCTTCTGTCCGTGTTCCCGTTATTACCAGTCGTAGGGCGACAGAGCAACTACAATGTGGTGTAAGTCAGATATTACCTTATTGATGAGAAATTCAGTTTTACCTGGTTTTGGGAAATAGAAGTGGTTGAAAATGAAATGTTCTTTTTCAGACTTCTGGCTGGAATTCTTGCTTTTATTGCTGGCTGTGTTATAGACAGGTACATACAGATTTTCTGAATCAGCTTCACATGTTTTTGAACAATCATGTACTGATATATGTACTGTACATGTATATGATTATCAAAATATTTGTAAAATATAAATTAACTAGATAAACAGGTAGTAGATACTCTATAATTTTTTTTCTCCAGAAAATACCTGATGAATGTTAAAGGTGCAAAAATCAGATGTGCACAGGTAAGCAATGATAAACAAATGAAAACCAAGGGGAGTTGAGCTCAATGTAAAAATGTGCTCTGTGGTACAAGGATCTTCTCAGTATAACCATATGTGTATTATTCAGTCTTTTCATTTGTAATGGTTGCATCACAGAACACCTGTTATCTTATGTACCAGTAGTATGTTATCTCAAATATTGTGATGGTTGTGTTACAGCTGACTGTTCTCCTGGTTGCCATTTACAACCTGTGGTCTGTGTCTTCCAGTATACACAGGAAAGAGGGGCTCCCCGGGCTCAACCAAATCTTGTCCTGGAGCATTCTTGGTAAGTAATGTAGTTAATGATAATAACAATTAACTAGATCGTTCTCGTTGCGAGCAATGAGTGGGTCTTCCGTCCGATTTTTGAAGATATTTAATAAAACTCATCATTTTAAAGATAAAATCGTAAATCTGATCGAAAAATGAGTGAAAAATTTTTGCAGCACTCGGTGCTTGAACCTGGGTCACCTGGACCATGTCCACGACTCTAGCGACTGAGCTACTCGGACTCTCGCTTCAGGACTTTGATGCTTAATATCTCGAGAATGCGTTGATCAATTTTAAAACAAAATACATATTCTGAATCAGTAAAAGGGTCACTATCAACTTTATAGAAAAATATTTTAAAACAAAAAAGTTGAAAAATTAACTTTTTAAAATTTGCTTCCGGTGACGACCGGAAGTGACGACGGACATTCTCTTGACTGAGGTACACCAGAAAAACGGGAGATCTGTCACCTCTGAAAATTTCAGCCCTCTATCATTACTCGTTTTTGAGAAACGTCGCAGACAAAATTGACTTTTAAAAATTGTTTTACGACGATAACTTTTCACCGGAAGTAAATTCTGAAAAAGTGTTGCGACGGTATAAACTTCAGATAATAACACATCAACCCTGAAAATTTGAAGGAATTCTAGCAAGCCATCTCTGAGATATCGCCTGCACAAAATTTGTAAGAAAAAAAAGAATAATAAGAAAAGTGAAAAAGAAACAATAGAATAATAGTAGGGTCTTCCGCTGAAGACGGAAGACCCTAATGAGACAGTGAATAGGCATTAGTTAAAGAAAATTTGCATTAAAGTACATTAAGATTAAACAATTCTTGATTATGTATAGAATACCAGTTAAGTATGGAGCATGTGGCTCAGTATTGATAGGGGGTTAGGCCAGTAACTGACAGGTTTGAGCTGTGGTCTCTTTGTGTTGTGTTCATAGGCAAGGGACTTTTCTACATTGTTACAGTCCACCCAGATGCTATTGGGTACCAGCTTACACTGAGGGTTAACCTGCGTTGAGAGTCAATGACTCTTATCTGCTTAGTACCAAAAAAAAAATGGAGATAAGAATCAGCTCTATGTGCCTCATGGCTCACAGAAAGATTAAAATAAAGTTGGAAGAGAAGGCTAAAATAAATGAGAAATATTTGTAGGTTTCTGTATTGAGTGAAAACTAACATGATTTCAATTGATTTTTCAGTGTCATCTAGTCTGTTCCCCTTGCTGAGCCCCACTCAGGTGCTACCTCGATTGTTCTCCATTGTGTTTGCATTTTTCCCTGTCTACCTCCTCTTAAGTTTGTTGTATCCTTTTCAAATATTTTGAAAACAAAATTGTAAAGTGAAGTAAATTATTAGTGAAGAGTCCACATTTCATCCTCTCACAAGAGATTATAAACCAAAATAAATGTTGATTTCCTTAACTAAACACAGACAGGAAGGTTTATTTATCATCTGCTTCTGTATTGTCCTGTTTTCATGGATTCAGATGGAGAAAGAAGTACATATTGCCAAGGAAAAGGTACAGTTGTAAATATATGATCCTGTATATGTACCATGGATATTTTACAACTACATGCAATTGTCAAATACATGAATATCGAGTAATCATACATCTATTAGTCTACGTACTAGTATACATGTATGATAAACACTAGTTTTTATTTGAAAACTACAATAATCTCACATATTGTTTTTACTTACTGGTATATTGTTTATAACTTGTTTTGGATATTGATCATGGACCCAATTAATGAAGGATTTTGTTTATCTAGAATCTTCTCACTACTGATTTTTCATCGCCTCTCTCTGGAGAACGCCATCTAGTGGCAGAGGATATACGCAGATCTGTGTTTTATGTATCCTTCATAATTTTTAAGTCAACATTTTGATGCCCCCAGAAAACAAAATTTAATGGGGCAGGGTCACGATTTTGGTCAAATTTTATTTTTCTATTTTTATGGTTCACAATGCTTTAGAAATGCATTTTTATTGATCAACCAAAATTTGAGTGTCAGTTGTAGAATTATAAGCAAGATAAAGAGCTCTCAATTCTTTGTCATGTAAACAAGGCTTGTGGCCTGTTTTAGTTTACATTGGTTCAATATACCGATAAGAGTTCTTTTTCAAGCTGATTACTCTCTCCTCTAATTCATTTTAAGCATAAATAAATAGTTTCTAGCGTTTATCACATTCATTTTAGGTCTAAAACTGGAATTTTCACTTCAACATTCGAAATGTAAACAAAAACAAGACGTAAGCTTTGTTTACATGACAAAGAATTGTGAGCTCTGTATCTCGGTTATAACACGAAGACTGACACTCAAATTTTGGTTGACCATTAGAAATGCCTTACTGAAGCATTGTAAACATTAAAAACGGAAAAATGATTTTTGACCAAAATCGTGACCGTGCCCCTTTAAGAGATTTGTTTGGGGGATATATTGTTATTAATTTATCTATCTAGCAGTTCAACATTAATGTCTGGTATTTAATTTTAAAAGAAGAGATATCAAAAGCTCATTCTTGGCACAAAGGTTGCTTATGACCTGAGGATGGCTCCGATTCTAATGATAAGGTCATTTGACCAAGGTCAAAGTCCCATCATCATCAACATAATTTTTAAAAGACCCTGGTGGTTATTAGTCCTTCCTGGAAAGTCTGGTACCATTACATCTTTTCATACAATATCTGAAGACTTTAGAATTTTAATACAATTACATGTACATGAATGAGATTTTTCTTAACAGATTAATAGATTTTCTTTATACTTGTTGCATTCTATAGTACAGGGAATATAGCCAGTATTAATAGGTAATTTGGTTTTATTTGACGAACACGTGTACATGTATATGAATATTAAGGTTGTGATTGTTACTCTAAGTGCAATGGTATTATAATGTAGTTACGTATACTTTGATAGCTTTGAGCCTGCCGCTGTTTACTGCTTCCTAACTGTCTTCAATCCATTTGTGATGGGTGGTCTCCTAATGCTCAAGGTAAGGACTAAATTTAAAAAAATTATTATACCCCCTCCTTCTCAAACAAAGTTTTGTTGGGGGGGGGGGGGGTATATTGGAATCACCTTGTCCATCTGTCCATTTGTCTGTCTGTCTGTGCAATCATGTCCAGTCCATATCTTTCTTATGGAGAAACATTGGAAGTTCCTGCTTCACAAAAGGATTGCATATGAATTGAGGGTGTGTCTTGATCTTGACCTAAAGTCATATGTGCAAGTTCAAGGTCACTGGAGAAAAGAGTGCATAATACGTGTCTGGTCTCATCTTTCTTATTGAGAAACATTAAAAGTTCCTACATCACACAAAGATTGTTTATGACCTTAGGGTGTATCATGGTCTTAATCTAAGGTCACTTTTGCAAGGTCAAGGTCATTATAAGAAAAAAAGTGTAATTCCTGTCTAGGCCATGCATTGTAATGGAAAATGATTAGAAACTCCCTACCTCACACATAGATTGCTTTTTACCTGAAAGTATGTTCTGACCTTGAGCTGTTGTCTTTTTTGCAACTTCAAGGTCACAGTAAGAAAATTGATGCATGTATTTTTCTTAGCTGGGGGGGGGGGGGGGGGGTATTTTTATTTTTGTGCTATTATCGAATTGTAGTGTTAAGTGTATACAATCAGGTAAATACAATCCAGATTTTGATGTTTTTCATTCCAGAACATTCTGCCACTGGTCCTAGTTGCATGTTCATTCCAAACTGTCCAGATCTTGACCCACATTCCAACTCGGGCATTATTTATGATTGTAATGATAATGTCAGACATTATGGCACTGGTAAGTCAGCTCAAAATCTATATGTTTTAGTACTAATGCACAAATTTATCCCTCTGCACCCATAATATAATATTTTTATATACATGTCATTATGAATATACTGGTTATATATTCTAAACACCGTACATGCACAATGTATATATATATATAAGCATGCATTATTACTATTTACAGAATACCTAGTATGACCTTGTCAAATGACATATATTAAAACACTCAGATGTCAACACAGATAAACCAAAACTGAAAATAATGTCAGCTTACAAATGTATTGAGATCTGTGGAATAACTGTTCATTTGTTGTTTTTTTACAGAACTTCTTTTTCCTGGTGCGTGACTATGGCAGCTGGTTGGAGATTGGGACCAGCATCAGCCACTATGTTATTGTGATGTGTATGAACATCTTTCTGATGGTTCTGTTTGGAGTTTCCCATCTCTTGACAAGTATCCAAATTAAACTGCCCAAATCTTGATCAATGTCTTAATAAAACAATTCAAATCTTGACCAAGTGCCCAAATTCTGTTCAAATCTTGACCAGTGTCACATTAGACTGTTCAAATCTTGACCAGTGTCCAAATTAGACTGTTCAAATCTTGAAAAGTGTCCAAATTAGACTTTAAATCTGAACAAGTGTGTAACAAATTGGACTATTCAAATCTTAACAATTGTCCAAATTCAAATCTTGACAGATGTCCAGATTAGATCCTTCAAATTTTGACCAGTGTCCAAATTAAATTGTTCAACTCTTAGAACACTGTTGTCTTCTGTTAGTCTTCAACAAGATGTTGCATAATACTTCAATAGTTTCCTCACCAACTGTGTTACATGTTTATTTGTACATGTACATGTATATTAATTGCTCTTTTAATAACTTCATGATCTTGCAGTGCAGCAGTACAGAGAATTGTTCAATGTATATCTTGAAATAATTTGTTTACTCAATAAAAAAAGATAACATTTTAACTTATTATGTTTGGTGAATACTATGCCCTCCTGCTGGGAATCATTAGCATATTGTCAATACCAGGTACTCAATCTCTGATTCTACATAATTTTCACTGAATACAGACTATTCAAATTTTATGGACAGGGTATGCAGTTGATCCAGAACACAATCAAAATGTTATGCAATTAATTATTCAGAACCTGTTTGAAACAGTTATAACAAGATTACCTGTTACAGAGTTGATTTTTAAGGAATAAAAATCAATTCACTAGAGAAGGGTATTGACTGGAAATTTTGTATTGCGATATTTTTAATGGTATTGCAATATTTTCAATAGTAATTTTTTTTTATTTTATGATCTTCCATTTACTTGCACAATGTGATTAATAACTTTCTCTTGCATCAAAAAACATTGCTACAATAGTTTTTTCTTTACTCTGTGACATGATATAATCTAATGACATCATATGAATTAAAGATTTTTAAATGTTATATCAGTTAAACAGGGATTTTCAGTTCACCTCAATTACACGCAGGTAGCTTGGGGTTTAATTTTAGAAGAAAACAAAAATAGTTTCTGCACATGTCATCCATTTAAGAAACATAAATATTTTTTTTACAAAATACTAGGGAAAAATTATCTCCAGTGCATGACATATTACATGTTCACAACTAATTACTTTATGCACACAACTAATTGCCATGTGCACACATCTTATTACCATGTGCATACAACTTATTACCATGTGCATATTTTATCACATACTTTATCAGGTATGCACAACTTACTTTTTCAAGCACTGGCATAATTTTTCAAGCACCCAACATAATATTTCAAGCACCTGACATAATAATACCTCATAAATGTGAATATGACATGACAACTTGTCTGCAGTTGACATATATCCCTTGATTTAATGTTTATCACTTCTTCAATTCTGCATGCCTCATATTTCTAAAAGTTGAACAAAACATGTAGAATCAATTGCACACAGTAAAAACTTGTAGCTTCTTATAATACTGGAATACTGGAATAGACTTTGTGTTTCACAGATTTTTTATAGGAGAGGATTCACCAAGAATGACTGGTTTCATCTGGTTTCATCAGTCATTGTGTACCCAACATAAACACACATTTTTTGATAAACAATCTCCCTCTTCGACTGTTAGAGTATTGGGATTCACAGATTTGTAACAAAGCCTCTGTATATATCCATTTGATCATTTATTGGCATGTATTTGAAAAAAAAAATGGCCCAAGAAGCAGTGCAAAATGTGCTAATGCCACACCAATATAATTTCTTGTTCATTGGACCCGTGTGCTCATATTTAAACAAAACAATACAAATAATATTGTTTGAAATTTTCCACATCCAGGAAATTCTGTTCTATTTTCTTTTCTGTTTCCGGTTCTATTTTTCATATCTTAAATTGTTTTAATTTATAAATCAGAAAAAAAGTAGATATAAAGGTCTGCTTAAATTTCGTTATGAACTGCCAAAAGATTTTGTGTACAAAAATTAATAATTCTATATTTTAATCACTCGCTCGCTTGTACTTTTTTTTTCATCAGATGAATGTGGCCTAAAATATACTGCTAATAAAGTGTAGCATAATAACCTGCAGGTTTATAATACTTTCTTTATTTAGTGTATTTTTAACTTATACATTTTTACTTACGAATATGCACATTCAAACAAAATTTCAATGTGATGATAAACACGTACCTGATAGCCTGATTTATACAGAGTATTGATAGCAAACTGATAAATACACGTAACAATGGTTAATGGTATATAATAGGATAGACTAAAACAAGCTAATAAATATTAATGCAATGTATCACATCAAACAGATATAAATGTCTACTCAACATATATTTGTAGAAAAGTCATCCAAGATTCACTCCAAATAGGTTACACAAATCAAACTTTGCTTATCCAGTCCTCTAATTTATGTCGATCAAATCTGAATCTGGATACACACAACACTTATGCTCCTCCTTTCTTCTCCTGTTGAAGGTTGATCAACCCTAATACAGGTATAAACCTTAACATTTATTAATTTTTTTATTAAACGAAAATAAACACCAAATTAACCTGGATTTCCACTGTTGCCTAGAATTTTCCCGATCAGGTGCCCTTGGTTTCCTGGTCAGGTGCCTTCATTTCCCAATCAGGAACCCTCAGCATTCCTTGACAGGTTCCCTTGGTTTCCCAATCAGACGCCCTAAGCATTCCTGATCAGGTGCCCTCAGTTTCCTCGACGGTGGCTGCCACCAGCTGAGCCAGTTCCTCTTGACTAAGACCAGTCTCTGACTCCTGGTTCTCTAAGGTGACTTCTATCAGCCCAGTTTTGCCATCAATGGTGACCACCTCCATTTGCTGGGGTTCTTCCTCCGGGTCCCTTTCCTCTTCCTGAGGGGGTGGGGCTGGTGTGCGAGGTTCCTGCTTGATGGTGATGGTCTCCTCCGACTCTGATTCTCCCAGCATTTTTAGATTCATCTCATGCTCTTCAATCTCCTCTGGCTCGTGACCACTCATGTGATTATCATATATACTTTTCTTGCTGAAGCCAAAATTACAAAGGGTGCACTTGAATGGGTTTTTCCCTGTGTGTGTCTTGTAGTGGGTCTGTAAATTGACTTTCTGGCAGAAAGCTTTTCCACAGATATCGCACTTATAGGGCTTATCTCCAGTGTGGATACGAATGTGTCTGTACAAATCAGAGATTTTTCCAAACTTCTTTCCACAAGTATCGCATACAATATTCCCACTATGAACCTTTAAATGGACTTGGAGGCGGAACATCTCGCTGAAACCTTTGAAGCAGACACCACACTTGTATGGAGTGTCATCCCCTGCATGGATCTTCATGTGGCGTCTCAGGTTTCCTCCTTCATTGAACCCTCTGGTACAAACAGGGCACTTGAATGGTTTTTCTCCTGTATGAATTCTCATGTGCATGCGGAGCTCATATCTATGCATGTAAATTTTGTCACAGCCATCAGCAGGGCATTTATAAGTCTTTTCGTGGGTGTGAGTCTTCAGGTGACGATGACAATTGCTCTTGTTATTGTACTCCTTGCCGCATACATTACACTTATAGATATACTTGGTTTTAGAATCATCGCTTTCTCCATCCATTCCGGTAAGTGAATTATCTTGATCCCCATCTTTGCCTGTCATGTCGGTCTGACTTGCATTATTGCTCCCTGAGGTCAGAAGATTTCCCAAGCTTCCCAGATCTATCACCGTGGCAACCTGCTGGTTTGGGAGGGTCACCTGATGACTTCTGAGGACAACCTCTTTCTGCTGATCGGAGTTTCCTGTTCGGAAGTCCACTTTGGCAGGAATGGTAGAGGCAGGTTTTATAATCCCTGTCTGTTTAGTGGGACTAAACTGTCTGGCCTCGTTGTGTAATGAATGGCTAGAAACATTCTCTAATGAACTAGAGGCCTCAATATTGGAGGGGACAGTAAGTTCGTTGTTGGAATTCTCCTTTTTATGTGTTTTTAAATGCTGAGGAAATGCAGATTTTTGAAATATTTGTCCACAAAATCCACACATAAAAACCTCCTCTTTGTCATGTAGCTTGAGATGGGCACTCCAGTTAGCTTTGTTTTTGTAACATTTTCCACAGATGGTGCACTTATGAAAGGAAACAGTTTTAGAGCCTCTAGAGAATTTGTTGCCATCATTTGATACAGTAAGGTTATGGATCACCTGGGCTTTAGGGGGCCTTCCTCGCTTCCTCTTCACAGGATTCAGAGACAAAACTTCTTCCTCTTCTTCATCCTCTAGCTCAGGTTGATTTATTTCTTGCTGTATATTGATATCCAGGGCGGGAATAGTTTGAGTGCCCTGCTCAACAAAGCTGTAGGTATTGAAGTGTGGTACTGTTGTATTTTGTATTCCAATGTCATGGCTACGTCTACCTTTCACCTCTATCGTCTCCATTGGAAACATAACAGGATTGGGGGTAGAGGTCTGGGTCACATTATCATCTGAAAAGATCAAATATAAAAATTTATGGTTTTTTCTATGCAATTTATTCAGAAAATTCCAATTTTGTCAACATCATCATCTGGTACTATGGCTTATTAGCCAAAATATTGAAAAAATATATACTGGTATATTGCTCAGCATTCTGGTACAAACATAACTTGCCTAAGATCATTATCACAGATTTTCACATGTCTTGCCACCAATTTGTTTAGTATGTTAAACTGTAATGTTTCATTGCAACTATGAGAACTGGCCTTAAGCCACAAGTATGGGTATAATTCACCTGTAAATTTATCATTTCAATTTCAAGACTTTACCATGGTAATTAAATGAGAGTTTGAGGTAGCAATCACGTTAATTCACTTACCAAGTGTCTGCTGGACCGGCTCCTGGTAAACAATGACTTGCACTGTGCCATCCTCAAGGTACTCTGTCCGGTAGTTTCCAGCAGGAATCTGGAGGGGGGTTCCATCTATGATGATCTCTTGACTTCCCTGTGGAACATTTGGTTGGTGCGTTATATCAGAGGCTCCTACTTGGTCCACACTTACTTCACTTGGAGCAATTGTAAGAAATTCAGATGACATACTTCACCTGAAAAAGATTTCGTTTTGTTTATAGATTTTGGTACTTTATTTATTAATGTTGCAAAAGGTTATTCATGGTCATGATTATATCAAGGTGTTGATGTTTTACTTTGATTTTGCTCATAAACAGGTAAAAATGCTCCATGCGTATTAAACAGGTTGGGACCAATAGCCCAAATGGGATACAATCGCCCGTGTGGGATGTAAATTTAAAGTGCAAAAATTAGAAACATTTTATTTTGCTAAAAATATGGTAAATCTGCATTAAAGTAGATTAAATGTAACAACTTTTGGTATTTAAACAACTTTTTCTGTAACCCCACCATTACGGAGATTGATCCCTCAGTATATCCACAACTTCTTGGGGATCAATCTTACCAGGGATGTATATATACACTATATACTATATATGTTATGTATGTCTCTGATATTACAAACTATAAGATTATATATATAATGTAAAATGTATTTATTTTTAGGGGGTGTAATGTTATGTATGAGCATACTGGCTTGAACACTTTGAGTACAAGTATGCCAGTCTGATAGACAGTGTAGGCCAGCACCGTCCCTTGGTACTCTCTGTTTTCAGGCAACCTTGTTTCTATATAGCTGCATTATCATGCATTATCTCGCATAGTTAAGTGTGTATATATTACACATATATTAAAAATTACCAAATCAAAAATAGTTATATTTTCCAATTCAAATTTATATTCCATTTGGGATATCCCAAACGGGCCATTATATTCCATTTGCAATATTGGTCCCAACCTGTATAAGCCCACATTTTTTTATCTGCTCTTTCCGTTAAAATAGCTGAAGTCCCTCGTTTGCGTCTTAGAGGGGTGTATGAAAGAGGGATAAATGGCATAAGCCTTATACTGCATTACTAAACTTATTCAATAAAAATATCGTCAGCTTTACAATAAAGTGAAAGTAACATCAAAATTCAAACGCAGGGAGTACCTCTGAACTCAACTTGATGCTTGCACACTGTGAAAGTCTGATAGAAGAAAGCTTCGGAGTGATCCGTGACAAATGAGTTACTCAATATCACCTTCTACTCACCCAGTCTTTCTCGTCTGTTCCAATTACACGACAAGACTAAGCAGATGACTTAATAACACAACGCATGTTAGAAACACTCAGTTCGAGGTGAAAAACAAAATGGCGGTATCATTGGGAAATCTTGACAAGGGAAATAACTCTGTTTAAGCTTTTAGATTATAAAAAAATATTTCTTTGGAAATTTCTTTGGAAAAGTTAACAGGGTTATTGCGGTCTAAAATCATAAAAGTAATATTAAAAAGGTTCAAGTTCTGATATTATTTCACTTTACAAATCTTCTTTTATTATTATAAATACATTCTTGCATTTTGCTAGAACTGGGATAGAGTTGTCGTTCCTTGCAGAACCAACAAATTAGCGCCGCCAACGCCATTTTGTCTTCGTTTCACGAATTATAAAGGTCAAGTGAGAAGCATTCTATCTAACTTGGTAAGTGGCATTGTTTACTTAAGGTAAAAGTTATATATTGTGATGGAAAATTCATATTTTTTTAAAGACTCATTGAACAACCTATCGGCTATCACAGTGTGAGACAAACTAACCAATTCACTTGGATGCTTGGCAGCGTTGATTTTGGGTAGCATGCAAGCATCAATGGGAATTTACAGGTTTTAAATGCGTTTGATTGATGCAAAGTTAAAAAGAATCTACTTTCGTTTTATCTTCCGTTAATGGAATAACTAGGAAAATAATATAAATTATGTATTAAAAAATAGATCCACAGAAGAATGTTTCAGTTAAAGAGTAATTGAAATAATTATTACGTAAACAAATAAAGTAATTCTGTCTCTTTTTTTTTCAAGGATGTGCAGGCAACTTGTCTCAAATAAACCATCATGGTTTTATTGCCTAATTTGCATCAATGATTGTTATAATAATTAGAGAAAAAAGTTATTTTTGTTATTATGAATTTCCCTTATTGCTTTTGAAATGTTTTCTTTTTTTTACACAAATCAATACAAGCAATTTATGCAGTTGACACGATAATTTTGCATGAATTCATTTAAATTGTCAATTATCAGCAAGTTCCTTCTACAATATCAGAGAAGCACTGTGATTTTCTTATGTCTTCTGTGTGGTTTTCTGTAATGTTAATGTTGATGTGCATGTAAATCATGCAAGTTTCAACTGAATTGATCAGTCTCCTGGTGTGAATTATTTCATTCAATAATTGCATCCTGTATGTTAATTTGGACTTACAGGAAGGAGTGATGGAGGAGGATACAATATCTACCGTGAAAATGGATGATTCTGGAGGGGAAAGAGGAAATCTTTCTTTTGGAATGCCCTCCATGTCCGGCGAACCTGTCGTGATTACTTACACCACTGAAAGCACAGAAGATGCTGCACAACTTCAGGAAAAGAGCGAATTAAAAACACAAGACACGACATACACAGAAACAAGTCACCAAGACACTGAGGCTGCAGAGAGTGACAGTTTCAGCGAGGCCCTGGCAGGCGAGCAGCTTCTACAGATGGCAAATGCAATCGTGATGGAACAAGGACAGATGGGTGGGGTGGAGGAAAATCAACACGAAATCATCCAAACTGTCGACGAAAATGGAACTGTTGTCAAAGAAATGCAGATTGTTCGAAACAGCCAAGGAGAGGTAATTATATCATTCTTTTAAGTATGCAATTCATAGACTATGCATTGCATAGATAATGATATGCATATCCTTGTCTGTTTCACACCCTAAATCATATCTACACCTTTTACACCATCGCTGCACTAACATATATCTTAGTACTGTTGAAAATGAATATATCAACTTTTGAAATGTGATTGAGGATATATATTGTTCAAAAAACTAATTTGGAGATATTGGAGAAAAAACATGTTGATGATACTAGTACATTAATTAGTTTTCTTATTATTTATTAAATAAAAGTAATTAATACTCACTTAGAATTCTATGTAGAACAGAGATATTTTCAATATGGTTCTTTTTAAATTTAGACAATGGGGCAGCTACAAACAATGGCAGAATATACTGATGAAGATGGAGCCATACATCAGGTTCCTGTCAAACTGGATAATGATAACCAGGTAATTTTAGCTTTTATTTGACCTATTTATCAGTGACTGTGACAGGGAACCATTCACACCTTTTCAATTAATTATTAAGTAAATATGCAAAAAATTACGGTTTAAATCTATTTATCTTGTACAGGAATTTTCCTTATTAAAATGATCCTTTTTCATGTTTATCAAAGTTTAGGGGTCTACCATGTACCAGTATTTTACACAATACAACAGACAGTTTGATACTAAAATGTTAAATTTAAAAATTGAGTGATCAATGTGAAAGAAATATAAATTCTGTGCTTTTGTCTTGCAGTTGGTGCAGCTGGTTCCTGTTTCCACTGAGGATGGGAACCAAGTTTACATCCAAGTCCTGAACCCAGACAAGACAGACAGACTGTCCACCGAGGAGTCCCCCACGGAGATCCAGGAGGTGTTGATATCCCAGAACCAGCTAAGACAGGAAATGATATCTCAGGACGAATCCATGGACGGTCAGGAAATTACCATAGAGAATGTCCAGGAAATGTCCAACTACAAAACACAGGTCATGGAGGATGGAACGGTCCAGATCTACATGTTAGAGGACAAAAGTAAACAGCAAAGGGGACTCAATAAAACTCTGATGAATATCATATCTCCCGCTAAAGTCGATACCTCCGGTCCACCAGCCAGCTCTCTGATGACAATTCAAGCCAAAAAATACAGAGACGTAGCCACTCAGATTACTGTGTTTCCAAAATTTTCCAGGCAGGGATTGTTTGATGTCTCAACGCAAGTTACATCCAAAGAGATTCAGAGAGATCCAAAATTACGTAGTCTCCCAAATGGCACTACTATTATTCAGAATAGTATTGTTAATCAGAGTGAGAGCACCATCATTCTTAATGCAGGGAGTGAGAATGAAATGATTCTCCATAAATGCACCATCTGTGGAAAAGTGTACAAAAATAAACAGAACTGGCAGGGGCATATCAAAATTCATGCTCAAGAAAAAGTATACATGTGTGGCTATTGTGGAAAGATTTACCCCCGTGGGAGCCTCTCAACTCACCTTCGCACTCACTCAGAGCTCAGACAGATTGCTGTGTTTGAGAACTTGCCCGATCATTTGAAGAGGAAGAACTACAAGCAAGCCCCAGGAATGGTTTTTCCAAATGAGGAGGCATCCATTATAGAGCTAAGCATTGCAGATGTAGCCTGTGAAATAGACCCAGATTTATTTCCACCACCAGCAGCGGAAGTGGTGACCGCTCCCTCCACCATTGTGCCTGCAAATGACGCCTCATTACCTGAGCCAGCGGCCGAGTCCGAAGTCTTTACAGAAAATGATATTCCTGCTAAAATGCACATGGAGGTGGAAGCGGAAGCAGAAATCCAGGAGGGAACTAAGACTAAGTTCATTTATAAATGTAATGTCTGTGGCAAGGAATATAATAACAAGAGTAACTGCCATAGGCATCTCAAGTCCCATACAGATACGAAAGGCTTCAAATGTGGTTATTGTGGGAAGGCATTTACACACAGGTATGAGGTACGAATGCATTGTAGAACTCACACTGGTGAGAGACCGTACAAGTGCCCTATATGCACTCGTGGATTCAATGAAAGTGGGAACCTGAGGCGCCACATGAAAATCCACGAGGGAGACAACTCACCATTTAAGTGTGGAGTCTGCTTCAAAGGATTCAATGACACTCTGAGATTGAATGCTCACATGAAGGTCCACACGGGAGAAATTGTTTGTGATGTGTGCAACAAGAAGTTTGGCAAGATCTCAGATTTGTATCGTCATATAAAAATCCACAGTGGTGACCGTCCATACAAATGTGACTTATGTGGGAAGACTTTCTGCCAGAAGGTCAATTTAATCACACATAAGCGCACCCATACTGGTCAGAAAGCTTTCAGGTGTGACTACTGTGGCCTGGGATTCAGCCGGAAGACCATCCTCCAGCAGCATATGAAGACTCACCTGGAAGATGAGGAAGATTTCTCCGTGGAGAGGACAGCAGTCCGGCCTGGAAAGGGACAGGTGGAGATTAATATGGAGGCAGATGTTATTGAGCACATGGAGGCACTGTCTAACGAGTTGGTGGAAGATGGAGAGATGCAGACAACAGACATCCAGGATGTGGTGCTGGAAGACGGAGAGGAGGTCATCACCGAGGCAACCAGTCACGAAATAGCGGCTTATAAGATACAAGAAGTGGAAACGTACACAGACTGATGGAAGATAACGGAAGGATATGGAAATATATTCTAATTCTATATCAATTTAACAAATCCAAATTATCGTGAGGCCGTTGATTGACAGTCATCGTTGATGTTTATTACCAATTATTTATGTGTTCTATGGTTCATGTACAATATATTTATTTTTATACTATTGATGGTGACTGTTTTTGTTGGAGTAGGGAGGTATGAACTGGAAGACCAGTGAAATACATGTATGACTCAATTGATTATATTGTCAGATTCAAACAAGGGCAGCAACTGATTTTATCAGTATATTCTACATGTACTACATAAGTTATTGCACATGATACCCAATGTTTAAAAAGAGAATTTCAGAATTACTTTTGGAGAAACTTGTCGAGTTTTGAACTTTGGTACAGTTTGTGTTCTTTATTTCTGGTTGATATATAGTTATGATCAAGTTATGAGTTTTGAATTATTAAAATTGTTATTTAAGCTTAAATCATCTTGTTGTCAATGATAATGTAAGGTACAGTCAAACTTCGTTATCTCGAACTAGCTGGGACTGTTTAAAAACTTCCAGATATCCGAGTATTCGAGGGTAAAATACTTAAAAAATAAGTGGTTGGGACTTACAAATCACTTCGACATATCAACTGTATCATCAACATATCAGTGTTCGAGATATCGAAGTTCAACTGTACATATATACAAGCCCCAATGTCACCAACTTTCCTCAAGTCAATACTCGCCCTCAAGTCTTGAGTTTTGACCTAAAATTCCGTGCACTTTTCTTTATAGTATTTGAGTTAAGGACTAAATTGAGTGATTAAAAAGTTTTGGTGATGGTGAGGCCAGGTTAATTCTGGTTGAAATCCACTACATTGTATTTTTATTGATGAAAAAATTTGTCTTTGGGTATATTGTATAGGCAATTCATATTTTGTGCTAGATGCAGGTCTGTAGCTCCAGGTTTGAAAAAAAATCAGATGAATGACCATCGGGACAAAATAAAATATTGCATGTTCACTATATGACTATAAAAGCTTCACCCCAAAACCAAAACTCATGACACTGGCCAAAACGTCCCTAATTAATTTGAGGCCACCTTGCTCACTTTGTTAGCCTACTAGATGCCAAGTAGTTCCAAAGATTAATGCAATTCACTACATGTGACCAATATATATTCCTATGATAATTTTTTAACCCATTATATACATGTACTGTGGAATCATTAGAATTTGTGGTGCTGCATTTTCATAGATTTTGTAAGTATGCCTAGACCATAAATTGCTAATAATTGAAATATCAATTGTCATAAAAATATTGACCAGTTGATTTGTTGATGGTGATTTGAAGAAACCTTGGCAACTCTAAAACAAAGTGACATTGTAAAAGTTGGTCAAGACAAATAAATAACAGCTGCACAATACAGCAGACTCATCAATTTGCGAACAATGGAGGAGTAAAAACAAAATGTTCGTAATGTAATTCCCATGAGCAGAGGAATATCACCAGAGAATGATTGATGATGAAGAGATTAAGAAAATGTTTCGTTTCGAATGCAAAACTGAACTTGTGAAGTCTATGATGGTGATTTATTTCAAACCCTTCCTTGATTTTTGTTTTGTTTTACACATGACAATAATGTTGCCTATGTTTTAGAGCAATGATACTGATGTGATTCCCCTTGGGACAAACATATTGCCCTCTGCATTGCGTCGGGCAATACTTCGTCCCTCTGGGCTTGCATCATCAATCCCATTTAACATTTGTAAATTATCCCTCTTTGAATGGGAGCATGTACCAGTTATTAACAAATTATACTTTAATAGCTCATCATACCAATTCACCATCTGTGAAAATAAAGTTATTATTGATAATATAGACACTAATCATTTGAATATTGATCAGAAAAGCTATGTTGAGCCCTGCACTTAAAAAATCAACTCACTAACAACTTGATTAAGAAAAAATAGTTTTTAATAAAACTATAATTTTCATATTTCCATAATATCCTATAAAATACAAACAAAACAATAAATTAAGTAATTATTGAACAAAAAAGTGTAAAAATATAAATATCAATCACATTAATAGTTAAGTGATATGTATCATGGAATAAAAAAAATATAAAGCATTCATTAGACTAAGTGTAATATACACATTATGCAAATAAATACACATAAGAAATGGAATAACACATTTTGGAGAGATTTAAATAGCCATCCAATAAAATTCAAAATTACAAAAACATTGCTTGCTAGAAAAAGGATATTAACTTGATTGGAAAACCAAAAGAACAACATTTTTATATTGGTGAATTGATTATATAACGAATACATTTGATATTTTTTTCACATGACAAGGTTATTAAAAGCTCTTAAAAAAATTATTATGGTAAAAGAAATGATTCAATCTTCACATGGGTACCTAATTTTTGGGCTTCAATTTAAATCAACTATTTATGTTTCCAATTCTCGGTTCAAACTCTGCATGTAAATACAATTTCATATAAACTATAACCAATAAATGTTCATGTTTTATACCCATCCTGGACACTTCATTAATTTAGTGAACCCTGTATGGATAAAATTAATGCCTGAAAGATGAAGACCTTCAGTGGATGCAAACAAAAAGTTAGAAAATCTAGTACATTGTACATGTACTTCAATAATACATGCATAATAATCTTATAAATCTTAATTAAAAACAATTTTGGCAACTCTTGAGTAAACTACTTCAAAATTGTGAGAAAAAAAAGATTATTTAATACATCCATGACTATACAGTTCTAGTACATGTAATTGTCAACATATAATTCCCTTTGTGAAAACGCATCTATAAGTAATAATTTTAAGTATTTTGTACAATGCAGTGGATGTTGAAATATCACATGATTAAGGAATATTTGCAAGTTCTGAGCATGCACCACCAACTATTTAAAAAACAAGTAAGTTGAATGTTTTAGAAATTGCAACTGTGTCTAAATTCATTTTGTAATCTGCATCAGATCTGGTCATTGAGAAATGGCCATTGCTATTTGTGGATCAATATGGCTGCTGTGTTGTAATCTACTCACTCGGCTTACTGCAATATCTCTCAAACAACCATAAAACACAATCAACAGATTTACTTCCATTCATTATCTGCCTCCTTAACATCCCCCGGGACAATGTTCTTCATCTATGTTAACAGACTTCGCAAAGATCGTAACTTTAAGTAATGTCGCACTGAGACACAATAACACTCACACCAAACATTCCACCATGTCAGTGCCATGGGGTTTAAATAATGTATTGAAATGGAAATAAACAAGCTTGAATTTGATCTGTTTTCTAGTTAAAAGGTCCTATTCACACATCCTTAGAGCTCGGTGTAATTATTTTTCTAGCACCCAGCAGAGGAATGAGAATTAATTTTATTGGTTGACTCTATTTGTTCTAGTTTTGAACACAGCATTCAAGCTGCTGAACACATTTCTACTTCTTCCTCGTGAAGATGTTGGAGATGTTTGCCTTTGAGGTGGTGTCTTTGATTCTGTTCATGACACGAGATTTCACATCCTCTGGACCATGAGTTGAAGGCAAATTACCAGACCTGCAAAACAAGTTTTGTACAAAAAAATACACGTCTAATTAAATGTGTTTGTCAATTTATTTACCATGAGTAATTCAAATATATCAGTAATTCCTTTTCTAATATCATCTTTTAAAATGCCCTTATTTGAGCTGTTATAATTCATTTTCAAATCCTTTTCACCATATTACCTTATGTAATCCCTCTGAACTGGCCTCTTTGCCTTCTTCACTAGATTTCACTTCATTCTTTATTCTGCAAATATTCTTACTTTGACCCTCTTCTTTGGTTTCAAAGTCCTTGACAATTGAGGACACTACCTCTTCATCCTTACCTTGACCTTTGATAACTTGTAGTCCCTGATAATCGAAGAACAGCATCTCCTCATCCTTTCCTTGACCTTTCTACTTTGTCTTCTTAGTCCTTCATAATTGGGAACAAAAAATTCTCATCCTTACCTTGATCCTTCTACTTTGGCTTCCTAGTCCTTGATAATTGAGAACTCTGTTTCCTCATCCTTACATTGACCCTCTTCTTTGGCTTTTAGTCCTTTACAATTGAGGACACTACCTCCTCATCCTTACCTTGACCTTTGGCTTTTTTAGTTCCTGATAATTGTGGACATTAACTCCTCATCCTTACCTTGATCCTTCAAATTTGGCTTTGTAGTCCTTGATTTCTACTTCCTCATCCTCACCTTGACCCTTCTACTTTGGCCTCATTGACCTTAATCATGAAGGATACTAATCCTCATCCTCACCTTGACCCTTCTACTTTGGCTTCGTAGTCCTTGATAATGGAGGACACTACCTCCTCTCTTTCTGGAGCCACAGCAGCCATGTCTTGTTTCAGACACCGTAACCCTGGCAACATGGCCTCCTGCACCAACTGGTCATTAATGACTGGATTAAGGTTAAGGTCAATATATCAAATCCCACCTCAATACTATTTATATCATAAATTCATAATTAGCAATTACAGCTGAGTACAGGGTAAGGGGATTTTTCTGCAGGGTGCTCATTTTTGCGGCATCATCTCAATCTCAAAATTTTCAAATGCAAAATATTATCAGGTAGTATAAAATTCATAAAACAACTCATTTAGAAATTGCAGAAATAAATATGCATATTTTAGAAACAAAATGTTAAAATATGCACCTGCAGAAGAAAAGTTCATTAATATAGTAATCAATTATCTGGATTAATATAAGAATGTACTGGATACAGCAACAAGAGAGAGCACTGTAGGCCTCAAACAGCTGCAGCGCCACCTCTGTTCTCTTCTTGTCATTCTGCTGGTGGTTGTTGTTCAGAGCAACGAATGCCAGGCGGGGAAGAATCACTGAAATTACAGCAAAAAATAAAAAATAAGTCAATTAAAAATAGATCGCTGAGCAATAATTCATAGCTGTCTGAGTTTTATGGGAGAACTTCATCAGGTGTAATGAAAATCCACAATTGTATACTATGCTTCATCAGAAATCAATTCCAATTTCCAGCTTCTGAACTCTACATTATTCTTCAACAAACAAGAACTGACAATGTCTCTTGGATGTTCATTTACTGTCCAGAACGTCAGACACACTACCAATTAAACACTGTCTTGTTGCCCAGGGGTTGACAAAGTGGTGAAAGGAACATAAATTGTAAGCAACTGAAATTGTTTTTTTTATTCCTGTAAAGAGCAAATACAGAACAATTTCAGATTCCATGCAGCATTTCATTATTACATGTGCATTTCATTTGTATTATAATATAATACCAACAAATTTATAACACACAGACAGTTAATAAAAAAAAAAATTATTTTTGTTTTTAGCAAAACAGAAGACACTGACTTTTCCCATGAACTCTATCCTTTTATATCCCCATTGAGCAAAACACAAATTCATTTCAGGAAAATCAAATAACTGCTGACTTGAGGAGTAATGACAAAAGATCCATTAGCACCTGATTCTGTTAGCCAATAAAAAACTCCCATGAAGGTTTAGGCTTTGAAAACTCTCTGACAATCTTAATGGAGAGAGAGCCACACCAGTAAGGCCTATAGTTGTAGATTCTTATGGACTGAGTAAATCGGTCAGTATTACATTAGAAGATCTTCTTCCACACAAAGCCTTGCTCTTAATCAAATCAGATGCTGTTATGTGAAGTTCTGGAACATTACTAGCCTTTCCTCGAGACCTTCATCACCAAAGCTTTGGTCCTTACTTTTGCGTAGCCTATAGCTGTAAGGGTTTCAGTGGATGTTAGTATTGTCAACAAGAGGGAAGATACAAACCACCCATTTTAGAGGTAAGCAGAAAATAAATACATTTGTATTTTCAAAAAGTGTGATTTTTCCTTGAATTCCATATAAGCAACAAGAATTTCTTTTTATATAAATGTAGAATCAATAGTTGCTTGACAACCAATTTAAATGCTCTTGTAACATTTAGACTTGTTATATCTTTAACTGCCATAACACATGGAATTAAATCAATTTAACGGTTCAACTTGGATTTGTAATTTAATTTTGAATGCAAAGATTGAAATGATCAGTTAATATAATCAAGATTGCTCTAAATCAATTTGATTTAATTTTAATATTGAGGATGAAATATCAGTTCAACAACACTATAGAAGGCAGGGGTTCAAACCCAGTGCCCTGAATTACCTTAATAGTTCTACTAACAAAGTATGTACAGTAAATTAACTCAGTTATAGTGAAGACCGGGAGTCCTGTGGTGATTTACCTTTCTACATCTGTAACTGTTTTATCCCTAAAACAAATTTGTAACAATGCATAAAGCGTATTTACAATATGCCAGTACATAATTTTGTGCAGACTTAACCCAATAACTATATTTACGATTTTACTTTATTCATATTAGTACATATGTACTAATCTAGTTTTACGGTATACCCATGAAGATTCTGAAAAAAAGATGTAAATAGGGCATTACATCACGCCCTCAAGAACATATTTACAAATGTGTGCATTATTAATGACCCCAGTATTTATTGTTCCTGATCTCAGGACTGTGAATCGTTTGAACTAATGTGCTGAAAACATGTTTGAAGAGGAAGATGACTTGAATAGAATTTTAACATGCTGTCAAACACATTCTATACTCATTTTAAAATCATTTTTCAAAAAACAAATGAATGCTTTTTAACTTGACAAATTTAAAACGTACGTGCTTGTTGCATGATTATATAGTTTGATAAAAATTATGATTATCTTTAATTTTCTAAATTTACTGTTTAAAGTATCTTGAAATATTTTGAAATCCTTAAAATTCTATCACTTAATTAAATACTTATTTCCACCCAAAAATGTTCATGTTACAGTATACAGGTCACGTGAGCAAAGATATATTAGCATCATGATAAATTAAAACTAGGTACCTCAAGCTCTTATACTAAGGAAGATGACGTGTTCAAGTGGTGCTAAATTAAGTCTAGAGGGATGCACTCTGCCTAGATATTTATATTAGAGACAAGCCAATGAAATAGTGAGGGCTAAGATCTCATCAGCCAGAAATGGTCCATCACAGATGAGGCTAACATTGATCAAGAACCCTCATCTACAGAAGAAAGAGAGCTATTTCCTGGTTAAATAAGATTTCGGATTAAACCCACAAACCAACAATGAGAAATGCCGATCCCAATTATGATCTGCCAGGGCGAGAAATTAAAGAAAGAAAGCAATCTAATATGTTTCAGCTAAATTGAGAAACTGAGCCAGACAGATATCAATATATGTACATAAAAAATAAAGCTCAGTTCCTCAGCTAAAACAGAAGTATAGTTCTTAGTTCTTACTTTAATTACTTGTCCATATACGTCCCTTCCCATAAGTCTTATGAGAAACTTAAGACTAAAATTTGCAGTACCTTTATGAGAGCTCATACTCTCTTATGAGTATTTTAAAATTACAAAAAACCATCATATTATAATGTAATTATAAACACATTAATTTACAGTTTTTGTTGTTGTTGTTGTTTGTTTTTTTTTTTGGGGGGGGGGGAAGCTGAGGTCAACAGTATTTATGATAACTTTACATCATGAATTTTATGAGTCTGAATTTTCCAGATGGGTGTCTCAGGACCTGAGGAACTGAAGTTGCCTTCTTTATATAAAATATCAGTATATTTCCTTTACTTCCATGCAATTTTTAACAATCAACAGCAGGTTAGTCGTAGCATTTTTCATATTCTAAGCTACAAGTCTCTGCCCTCTATTATCCTGTCAATAATGATGAGAGAATCAACACGCAGCCACCACTTGCCTCCATCTAATTCATTAGAGATTAAATAAAAATCATTATCTTGTGGTATATTAATACTGGTACTTAGACTTCATTTGACACAAATACCAGTACATGTCCAACACAGCGAAAATATTTTCTTTCACAGGTAACTAAATGTAAAAATACCAGGTACTTTAAGGTAGGTAGAGTGCAAAATAGTCAAGTTGGACTTTTTTTTCATACAGCCATAAATTTTTATCATACTTTATTGAGTTGACTTCTATAATGAGTGACATATTCTTGCAATAGTTGACACTGGGCATAATGATCATAAATAAATACTGTAATCATGTTGGGAACTTCATTTTCGTCTATTAACATTGTTGATGCAAATGAAAAATGCTCGTCTGGTGCATTTCAACAAACGTGACAACATCAGCTATGCTTATTTAATATCCTATGGGAATATTAATTTTATATCCCTGAATTTCCTCATAATGAAGTCATAAATTGATATTTTTTATCTCTATAGTCTTGCAAAAAGCTTTTTATTTCTTTTCTACTGCAACAGTTGGTCTCTGTATCACAGACACTTTGATGTCAATTCATCAGTGGATTATATAAGCCCTGAATAATCAATAGATTTTGGGACTAAAGGGACAGCGTGAGATACAAGACCAGTAATTAATACAGGATAACTGTGAATTGAAGGATTCACTTTTGATAAGGTTTTATAAGTGATAAAATTTATTTACAAGGACTACTCTGCTTGCTGCTGTAAAGGTAGAGTATGTTCAACAATAAATGAAATGATTCACAGCAACAAGTAACTCGTACTTACAACTTCCTTATTTTTGTTTCACAAACTGTAAATTGGCAAAATGTATTGCACAATTTTCATAATCAAATTTTTGGAAGAAAAGGTTACACTGTGGTTTGGCAATCAATCATGGGCATCAATCAATTTTTCTTGGATTTAGAGAGAATTACAATTTCAAGGATATGTAAATTTGTGGCCAATGATTCTATTCACAAAATATATCTTATTACATAATGCATTTCAATGAACATTTAATTTCATGGATCAACTCAACAAATCCATGAAAACTCAGGTATTCAACAAATATTGATGAAACCACAGTCATATAGATTCAAGTGATGAAATTTCAATGACTTCATTAACATCTAAACTGTGCAGGTTTTATCATTATTAGTTGAAATTTTTTTTTTTTTAATTTTTTTGTTGAGGTGATCTTCAATAAAGAAATACATGACAACAAAATTCTAGTGGCAAGGCTATATCCACAAAATCACATATCCTTGAAATTGTTACAATTACATGTATGTCAAATCCACAAAATATTATGCCAAAGAATTCAAATAAAACCACCATTGTAATTTTGTATGAAGAATTCAAACCACTGTGTTGTTGGTAAAGACTGTTAGAAGTACCAGTACATGTACTAATATTGAAAAAAAAAATGAAGTGACCTTTTAGATGTTCAACCCAGCATTCCTGTTAAAATTAATTCATCATTTTATCAGTTTTTATAAGATCAATGCTCAGGTACAGGCCCAATCAGTATCAGGCCGATAAACATATTGCCATTTATAATTTTATGAAAATTTCCACATTATACTGTGGAATCGTTAGAATTAGCAGTGGATCTCTTTTCGTGGATTTCATGGGCCTCACACATGAATTAACATCCTCAAGAAATAATGAAGCATAGTCTTTATGCATTAAATGAATAAGCTAATTATCCACCAAAAAAAAGATGTTACAGTGTATTTTTAAATTTCTTTGAAAGTTTGACATTCCATGAATTCCAACATTGTCACATGGAATTCCACAGTCGTTAGGATATTTATCATAATGCATTATTAAAATGCATAATAAACAGAAGCATTATCATTTAGGGATTGAATTCATCTACAAAAACCCTGATGAGATCTATCCCCAGCAAGCTGTTACAGTATTACTGTCCAAGGGAATGTTGTCAATATCACAAGTCAATAGATTTTTATACAAAGTGGTACAATAGATATACTGCATGTACGTAGATGACATGTTATTTTGTTGTGACTCAAAAAACATTAATTTGTTCCTATTAATAATTCAAAAATTGTTGCCAATATTACAATAAATACTACCGCGACATGGGTAAGCAGAGAGAGAGAGAGAGAAAGAGATGTACAGTATTTACAACTTTTCGTAGTGAACACATAATGAATGACAAGACATTTCATCAATTAATACAATTTGTATGAAAGTAAAAAAATATGCTTGCCATTGATGTAGAGCATATTTTGGAAATGAGAATTTATCTAAAAATTTTAAAAAATGTCATATTCTGAGTTGGAAAACTTTTAGGCTGTCGCTAAATATTTTACAAAACACAAAGAAAGATAACTCAAAATGGAAGCTGTACATGTGTTTCAGAAAAAGATCATTTGAAACTGATTACCAGTACATACTTACATATTGTGCTTAAAAGTATCTTAAGTCAATGAGTTCTTGATGTTTAACATTGTGTTTTGCTCAGCTGTTTATAGTTGGTAATTCTCATAGTCGTCTGACATAGAGATTGAAATCTTGAAATTAACCATACAGAGAAATGTTACTGATTAAAAGTATCAATTATATTAATTGCATCATAAATGATTATAATTGGCAATTGAAGTTAAGACATATTGACATTTTAAAGGTACCATAATTCAAATAAAAATATCTGATTATGCAAGAGCCATTTTGAAAAGAGTACATATAATCAATTTCTTTTCCAGGCAACTTGGAAATATTTTTTAATTTCTTAGATTCACCGAGTATTTTCTGCTTTATTTAAATGAATTCTTTTTACTTTTTTCACATAGGTAACCATGACCATCTTTTGGAAGGACATTAGCCTGATTTTGAACCCTGACCCTGAGTTGACACGATTACCCCCTGTCGTAATCCCACAATGCCAGAAGGATCTGTTTGAAAGAACCTGTGAAAAAGTCTGGGCTGAACAAGTCATATTACCATGGCTACAAAAAATGCAAGGTACTGGTACAACTCAAATCAACTTTCATCTAGACTTCACAAGCTTTCCAAAATGAATTCAAAACCCATCTTAATCAGTTAATTGGTCATCATTTTAAGAACAACCCATTTTATATGCATTAAAATAGATATGTGAAACACATCTAATATGTCAAGACAAGAACTGAATTTATTGAATGAAATGATAATGCATGTATTATTTTATTGACAAAAGTAAACAATAGGAGACCACAGACTCATGCCTATGGGTAAATACCATATACATGTATATATACCGGTAGCCAAAGTACGGTACTGTAAATGCATTGACTGACTTCATTTAGTATAATCATTTCTTATGACATCCAGTAGTCATAGGTTACAGTATTAACCCTGTCTACAACAGCACAATATACTCTATATATGCCAGAGAATTCATTGTGTTTTAAGATAGACAACTCTTGTTATCTTATCTATACATGTACCAATCAATTCAAAGACTGCATATAAGCTATGAAAAATTTTGATTAATACTCTTGTAATGATACCATAAAGAAATATTCATACACCAAAGATAGATAAGCCTTGTTAAACCAAATTGTTCAGACTAATTAGTGAATCGCTTGTGATATATGTGAATATTTACCGGTACATCATTTTATAAATCAATTGTTTTTTTGATTTGTTTTGAGGATGAAGCATCTGATAGATGTAGAGGTTATGGACATAAATGGGTTATAAAAGTTTTGAAAATGAAATGTATTTGTCAATACAGGCAAATATGTCCTAATCTATCTTTGTCTAAGAAAAAAACTCAGATGTAGCAGAGCTTCTGAATTCATGATTATCTTCATCATAATTACACCCATCTGTTGAGGTTAGAGCTCTTAAGCTCAAACACATTCAATACATTAACTATCAAAGTCTTCTTTAGAGTAGGTAAGATAATGTTAGGATAAGGATTTTTTTTTATATTGGCTAAAAAACTAGCTTCCATGTACCAGTATATTGAGGAACCTGTGTTGCTTCTGTACATTGCTCAAGTACATTGCTAAATGCCATGCATGTTGCTTTTGTCACAATATCGCATGTCAACAGCACAAGATTTATTTCCATGTACTTGATGACGTTACACTCAAATTTGTACAAATTATCGTTTTTTTTATAACTCTTTTATTGTTCACTAAATGATTGAAAGCTTCATTGTTTGGTAAATAAAGGGTTATTAGAGTAATTAGCTTAACCTTAGCTAGCAATAACTTGATTTGGAACAGTTTAAGATTTTTATACAAAACAATCCCAAAAGATTTCGATAGGGTCTTTTCCAAAAATCAAACATTTGACTTTTGTCTTCTGTGTCTATTGTATTAATTTATGAAATATTTTGCTTTAGTTTAGTATCATAACAATATCCTTTAATTTTATATCAGTTGTAGGCAAAATATTTGAAGGAAAAATTTCATCAAAATCTACTGGCATATATTATTTTTAATAATAATAATAATAATTTTTAACTTTATAACACCTTAAAATAATTCAGATGCTAAAGTAATTGATAATCTTACCTTAAAGAAATTCAGTTGATTTTAACTTTGCTGAATAACAGAGGTTTGAGTTTTTTAAATTTGGTTCAAAATTGGATAATGTTGCTTAATTTGACCAAATAAGATTTACTTTGGGCCATTATTTTGCTATTATACTGTACAACTGAACTCTTCTGTGGAAAAATTCCAATTCAAAAACATTCAATTACAAAAAAATGTCATTTTTATTAATCTGAGAGTCATTAATTCAGAAATTACAAACAATTGATTGTATCTATTGTGATTTTGAATGAAACGTTGCACCAGCAGAAAAATTTATAACACAGATATGTAAACTCTTTGAAGGCAGTACAAAGTAACTGTTCAGTTTTTTATGGCATTTATCTTTCTGAACATATGGTTGAATATGGACAATTACAAGTTGTCTCAACCCTACATATTGAAACCATATGAGTGCTTTGTGGAGCAAGTTGCATTTACATGCAAATCTAATTACTCTGTCTCAAAGAAAAAACCCACAACCAATTTGATTAAGACATTCAATTGTGGTCCATTCTGTTCTACCATCAATATCAACATCTTGGTGTTATGTCAAATGAGGCAGTCATCTCATCTGGCAAAACATTAGCCATGGTTCACTTAGTCCTTCAGCTAAGATGATTTACAGAGAGAGAGAGAGAGAGAGAGAGAGAGAGAGAGAGAGAGAGAGAGAGAGAGATTGAGAGAGAGAGAGAGAAATGAGAGAAATGAGAGAAAGAAAGACCAATGGATAATGTATCGATCACAATATTAAAACATTTTTTTGAGTTATTTTCCAAATAAATTCCTTTATGAAATCAGTCACTGCGGACATATTTTAAGAGGTATGGACCTCTGCACACATTAGATTAAAACGTATCACATTTAGCGTATTCTTTTTAGAGTTTTTGGTGGAAAGCAGCTTCTGCTGAATCTAGTACATTGTTAAATGCCATGCATGTATGTATAAGAATAGGTGCATCCAAAAATATGCTAAATTCAAATCTACGCTAACTTGTTGAAAAATCAATTTCCGCCGAATATTGTACACGACAAATATAATATGTTTACTGTAGTAATTAACTCGCAATGCAAAACACTAATTTTAAGATCTGTAATTGATAAAATGAGATGCTGACTATTATGCTACTATTATGTAGGTACTTTTTGGTATCGAAATTATAACGTTTAAAACAAAACATTTCTTTATTATAGAAATAAAAAAAAATTAAATACCACTGCATTAAGCTCAATTGCACATAGAAATTTAAAACCTTGAAAAAACAAATTTTTCAAGAATATCAAAGGAGCAGGAGTAATGACACATATCACATAGGATGGCTTGCATAGAGGCTCAGTTGACCACTATGAACAGTGATTGTATTCTAGAGCAGGCTTGGGCAAGAAAATTTACTGTAATACCTCGGTAAGGCCAATTTTTTATGTGGATGACAAAAATTTCATCAGCAGTTTATTGAACTATTTAAATATATAAGTAGTCCATAGTTTCTCCATTTTTTTTTTAAAATTTGCTATTTTTTAAGAAAATACATTCAATTACTATTATAGCAGGTAAAATTTTAAAAGAATATGTCAGAGACCTATCCCTTAGATTAAAATAACTGACTCTAGAAGCAGAACCAGCAATGCTCATATTGGTCTAACAATAAAAAGTCATTCGAAAATTAACCCCCTTGGCAGTTTCACTACTTTGATTTTGATATGAGAAATAGAGGTTAGGCACTCAAATTCCACACAATTAATTATAGATAAAGGAAAGAGTGAGATGGAAAAATCAAATCAGAACCCATTTCATTGATTTGCTGAAATATTGAGAGGTAATTGCATAAATGACACTAAAATGTGGCCTTGTACCCCTTAGTTCATTACTTAACAATCAAAAGTAGGAGTAAATGGAGCCTTCTTCACAGTTCACCAATCATTGCCTCTGTATCTTCAGTGTTCTTCACAGTTCACCAATTATTGCCTCTGTATCTTCAGTGTTTGTAATGACACCCGTGAGAGAGACAGACCAGCGATCATAGTCAGCACCCAAACAAAATGACAGAAACTGAATAATAGAAACCACTTCAACCAATAGTTGCCACAATAGGCTGCAAGCTGAGCCTAATATTACCATTAAAATGAAATGGATAGCTAAATTTCTTCACACAAGTTTCTAACACATTTTGTCACTTAGGGGATCTCTTATACATCATGCATTTATCTTGGAGGCTGTCATTATAGATTTCCTGAATAATACCCTTAGAATTCAGAGTCCCAGAATTGTCATACAGCAAAGAAATTAGTCCTCTAGAGTCAAGGTCACGTCTTACAGGGACCAGTATATCTTTATAGGAAGAAAAATTTACTGTGTGAATTTTTATGTCAATTCTAAGATTAATACTAGACAATGTTGACATTGTGACCATCTCAAAGGGCCCCACTTAAACAATGGACAATAGGATTAAAATAATTTCAGAGAATTTTGCTTTGACCTTGACATATAACATAGAATTTTCCAGATGGCATAGAACTTTTAATTCAATCTCATTATCCCTTACATACAGGCATTTTTTTTTTCAATTTGAACAATATTAAGCAAATGGGAAATAATCTAAAACTGATTATAAAGAGATCAGCTATGAACTTCACATTGACTTGGTTCATGGTCACTGCCCACCATTAACCAAAAAGCTCTGTTTAAATAAAGTTTTAGCCAAATAGGGCTAAGTGAGAAGTATATATATGCTCTTAAAAAAAGGATTTTTGTGTGATCTGATATGACCTTGACACTTGACCTACAAACATCAATCAAGGTCATTGCATACCCTTTGATCAAAGGCACCATGTGGGTGAAGTACGTGCCAGATTGGAGCAAAGGGAGTGAAGATATGGTCCTGACAAGGACTTCTCATTTCTGTTATGACCTTCACATTTGTATCTTGATTTATGTAATTTAAAATCATTTAGAATAAACTTTTAAGCTGCAACCATCTATGAAAAAATCATGACACGAGACCCTGGTATATGGTAAACGGGGGAATTGTGATAAGGCCTGCAGACAGACAGTTATACATTCAATGTTTGTAACTATGATTTGACTGCTCCAAAACTATAACCCTGAAACTTTACTTGTTAATCACACAATCCGGTTAACTCATGCAACAATCAATAACCAAGAGATGATTTTTCCCATGAGATATACAAACTGAACTATTAATCTACCATATTCAGCAAAGCTAGCTTCCACATTTATTCATCAAATCTATTAATATTCCTTGGGCTTCAACAAGGACTCTCTGAAATTTGAGGCAAACACCTCACCCGCAGCAGCCAGCTGACCTGCCAAGATGACAAGGTTTCCTGAATATGATCTATTTCTGAGACCAAGAACCATGCCTGAACTTGGCAGTGACTGCACTGCCCCCTTGAGGAATTAGACTCATGGTTCTCCCCTTTCTCTTAGCTAGTTTGCTGTGACAATAAGCAGTTAACAAAACAAATAGGAATCTCATTATATGGCTAATGAAGAAATTAGTGATATTGTATGACTAATGTAAGAAACTACTGAAACTGTATGGCTAATGTAAGAAATTACTAAATTGCATGGATAATGAAAGAAATTACTGAAACAAATACAACATTTCTCATCCTAAACTAAAGGACCAATACATGAAAGTCTAAAGTTGATTAGGAATACCCTATAGTCAACAAACGTACTTTGTTGTATGTTACTTTTTATATTCATTCAAATAGATTAATCTACAATACAGAAACATGAACCTGGTACAAAGGTTAATATTACTTTCTTTTATTTGATAGGAGCAAACATTATCTGACATGAAATGAGAAGTTGTCTTTACTGGATTTGATATTCGATATCATTAAGACACAGATATTTATGTGGAGACTAATGATATTTCAAAAACAAAAACCAAAAAAAAAATATTCAAAAGCCAGAAATCAAAAAATCAAAAACTAAACAATCTTTATAGTGACAGAAGTCATGAAAAAGGAGCTCCCAGTCTAATATGCGACATAACACCGTCCTAATTGCCTATCATAGGCCTGACAAAAGCACATGACAACTTCAGCTCTGTTCCACAGAGTATAAGAGAATTCTGAATTTACCTCCATGAAATATTGTTATCATGTGAATGACAATTGACAACTTGTCAGTTTTCTAATTATCTTCCTTCAGAAACATGTGGTCAAGGATAACCCAATAACAAAATGTTTCCATTTTATGGTTAGAAAAAAAAAATGTTTTTGTTATATGCAAGAAATAATGTTCTTCATAATTTACCTAATAAAGAAAATGTTACAATAAATCTTTAAGAATACTGTAAATTCCTAATTAAACGCGAGGAATTAATATTCGCATAAAATATTTTTTTTTTTTTCAGTTTTGAACAATAGGAAATAATAACAAAACAATTAATGCTCGCGAATTTATACTAAACAGTGGAATTGCGGAATTAAGTACTTGCGTAAAATAAGGAATTTACAGTATTTAGATCTTATTACTGAGTATACCTTAGTTATTTAATGATTGAGATGTTTACTGACCATGGTCACAATATCTGGCATGCTTGTAACTGAAAGTACATGTAGGTAATATATGATAGCAGGTAATTAATCCTACTTAACCAATACCCTGTGTGCAATTTTTCACCCTTCATAAAACAAAACATCATGAAAAAAAATATTCAATTTGATCGCAACAATTTGAACTCAAACTCACTGCAAAAAATGTACTAAAACTTGGAAGTTACGGTAATTCTTAAAGTGCATATTCTTGTGGCTGCAGCAGTAATTAAACTCTCTGATAACAACTGCAAGGCCCATCATCAAAAGTGACCCCCACAGACTGTTGATAGATATAGTAGATGTATATAAGCAGGGAAGTGACTGCCTTCCCTGGTTTTTCATTAACATTGGAATTCCATAAGCGCCTGTCAAACACTGAGATCGTTCAACCTCTGTATACACCGAGCCACTGCAGCCTCTTTATAAAAGCAGGCTGTGCAGTAAAAAGAAGGAGCCAGGCTTCCATGAGAGGGGAGGGCTGGTGTGTGGGAAGAAGCTAAACTTAAACATGCCAAATTATTATCCATAATATTTCTGGGATTTATTGACACCTGGATTGAAAATGAAGGTCAAGTTGTTGTAAATTCAGTCTTACAATGGATCATCCAAAAATTTATCATCAAGGTTAGTTTTTTCAATTTGATCAACTGGTATTTGGCTTATTTAGCATTTACAATTGGGGAATTTTCATAGTCAGAAACATATATTATCATAAATGCCTTATTATATCTTATGAGGGAAAACATTGCCCCCATTTAAAATGTTTTTACTTTTATATGCCACAATTTCGGTAATTACAACCATTCTTGAAAACTTCATATTTTAACAATGGACATCAAAAGAAAACTGGATATTTATTAACATGATCACTGTTTCATTTAGTATTCTAGCTACCGCATACAAATGATGTTTAGAATAAATTACTGGTAATCAAAACTGACAGTAAACCTTTTAATACATGACTGTAAGTTTTAAATGATCGAAATAAAATAAATTAAAATAGAACTATGTTTTTCTAAGAAATTTTGAATTTTTTTTTATTTATATAGTTGACTTTTATTTCATTACAGTAGTAGTGAATATGTACTGTAATTGACAGGTATATGTTAACTTAACCACAACTTTTTAAATACTGGTATATGAAAATTTTTCAAAATTTATTTTTCTGAACTTTGGTTACCAGCTCTTTTATCTAAGGTATGACACTCATAACAAATTCAAAATAAAATTCTGCAATTATATTTGGTTCCATTTGTGTCTATGACCTTAACTTTGGCCTGTTCTTGAAAAAGTTTTGATAAATGAACGACATATGAACTAAATCTTCTAGGTAAAATTTCATATTAAAATGAGATTTTACTCCTAAACATAAAAGACTGCCAAAATATTCCGCATCTTTTGAAGACTTCCCCAAAAATATGCTTGGAAAAGGCTTGAAAATTGAAATTCTCCTGCACTGCATCCAACAAATCTCACACAAGGGAGACGAACATCTCCAACAAACGGGTTTGTCTCCCCTCTAATCTTCTGCAACTTATATGCTTGTGTCTATAAGGCATGCTAATTTTCACTCTAATTGAGATTTTTTTTTATAGCTGTATTTAATGAAGCTTTAATAAATCAAAATCCATCCAAGTACTGACAACCTTGATGATTATATGCACATATATTGAGGATTAAAAGTATGTCCTACTGGGGGGTAAATACTTACCCAATACTCATATAACATAAGATTTTTAAATCTACCTTCCATTAAGTGATGTTGTCCAAGTTATAAATTTGTTTCTGCAAATAATTGTCTTGGAGTGTTTTGGTTTTGTGCATTGATATTACAATCCATGTTTTCATATCAATACCTGTCATGAATTGGGAAAACTCCTACCTCAATTTCTAACACAGGGTGCAAAGGGTAAAGACTGATCGAGTTATGAGAATAATCTTATCATAAAAGTAAAAACCATATAATAATATTTTTAAGAAAAATATTTTGAAAAAGAATTATTAGTTGTAAAATTTGTTCCAGTTGAAGAAATACTGAAATTGCAATATCAATGTAAAAACAGCAACCTCTTATTTCAAACACTCACAGTAATTTGTAGTTTGATTATCAATCAACATTATATAAAGGAATTCTAAATGAAAAAAACTTGCCATGATCAATGATATACTACCAAAGCAAAAAATAAATGATGGTAGTTAATTCACTCATCATCCTTGAATGAAGGGATAAAATGATTATTGTAAGCTATAAAGGCAAACCAGATGTCTATTAGATTACACTACTGGAACAGATAACGAAACCTTAGAAGATGCTGAGAATAAAAACCTAAAGGACATAAAGGACTATAATGTTAGGCAGTTCCTATTGACCAAACTATAAAAAACCACACAGAGGTTAATATTTTGAAAGCTGCAGGATCCCGTCCACCATTCCAATGAAGGAGGCCCAGTCTTTGCCGATAGAAACTCGAGATAAACCACCAGACCGTGATTCTGACGTACGACAGGCTTACCTAAGCCTGGAGCTGAAATATCAAAGACCGCACAAATTTAATAACAGCAGGAGCAGATGAGGCTTGCTATGAAATTGTGACTCTGTGATATTTCACATCTAATGCAGCATGAAGTGACAAGGTGGATAACTGGTGCCCTGACAGCTCCATAGTCCGGGTCTGGCTATCTTGACTCGGCTATCTGACAGTAATCAGGTCCCTCGTATCATAAATAAGCCCTTCCGTCGGGCTCAATCAGTCCCATCTGGGAGCTTATATCAGTCCCGATTATGGCCATGTATATCAATATTGATTTTAATGGGCCGAGTTTTCAGCGGTTCTGGTTTTTTAAGTCAACTGAATCCTAAATTAGAAACCCTGTACATGATTATACCAATTTTATGGATTCTTGTGCGAGTCTTGTCACACAGTTTGACAAATTAAAGTATCAATTTGAGAGATACTGCTTAACCACTCTTTGAAAATTTAACATGATAATGTGCAAACACTTCTGGAAAGTCAATTCCTAAAGGAAAGACACCAATCAAACTTTCTCTGAGAAAAGACTTTTTGCATACTTTTGCAGAGCATAAATTCTGCTGTGTAACCCTAAAAAATGCCTTTTTGCAACAATGCAATAGAAAAAGAAGTTCAGAACAATAACAAAATATTGCATTTTCATTGAAAAGAAGATTATCTGTTTCATAAATAAATACACTATTTTCACACATTACTGATCTTTTTTCTCTCCAGATAATGAGACCTTTGGTCTGGACTTGTCAGACTCCTTCTTGATCGACGGATATCCTCCCTTGGAGGGCGGGATCCACAGCGTAGAGAGAGTGGTGGAGACCTATGTCTACCCCGTGTTCCTGTTCCTGGGGACGGTGCTGACCCTCCCTCTAATCGTCCTCCTGTACCGCTTCAGTTATGCTGTCTGGTCCAGCTGTTTCTTCCTGGCGGTCATGCTGATCCTGGACATGGTCATGCTATGTGTGTACTGCGGAAATGCCTGGTATTTCCGTGTGTATGACAAGGATCTCAGCATTGAAATAATCTCCATCTCTAATGCCTCCTGTAAGGTTTACACTTTCCTGATTAGTTTTGTAACGTACCTGTCACCCTGGGTCATGGTTGTGATCACCGTGGATGTGTTCATTTCCATGAACCACCCTAATCGTATCTACTGGATGTGTACCAGGGAGAGAGCCAAGGCCACACTGCTGCTTATTGTAGTCCTTCTCACGTTTATCAACCTCCATTATTTTTGGACTTTTGGTCTGACTGAGAAAAACATTGACTTTTCCCAAGTCATCCGTCTGTGTCATCTGACCTACCAAGACATGACGATGGAGGTTTTCACACAAAAAGTCCAGCCTTACATTGACTTCTTGTTCATATACCTCATCCCTTTCCTAGTGACATCCATCTTTCTCTTCCTTGTCCTCTCCTCCAAGTGCAGAAATCGCCTGCAGAAATTTGACATTCATCACCTCAAAAATTATTTTCTGGAGGTGGAGGCTTTATTTGAGATGCGTCGACTGGCCCTGATTCTGTGCGTTTGGTTTGCCATAGTTTGCATGTTCAAATGTTTGAATGAAGTTCTCCGTCTCATGTTTCAAGAGAATGACACATTAGATTACGACACCGTAAAGACATTGGATGTAACATACAAACTGCTCTTCTACTCCTTTCTGAGCTGTAAATGTCTGCTGTTCTACATTCTAAGTGCTAAAACCAGGAGGTACATGATGGAAAATGTGATTACTGTGTACTGGGCTGTAACAAAACGTTCACAGGAATACAGACTGACGCAGCAGTCACAGAACCTTATCCAGGAATCTGAGGATAACGGAGACACTGGAGTCAAACTATCCACCGAGGTCTAGGATATGATACAACTAGATTACTGGTTACAGAAAGGATTGCTAGGATACATGATTGCTAGGATACTGCTAAGAGAAAGGACTGCTAGGATACTGCTAACAGTAAGGATTGTCAAGACAGTGAGGAAGGAGTCGGCTAAAGGATAGTTAATATAAACTACCTAACTTAAGTGATGAGAAATCTATCAACAGACCTTAGTGTTAATGAAGCATAAAATATTTCAGCATACAAAAAGCATTGTGAACCAAGGGTAATTCTGAAGAAACATGCAGCATTACCTATCTCTTTAAGTTTGGAGTGAAAAAATAAAATACCTGTATCTTCTGGAAAAATCTGAAGCAATCTTATGAGAACATAGGATAGTGATAATGTACTTCTGTAAACCAACTTTTATTCGCGTGCGAGAAAATTTCACAGGATTTGCAAGAGCCTCGTCATCGCAAATATTTCTCGCTGTGAAAAAGCTATCATCGTATGGTTGTTAAAACAAAACAGATATTGATAAGTCTTGGTTGTGAAAATAAGTTGCAGCAAACCAGTTCATCTCTAGTAAATCGCGAAATAAAGTTTGTCGCGAAGAAAAGTTGGTTTACAGTAAATACTCGTACCTGGGTAGTTGTGACAGTGTAATGATGTATAATATATCATTGACAGTCAAATGACAACACAATGGCCTTTTAATGTACAGTGTATCAATCTTTGAGTTGATAAATAACTATTACATACATATGGATTGTATAAAATATACCATGTACATAGAGTAAACTATAGTTAAATAAGTTTGAATGTCTTATTTTCATCTCATCCAACAAATTTTCTCATCAACCAGTAATCAGAAAATGAGTTTTCACTTAGGCACAAGCATTTGATAGATTGTCATGAATGCAAATCTCCAAGACAGACAAATATTGGGAGGCATTCTTGAAATGGTAGATTATTCATATTTGACTAACAGATGATGTTATTTGTACTCAGCATGCATAATTTCATTTATAATCGGGGAAACATATGAGATACAGGATACACAAGTGGGAGTTTATTTATTCATTGTGTAGGGGGAAGCTTGACAAATGAGGCAAACTAAGATATCATTTAGATATTTAAGGATTCATTCAGATATCATTTAGATATTTAAGGATTCATTCAGATATCATTTAGATATTTAAGGATTCATTCAGATATCATTTAGATATTTAAGGATTCATTCAGATATCATTTAGATATTTAAGGATTCATTCTGATCAACTTGATGTTTATGGAATTATCCTACATTAAATGCAAGATGAAACCATTATGATAGAAGACATCTCCAAACTGACAATGGACAAAATTGAGGAGTCAATTTGATACTACATTATTATGTAATTCATCTGTTGCTCTAACTTCCACATCTTTTACTCTCAACATCTTAATTTGTAAAAATGACATTTGTGGTAACATTGAGTAAGGATAATGATGTTTGGTTGTTGCACGAATTGATTTAATAACAATGCACGAGTGATTGTCTTTTGAAACAGCACCGCGTAATTTCAGGCCGAGTCAATGTTGACTCAATGAAGAAATAATATAATGAATTGGACGGTTTCTTTCAAATCAATTTTTACTCAGTCTGTTTCCACAATGATTTTTCTCCATATTTAATAGGTCCCAATTGCTAACCTAAACCTGCTGAACATGCCAACAATAATTTCTCCCTGTATTGATCGCTACCAAAAATTCTCCCTGCATTGCTTCTTCCAGTCAGAAAAGAACAGCACATCCAATTAAATTGAGTTATTTATGAGTGCTAGTAAGTTTAAAATTGTCTTTTTAATAAAACCATCATTTTTTAAAAAAATAACATAATTCTAATTCCTTTAAATGAGACGTAGTTTCAAAATGAAAAATAAAAATGTCCTTATTTGTGCAGTTTACCAGATATAATGAAATTTACATTAAAGCATCATTCTCTACATGTGAGGCTTCCAAAATACTTTTGAGTATAATATTTGATATTCAATGTTTTTGTTTGGCACCACTGTTATTGCTTATAACATTTAGTAAATGAACATTTAAAGAAAACATCATGCAACTACCATAATCTCCATTGTAAGAATATAAAATTGTTATGTTTTAATATTCAAATGGAGGTAGAAAAACCAATAGCCACTCTTTTGTGGTAAATAAACATTAGCTAATCTATTGCTCACCAACAAAATATAGGTTGCTTACTTATCACAACCCAAATTACCAGTGTATTATGAACATATATAACAGAAGAATGGGTTTATGTTGAACCATGAAAGTGATACAGACAGACAAATAAATAGGCAATTAACTTATGTAAATTGGAGTCATTCTATAGCCAGAGTATTCATTCTGTACACAAAGCTCAATACATCATGCAGTCTGTCAACACCTTCGAACCTCGAACCTCACGTATATAGTTGCATTGCATCAAAACATCCTGAAATTTGGTGTGCATCGAGCCAATAAATAGACCTAGCATCTGCTTATAGAAATGAGTGAGTTAGACCAGCCCTCTCCATATGCTAACCCACTGACAAAGGATAAGAAGTCTGCAGCCAAAGCAGAACAGAGGAAGCCCGGCTGCCCAGAATAGTTTTGTCTATACTGTTTGTGATGACAAAAGGAATCCTAATTAGTATTCTGACAAAACAATTACCACAGAAATGCAGCCTTTCCTCCAAATGTCAAGTCCTACATCATCTTCATTGAGCTATCAGCCAAATCACCTCAATCCATCGGAGGTAATAGGAAAATTAGATTCCCCAGCAGACAAATCTACAGATTCATTTGTTTCTGTACATCCAATGTAACAGTGTTTTAACAGCTATTGAGTACGGAAGAAATTAATGACCTAATCCGCTTAACATAATAAAGCAGTATAATTAACCCAGTACTCACCTCATTCATCACATAAATAAGCTTACAATATCACATTGATATACATTTTAAAAACACTAAAAACTATATTCTCTTTGTTTTTCATTACCGGTATTGAAATCTAATTAACTGAATAAAATTTAGCCTTCAGTTTTCTTACTGAAAATTTTCACCCCCCTCCTCCTATGAAAATCTTGAAAAATTAGAGAGGTACATCAATGCAACCAGAGTAAATTAACACATGCTCTCTCTCTCTCTCTCTCTCTCTCTCTAATATAAAATACATGAAATACCCTAATGCAAAAAAATTCAAACTCTGAATCTATGATTCCTGCATTCATGTGATAATACTCATAACATAAATCAGACAATTTTTGTGCTGATCCCAGATATTAATAAATAAGTTGCAAGAATTTTGTTTCTGCAAATTTTCTAAGTACCGCAAATGATAAATACACTGGTAGCTAGTTTTTATTATAGTATAACTTCTCTGCAGTGTGCAACAGGGATACATAAAGCACAAAGGCATGGACAGAAAAGAGATACATAAATATAAACAAATTTTTAGCAGAGAAAATTGCAACCAAACATTTCATAAACCAAACACAAAGGAAATACACTGGTTAGCACCAGAATTCCTCAGAACTAAATCATTTCAAATTCAGATCTGGGATTTTATTCACTGATAGATGGGATGGGAATTGGCGTTATTGAGTTAATGACAAATAGTCTTCAGTAAGAAGATCTGTTCCATGCCAACAGCAGCAACCTGTCAATACAATTAGGACAAAATCAAACAATATGGAGCCGCATCCACAACCTTGATCTCCATCTGTCAGGAACACAGCTCTTGGATATGTGTACTACCTCACTGACTGTTATTTGGTCGAGCAATCTTTTTTAATTCAGAGACAATACTGTATTTCCAGTTATTTTTGCAATTAACTAATTTCTGCCTTTTTTGTGATCATGCACTCTCACATGGCAAAAAAATAAAATACGCAAAAATTTTAATTGTATGCAATTAGAACTTTTCTAAATCTCCAAAAATGACTGACACAATTACGGTAAATAAAAAACATGATTACCCCATTTTTTTTAAATTTTGTGACATGAAAAAAAAAACCCATGCATTTATAAACAGAACTTTCTATTGAAAGAAAACAAAAAAAATTCTAGCATCTTCAACATACTATGGAAATTATTTGAAGCCATTCAAGAAAGTGTTCAAAAAAGCATTCACTCTCTTCCATGCTTCTGATCTGTGTGTGGATTTGAATGACTTCACGGCAGTGAACTCTGATGATATGGTTATATGGTCTTCTTTAACCGGTTAATGATGACTGGCCTCTTTTTACGGTTAATTATTAACCCTCTTGATGATCTTCAAACAACCCCATTATCTGTTTCTTTCTCCCTTTATCCTCTTCCTCTTAATATTCACTCTAAACTTTTCATTAACACCCACCATCAGGTTCTGGCTCCACTCTAGGTGGGAGATAAATTGATGGTTCTAACAGTAGAACTGGGCTAAACACATGGCTTGCCCTAATCCTGGTTTTAAATTCCTCTAAATGTAAACACAAAAAAAAATCTCTCTCTATTTTTACATCATGTATTTATCATACATCAAAATGAACTCCAAATGAAACCTCATTTTTGCATCATTCTGGGCAATAAAAATTAATAATACCCACAAGTATATCATTGAACTATTTATATATGCACCTAAATGTTGATGAAATTCAACCTTGATAATCCCTGTCTTTGTCCTTCACTCCAAAGATATCTAATCTTGAGAGTTAGATTAGGGCTACAGACAGACTGAGAAATTTATAAATATCTGGGCTACAAAATAAGAACTATGCAAATATGTTAAACATGTTTCAATTGTCAAATGCAAGGCAAAAAAAGTTGAAAAATTTGAAGTGTAAATGCCCGTTTTAAGTACATGTACAATTCTCATATTTGGCATGTATCTTTGTGTTTCTTAATAAATTAACTATTTGTTTAATGAACTGTTTGGTCAGAATTATATGGTTTCCTATATTTCTTAGTCTCAGTTTCTTGTCATTGATTATCAAATCCATACTGATTATTGATACTGATAACTGATAATTTGTATCATTGCAAAACAATTCTCATGAAGGTTTAGATTCTTTGATCATAAACAAATGACAAATAATGGCATAAAAAGTTTTATTTCAGAAGTTTTTCCTAATCTGTTTAGACATATTGTGATAATTAGAACTGATTAATTATTTACTGGTAGATAAGTTTTGTGGGATCTGTTTATCAGTAATCATATGGGAAATAAAAACAAGCTGACGATATGGTAATCAATTTTTTTCTCTGATATTACCAGTATGTCAACATTTTTTTCTGATAGAACGTGGATGTTATTTTAGAGTTGGGAGATAAACAAAAACAAAATTGGCACTACCTGTCTAATACCCTACACCCCCGCACTCAATTCCGAGACTAAAAACGAGCTCATCAAGCAGATGATGTACAGCCACAGAGTTCAAAGGGTTGGCCAGACTCCAATCAGAGCGAGGATTAACACCTATTGACCCCTCTCACTGACCGAGAAATGTTTGTAAACACAGGAACCATCTACAGACAATTTAACTGCTGGTCGGGTTCATTGCACAGTGGCGGAGAAATTCAACAGGCAGGGCTACGCTGGGATATAGCTTTACTGCTTGGTGATTTGGCAGGCAAGCAAAACAAAAACAATCAAAACAATTTTATGACCTGGACCATATTGCAAGAGTTGTGTGCAGTGTTAAAAACAACACATGCTCACAATTTTCTCTTTTTTGCTGGCACTTTTGTTCTCTTTACATTGCTTAGAATTATTTTGGACATTGTGTCCATGGTTCATAATGAAAAAGGAGATTTACCCCTTAAATCAAATTTTGATCTTTTTTTCAAACAAACTCTGATTTAATCTGAAGCCTGGCAAGTAAGAACCTTTTAAAATTAAATACAAGTACAAACTCTCATAACAAAGCCACTCTGAGGTGTTGAGAAACACCCATCTGGTGGTGTCCAGATCCCGTTTCTACCCATTGAAAATGCTATACACCCATCCATTCCTCCAGCTATTCATAATTACATCAAACAAATGATTAGATCACAAGGTTATGAAATGAAGCTTTTCAAGGGACTTAAACATGATTTGAGCTCAAAATTTTTACATCTTATTTTTCTGTTTTTTTATGTTTAGAATAGTTAATATGGGTGTTTTTATTAAAACCTCATCAAAATTTGGAAGTCAAATATTGAGTTACAAGCAAGATACAGAGTTTGAAATTCTTTGTTTTGAAAACAAAGCTCGAGTCTTGTTATTGTTTACATATGTGTTTTATTGGTATAAATTTCAGTCAAATGTTGATGCTTCTGGTGACAATTTTATTTATGAACACATTGAATCACTTTATCTGTTTGCCAGGAGTCATTTTGTCAAAGAAATTGTAATTCCTTACTTTACATTATTTGTAAATAAATATAAACTCGAGCTTTGTATACATAACAGTGAATTCTTACCTCTGTATCTCTCTTATAACTTGACTTCTAACATTCAAATTTTGGTTAATCATTCAAATTGCACAAGAAAACTATTTTAAACATAAAAAATAATTTTTTATCCCAAATCGTGCCTAGGTCCCTTTAACCAAAACTCCATAGAATAACACAAGATGCTCTGAATCTCAATATGCAAGCTTCTTTCATTGTAGATGTACTTAATGAGTACTCACAATCATCCCGAAAACGAGGCTCTGCATTTGGACCAACTCGAGTGAGTGTGCGAATAAGCTCAATGTTGACCTCATGCTCATTTCTATAGACTGGGTCATCCATAAATGTAACAAACTGCATGTACACTCTGTCTAACATCTAAAGCAATGGAAAATCAAAATGACACCAAGTTGTCTATACTTTTGAGACAGAACATACATTAAATTCTGTTATCTCAAACTAGATTGGGCTGTTGAAAAACTTTGAGATATCCGAGTATTCAAGATATTGAGGGTAAAATACTTTTGAAAAAAAGTGGTTGGGACTTTAAAATCACTTCGAGATATCCATTGTATTTGAGATATCGGTGTTCAAAACATCATAGTTCAACTGTATTACAAAATATATGCATAGATATATTCTATCAAAGAAAATTGAATGCCACGATCTGGAGACATTTTACCAGTAATTTTTTTTATAGATGTCAATTATCAATTCTAAATTATCAATAATTGTAGTGGCAGAAACCATTGCATTTATTACTGTTTAATCCTTATAAATCTTTCAAAGAATGACCTTCTTCCATTGGTTACTTACATCTATGAGGGAAACATTTTCTATTATTGCACCAAGAGCAGGAATGGTTGCTGTACGAACAATACTGAAAAACAGAAAATCCAGTTGCAGACATTGACCTTCTTTTTTCTACTGTGCATAAAAATATTAGTGTACATTATGATTGTAACACCCTAACCAAACGACAATCCTAAATATTGTTTACATTCAGTGCACTTTATATCAATGAAGTCTTTATTATCAAAGTATTTAAAATTTTAATTAATTCTTCATGAGCATCTCTGCTGGTGTCACTTATGTGAATTGTTGAGGAAAGAAAATCAAAATGCCAGAGGAAATTTGTAGGGAGTATCCACTACACAATTATCTAAATACACTATATACATTTATAGTTACTGCATTACTGTACCATTATACCCCAAATGTGATAATTTTGTTGTAGAAACACAAGGCAATATGTACATGTAGATACTCATGAATGCAGTTGCCTAAATTTTGACTAAAACTCAGCCAAGGCAGATGCCTCTTAAAACCTACATGTAGAAATCCCAAATTGAAGTTTATACTATGTGAGAACTTACATCTCTGGATCGGTACCCAGGGTGACTAGAGCAGGAAAGACGCGGGTAGAGATGAGATTCTCTCCGACCCCCTTCACCATCAGCTACAACAGCAAATATTTGGAGATTACTTAAGTGTACAACTATTAATTGTGACAACTTTATCTTAAGACTAATAATTGACTAACTCATCTGCAGTGACTAATTTTTGCATAATAGCCTATAGTTAACAGCAAAATATAATAGCAACTGAGATGTACTTGCAACGCTTGTGAAATTTTCTCTGTGCAAATTAAAGTTGGTTTACAGTGGGAGATTACCTCGAACAGTCTGGCTGAGGTTGCGCGGACCTGAGGAGAGGTGTGCACCACAGCATCCCACAGCACGGTCAGCAGCAACTCGTGGTTACTGGGGGTGGAGCTACCGAAAATCAAAAAAGGAGAAGTTGAAATTCACACATATAAACTTATAATTTGTTTGCAAACACCACTAAATTGGAATAATTTTCATGTAATTTAGTTGGGGGCAATTCAGATTGCCCAAGATTTGCAGGTTGTGTTGATAAGCATGTAATTTAGTGCACAGACATCATTTTCACCACAAACTGTCTACCTGAGTTCGGTGAAGGCTGCCTTTAGACTGTCCAGTGGGGCTTGATACATGGACAAAGTACAGAGGATTTCTTGTAGGAACTGACTCAGCTGTTGTCTGTCTTCTTCCTGTATTACATGAAACAACAAAGGATGTCACCTCAAAAACATTATTAAGGATCACAAGTAGTTCAATAGAGTAGAACACAGAGCAAAATGCCAAGGATGAGTGCTTTTTATTTGTTTAAAAAACCATTTTTCTATGTATATCTATGTATGAGTGCTTTTTATTTGTTTAAACAACCATTTTTCTATGTATCCAGTAAGTTCATGATACAATTTTAAGATAATTGAAATGAAACTGACTTCACTGTGAGCATTAATTTGTTATAAGCTTGATCACTGTAACTGTGTTTAACTGTATCTTACTGTATTTTTTGTAAATGATTGCTAATTATATAAACTGCAATGAAGGATTAAGCTAAGGATCAATTAGGGACAACATCCATGCCAGCGAGAAATTTAATATAAGTTGTAGAACTTGTTTATCATACAGAGTTGAACGCAGACAAAACTCCGGCAGCATAGACTGGGACAACACATGTGATGACACTCGTCTGCTTGGCAGCAGCGTAACCACGGTGGTCTGTAAGAAACAAAGCACTTGCTCTAAACTGAAGTTTTCTAAAATCTTTTTTTGCAATATATGACATGCATTACAGCGTAATGATTCATACACTTCTGTTCAGCATTCATTTACCGGTATATACACCTGTTAAAAGTCTTATCAACATACCTGTATGCTCATCTGTCAGTACCATTAACTCAATAAATTTTGGTCTCAACTGAAAAAAACCAAAATAGCAAATTAATTTGAGCCATAAAAAACTAATATCATAAACATATGAGAATGAACATATACAGGAACATTCTTATTTCCCATTAATGAAAATATCTAATAAAATCTTGATGTTAATGATTAACCAATATTAATAATAGCCAAATTAAAATACTTGCCCTTTTCTCCACAAAAATTTTTCCAAATGTCCGAGATAGCAGAAAAAAGCATCGACATAAACTATTCACAATTTTGGGTAGGGCTAAACCTGCCCCTAAAACAACTTCTAGTAGTCGAGGAATTCTGTCAAGGAAAGGTTAATACAGTGAAAAGCCTTATAGGTAGAGATCAATTGATCAGAATTGTTCTACATGTAATTCAAAAACTTTGACAATGTACAATAGAAATGCTATATGTATAAACTTATAACATCTGATGGCAGTTAATAGATGATCACTTACAAATTATTCACAACCCAATTGAAAGAATCCCATGGTTCAAACCATTCCTTGCCAATATGGTTTTCAAATAAATGAACAAGGGCAGACAACTGATCCTTGTCACCACAGATCACCTTAAGGTCGCTGAGTAGGGAGCTTGGTTTGGGAAAACGAGATACTTGAAAAAAAGATAATTCCTCCATGAAAACAAAAATATTAGCAGTTGATAAGGCAGAGATATAACAGCGCATCATTTTCATAATTGTATCATTTCACATGTCATGAGGATAATTTAATGATGGAAAATTGAATTACTAGTATACAAAGCTATAGAATTTATATTCATATAAACTGGAATGGAAATATCAAATTTATTTCAAAAATTTAGTTTGAAGCACAATTCTGAAATAAAAAATCAAGATACATAACTGTAATGAAAAGTGTTTGTATTTTATAATTTACTCTTATTACGGAAAAAGAAGTAGTGTGCACTTACTATCAACGTCCACCACATTGTGTAGGACTTCATCGATTCTGTCAGAGTAAGGCCCCGTCTTTATAACAGACACATACAGGAAGGAAATCAGCTCTTGTAGTGCCGCCATCGAATTCATGAACCGTGACTCGTTCAGTGGAATGTGAGTACTGTTTGAGGCTTTCTGTGCCGCCAGAGCACACTAAAATATACACAAGTTCTACCATGTACAGAACTGGCCATGAAAAGAAATGTCTGTCTTCTTTTTAATAAAATTTTGAATTAATTAAGAAATTATTTTTCTTACAATAATATATGTATTAATTAGAATTAATATATACATGTAATTAAAAATCCATTAAGACTGATATTATGATTAACCATCACCAAAAGAGTGACAGAAATATTCTGTAATTACTTAAACTATCTTATAATTGGTATTTAAAAGTGTAAAATATTCTATAACTCAGAAGATCAAGTTTTGATAATGAAATACTAAGAACTTTCCCCTAGAAGGGTAGAATAAATATGCAATTTATACAGAAGTTTTCTTAATGTGTAAGGAAAAAAATATAGATGAATTTTGAGTACAATACTTTAAAAATATAAAAAGGAAACCAAAATAACAATATTTTAAAAAATTATGATTAAGGCAATGATGAAAATTTATTTCTTAATTTTTTTACATTCAAGTGCAGAGAGTAAGGAGAGAGTGTCCCCCTACTACAAGGACCCAGAAACATACATTCCCAAATCTGCAGACCAAATCAAATACATTTACATAATTTGAAAAAAAAGAGCAAATAATTGAAAGATTTTGATCATGTGTAATAGGTGTCATGTTTGTATACAGTAATAGATGCACATAATAAAAATAAAAATATATACAAAAACAGCTTTACAGAATATTTCTGATTTATACAATACCGAGAGGAAGTTGTGCTCATCAGAAGTCTAGTGGAAACCAGTGGCAAAAAAAACACATCAAATGCAAAACAAATCTAACACAGTTTTCCAGATGATTAAAAAAGAAACAACTTATGCTTTTGTAAATGGCATCTTACACATTTTTTTGCGATTAAGTAAAAGCTAAAAAGTTAAAATCCTCTATATTTTATAAGGTAAAATGAAAGTTAAATCAATTAAGCAAAACTACAAATATTAAAAAAATATATATAAAGCAGGTCTGTTAAAAGAGCATCAGTGTCTACCAGTAACTAAAATTTGTTTTTCCCTTTACTTAAAGCTTTTATCTAGTCAAAATCAAATTGATTTGAACTTTTATCTGAGTGTCATAAGCATTAACGATTCATAATATTGAATTTCTTCAAAGCAATCTGTTACATATACAAGAGGATGCTTCTTTAACAGAGGGTGTCTAGCGAAAGAAGAAGAGGGATTAAACTGGTTCCCATCAGGGAATTGCCTTAACTAGTTCTTCCAGGTCCCTGACCACACTGTGGATCAAACTGTGCTGGAGTTTATCCAGTTCATCAGCCCAGACAGCAAGGGAGGGCAGAAAGACATGGAGGGCTGTCATCACGACTCTCTCCGAGGGGTCCTTTAGGGACGTCCAAAGAAGTTCACAACCCTACAAAACCACAGTTAGAATTTTCAATGGTTTTCGGTAACACTTGTGGTGACACAACATTTGATGAGGAAAATGATTTCTAGACACATGATAGAGTTAGTCCCCTTTGCTACCGTGACTGAGACTGGACGCCAACCTGGTACATGTTCATCTTTTATCAGCAAAAAATAAATATGTGTGGCAGGAATATCAGACAGATAATCTTAACAATATAAAAGTAATGAATAAAAATAAATATTATTAATGAAACAATGTTTTCAACAGGTCGGTTCAAATTGTTGAATAAAGATGGAATTCCAGCATTAGTGGCTGATGGGAAAAATCCTTGCTAAATTTAAATATACTTAATTTATCTACACTGAAATATCATGGTATGAGTATCTAACATAAGCTACCCAGAAATGGAAGGAAGTACATATATTAAAGACAATCTTGTTCCTTCCTTGCACAGAGAGTAAGACATATGTAAATGGAGTGGGACTTCCCTTCTTCCTACCTGAGTGTACTTGTCTGTATCACTGATAAATCCAAACAAGATTCCGAGGCTGCGTACGACGGCTTCCCGAACTTCCGCCTCCTTGTCATCCACCATCATCTGCTGCAGCATGGACAGGATTAGGGAACTCAGAATCTCAGTCTACAATAGATACTCAAATCTCAATCTACAATAGAAACTCAAAATCTCAATCTACAATAAAGACTCAAAATCTTTGTCTACAATACAGGCTCAGAATCTTAGTCTATAATACAAACTCAAAACAATCTCAATCTACAATACAAATTCAAAATCTCAGTCTAACATACAAACTATACATATTTTCAGTCTACAATACAACCTCAGAATCTCAGTCTACAATACAAACTCATAATAATCTCAGTCTACAATACAAACTCAACATAATCTCAGTCTACAATACAAACTCATCATAATCTCAGTCTACAATACAAACTCATCATAATCTCAGTCTACAATACAAACTCATCATAATCTCAGTCTACAATACAAACTCAAAATCTCAGTTCTATATTCTATAATACAAATCTCTGTCTTCTTAACAAACTGATGTCTACAACAAATACTGAGGCCTGTTTAGCAGAGCCAGTGCTTACCAAAAGGAATGGTCAGCGAGCACAGCTCTGTTCAAACTATATCACTGAACTCAAAATCTGTCTACAATTCAAACTGATGTATACAACTAATCCTGGTATACCACTCCTGTATTGAAATCGTTTCATCTCTCAAGATTTACATAAAACTCAGTGCTGAGAAACACAAACTCTTGTTGTATTTGCCTTGAATGTTTCACATAGTATGACACATATACTTATCAGTAAGATGATTCACATAGTATGACATGAGTACTGATCATTACAGATGTTTTACACAGTATAATATAAAGTAAGTACTGACCGGTAAGTAGGATGCCAGCGCCCCACATGCCTCAGCCACCAGGATTCTTCTCTCAGGGTACTTGTGATTTATCTGGAGAAATAAATTTCACTGTTACTGGTGAGTGAATAGAACTACCTAGGCTCTAAGAGCTAGAGGCAATTAGCAATTTCAAGTATACATACCAAATGTATAAGACAGAATTTTCATTATTTCCATTTATCAATACATGTACAGTACTACACAGTGGAGTAACAATGGGTCTTATGGAATTTTTCACTTCGTTTTCTTTGATGCCAAATCAATCGTCTTTGCATTAATACTCCTGTAGGAATCTCTCACCTGTTCCCAGCACTGAGGGAGGAGTTCTTCAATCAACCGAGCACTTCCTGTGTGTTGGGCGAAGGCCACACAGCCTGTCATTATCATCTGTCTGTCAATCAGAACCAATACGATTTATACTACCATTGAACCCAAGTCAACACGCATCCTTCTAGTGCTGAATAAGATTATAATCAAATAAATGAATTTAATTATAGTCATTCGATCACTCATCAATTTTGGCTTACAAACCTTTGTTCTTCATCTGGTTTTTTGATCAGGTTAAAAAGAATGTTGAGGAGTTTGTCTCTCTCCTTGGAGTCTGGATGAAGCATGGCTGTGCATAGTATCAAGGGAATTAACTCCTGTCAAATCAACCATACATTAATACCCAAGGTTTGTACAAATAAATGTTTATAGTATCTGAATCTTTTGAGAAACCTTAGACTACCTGTATACAGAGTTGTTTTCATCCTGCGTAATTTTTGCCCCCTACACTTGCAAACAGTCTCAGCCCTCCTTGAATACGCCCAGACAAAGTTGTGTTTAAAGGGAGGTAATTTGAGACATTGGAATTCACCCAGTCTTAAATTCGTCTGCGGACGAGGGTGAAAGGGACAAAAATAAAATGGGGGCAAATATTTCCCTGTACATGTATACAGTACCGGGTAGTTAATTACAAAGTATAAAATGTTAATTTATTCAGTTTCAATTATTTTTATTCAATGGCTTGTAACATTTAAGGCTTCCATATATATATCATTAAAATTGTCCCTTTTTACTATCACTAAATGGCAAAAAAAAAAATTCAACTTGTTTTTAAAAATTTGACCAAAGTTCCTTCCCTACAATACATAAGTTACTTGTTGGAGTTAATCCTCCATAATTTTCCTGTTTGACTAGGTGTGGGTAAATGAGGTGAAAATAAAATAGTGGGTAAGCCTACACATAGAACATGGAATGTACAATCTGTATATGCAAGATAACAAGAGACAAACCTCTCTCTTGGCCAGGAGCACATTGGGTACGATATGAGGGAGACAGCGAGCCAACATGGTAATGATGTGGTCTCTGTCGGCTCCGATGATCTGGGAAACCTACAGACAGATAAGTCTAGATGGTTAAAGATGGTACTTATTAATACTTTCAATAAGAACACATTAATTCTGAATGTAATAAATCTTACCTCATGCACAATACGATTGTCTTTAGAAACATGAAAACAAACATCTAGTAGTGCTTTTCTGAATGTTGGTGTCAAATGCCTGGCAAAACAAAATAAGAATCCCTCATATTTTCTTTCCTCATTTGTTTCTTCTCAACTCACAAGATACTGAAAAATAATAACACTTGAGATATTCTGAAATAGCTGACCTTTTTGATGTGTCTTCTGTGCTTTCTGAAGTGGGGCTGATGGTCATAGTCGGACTTCTGTCGTCCAAGCTTCCATTTCTGTCTAGCACCACGACAGACTCTGATGACTCCTCACTAATGTCTCTGTCCCTAGACTGGTCCCCATTTATCACAGACTTAGCCTTACTATCACTATCCTTCACTGAATCATCACTCACATCTGTCCTATCACATTCCTCGTTACAATTGTTAATAGAATTGTCAACACCCAATGTGTAATCACTATCCTGATTGGTGGAAATGGAATGTTTTTTTGAAGGACTGTATATCACTGGTTTTTCAGATCTTTGGCTAAATACGAAGACATTTTTGATATAGAAAAATAAAACAAACAAGCAGTCAAATGGCTGCAATCTAATCAAACACAAATTGCTGATACTGGTGATTTCAGTAGAGATTGTGTATCTAAGATCTAGGCATTATAATTTTATATGTACGAGGGTTGATCCAAAAGTAATGTCACAGAGGGAATAAAATCGTGAAAAATCGGCGTAAAGTGACAAAAATTTGTGGTGCGAGATATCCACCTATTTCAATTCAGATCTGAAAATTTAAATGCATTATGATAAATATTTCTGAAAATAATATATTTTGTAGAGGTAAGGATAGTCCCCGCACGCTAGCGATGTCATTTCTAGATCTTTGGCGTTCTAGTAGAATTTCGTAATTTAGTATTCTATAAAAATTGGCCACAATGCTCTATTTTACATTTTTTATCATTTTTTTTCATAAAATATCTAATTACTTTTTTTGTAATCTTTAATTATTTAATGTGTGATCAGTTTGTCGATGTCTCTTTAAGAAGTCATGAACGTAGCTTTATAATATAGCTCATGACGTAAGAACCTAGCTTTAACTTTGCTTCAGAGCGTATGTCTTCTGTCTATCTATTTATTTATTAACATGACATATGCTTTTATTAGATATTGGAACCACGTTGAGGGTGCCCTGTTCACTCGCTCTCAATTTTAGGTTGATATATAAGTTCCAGTACACTTTCTAGTGATTTCTATCCATCGAAGCAAAAAATGCCTCGTATCACTATTTGCATGTCCAGCCTTTTTATTCCTTGGTCTAGAGACAAAAGGCATAGTGTAGATATCCGAAATGGATGGTAACGTTCCCTATTTTTTAAAACAGTTAGAAAAAGTCTATGTTATATCTGTTTCAAAATATTGTGTTGTACATTTGGGGCTTTTTCAAATTTTGAAGCATGTAATTTATTCATAAATACATACCTTAAAAAAGATGTAAATTCATGATGCGGCAATATCACGTATATATCATGCTATAAACATTAATATTTTGATAAGTGTTCAATGAAATTTAATCAAAATTTTAATTCGAATTAGAATTTTAATAAGGAAAATTTTGATGTATCATTTTATACAATACAGTGCCAGTGAGAAGTGCGGTGCGTAGTGTAACACTACTTTTGGATCAACCCTTGTAACATAAAATATTATAAAAAAAAAATATTATAAATATTTTTTGATGAATTAATCTTACTTATAGAATTCAGTTATCTGGGATTTCAAGCTCTGGTTTTCTTTCTTACAAACATCAATTTGATTTTCAAGGTCAGCAACCTTAGATTCCTGTAAATTAAAATTATATATGTAATAAAAAGAAAAATACAAAATATAAATTATCCAATATTCTACATCTTAATGCCACTTTGGCTAAACATTATTTCTATTGTGAATGTTTGGAACAATATTAATTCTTAATCAGATTCAATTATAATCCAATCTTTTTGAAGTTCAAGGTCAAATCAACAACTTGATGATGTGACCTTGGTCAAGTGACCTTGGGTCATAGTATATTCTTTTGTAAATCACAAATATAATATTGTTAATCCATGTGAATATAATACTACAAAACGTCTATGTGTCCACTTAGATAAATGCTTTATGCAGATAAAACACTTCCAGGGACTATAAAAAATTTATTAAATTGTCTTGCATGCTATAGCCTTTATGTTATGATATTCTTTTGTCTGTCATTTGATTTTATTTTGACTGTATGCCAACATGGTGATGTCAGTAAACTGAATTGAATATATGTCAAAAATATTGGCATCTTGAATCAGTTTGAACTCACCAACTGAGATTTTAGATTGGTCCACTCCTCCCACACCTTTTGGTCCTCCTCCCTCTCCAGCTCTACCTGGCAGTGGAAGTCCTCAGTCGACATCACTGGAGTAGCATGGTTGCCGTAATCCTTGTACAGATGCAGCAAACTTGGAGGACGAGCCATGTTCAAGCCAACATCATCCCAGTCCTCAAAATCCTGTCCATGCATGAAAAACAAAACAGGTGCATTCTTATTCTTCATCACTTGTGCATGAAGCTTGTCCTCTTCAACATGATTGTTCAACTGGCTGTATTATTCTTACCTGGTCCTCATTCTCCTCGGAGAATGTGACTGCAGTAAGTTTGTAGTTCTGCAAGAGGAGATACTCATTGATCAGGAAGTTAATGGCTTTCTTGTCCAGCGGTTTAATGGCCTCCTCTTGACCCAGGGTCACCACGCCCTCATTGACCTGTTCTGTGGACCCTAACTCATTCTCTGTAAATCAGGTTACATTCACTTAAACTTTCTTTTTTTCAATAAATATATAATTAATATCTACTTCAATATTTTGAATTCAAATATCTTAACCTTTTCTCATTTACATTTCAAAGTTATAACAGTTTACCTGCTTCCTGTGTTAAACTAGCTCGGAGTGATTTAATGGTTTCTTGGGCTTTTCTTAGCTCAAACTCCAAAACTGCAAAACATAACATTGAAAAATGGCAGTTCAAAATACTTTTAAAATCACTAAAATCATTTCTGAATTCATAAAGGTTTTTATGACATACATAATGTACTAGTAATTTAAAAAAATACTTTATCACTCAATGCAAGGATATCATGTTACCATTTATTTGTTTCAATTTCGGCTTGAAAAAACAAAACAACAACAACGCTTTGAATAATTCTGCAATAAAATTTTATCCCACACATGTCATTAGCTGGTCATATTAAAGAGAATATATTTTTTACTTTTCAAATTTTTCAGGTAATTTACCTGCCACTCTTTCATCAACTTGCCCGCCTCCATCATCAGAATATCTGGCAAAGTCCAAAGAATCAAAGGTTTGTATGCTCGAGGTCCTATCTACAATTTCAAACATATGATATTTTTAACTTTATCTTTCAAATACAGCTGCCCAATAAATATGAAGGATGAATCATGTGGGGCTATAGTAACAATATAGTGACAACTTTACAATAAATATCACAATATCACAAACTAGTCATAATATATTCTCTGCAGTGTTTAATTTAATAAAATTTCAACATGTCATGAGAAATGAATTTCTTGTGATCATCTGATTGCTAAATTGACAGCATATGGTTTAATATCAGCAATCATAGCATTAGCCATATAATCATGGGCATATCAATTATGAAGTAAAGACTCATGTGAGTAATTTTAAACATGTGTATATATTTTTGAAATCACAAATTGCAATTCAACTTTTGGAATCCAATATATTAATTTGATTGAACATATTTTAGCACTATATTAAAAAGCTTTTGGGCAGTGTAATGGAATGAAACATTTGTCATCAAACAATTGTCTTGCTATTACCAAAACAAAATAGGCACAGTAACTCAATGTTGTCCCTAGAACTAATTAGACACGGTTGACATTTCATTGCGCAATATTACCATAAACAGACAACAGAGTTAGCAATTCAGAAACATTACGTAATGAAGCAGTTCCAAATTCATCTTTGGTACGCTCAAAATTTCCCGGGTTGGAGAAATAATCACGAAGACGTGGGATTTCTCTTCCGGTCTCCAAAAGCTCAGTGTGAAACTCAAGAGCTGTCAACACAAAGTTTTCCTTCAGAAGGCTCGCAGCAAGTGCATCCAACGAAAGTTCATGGTGGTCGCTTGTCTTTGCAGCCTGAGATTCGATGTCATTTTCACCTGTAGCCGTAATCCCAGGCTTTTCCACGTCCTCGTCATCGAGGAACGGGTTTGTGTTGGGGACGTCCGCCATGTTTTTGTCACGTGACGAAATTTACCTCCACGTTCGTGAAATTTCATAATCCGGATAAATACGGAAATTATCATCATGCCTTCTTTGTGGGTTTTTGGGGGAATGACAACTGTTTTGTCAAATAATAATTCGTTATTATATTAACAGATATACATGTAATCTCAAGAAATATAATGGTAATTGGCTAAACTTCTCTTATTCTTCCACAGAGCAATAAAAATTCTCCTTATCCTCAATGAATAAAAATGGACATGCAATTCCTGACAATTAAATTAACTCTTTCACCCAAATGTAATTGTTTGATTTTGTATATATCGATCACTGTACTATATAAAATCATAATAAGGGGGTACACGTTTTTTTGGTATATGATCCTGGTCAAGGTACCAGTTTTCAACAGAGTTGCCAGCCACAATCTTTTTATTTTATTTAACAGATTATATTAAAGTTGTTAATTTATTATGAGTTTATAAATCTTTATTATATAAACACAAAACAGGTACAGCTAGTGCAGGTAGTTCACAAGAATTTGCAAGTACTACACCTGTGCACCTGAAAAGGAAGTAGCAAGGTTGAAAAAGTGCATCGGCCTTGAGCATCTACTCCAATGAAAACAACCATGATATTGCTAGATTTTTCATCAATATCTTTCGACTAGTTTTATCATTTTTTGTCAGAAAGATGGGTAAAAAACTATTGGTTATAAAAAGAATAAACTTTTAGATTACATATCGGCATAAGGAAACACATTTGCAAATATAAATATTACAAAATATACATGTCAAATGAAAATTTCAATGACTAGTGAGATTTAACTTTAGAACGAACAGTTGACGGAAAAGTTTCCCTCTATTCTATGCAAAGCAATTTTAGCTGGAAAGATGACTTATTATTTCCTGATCCAAAAACATCCCGAGTATTTGGGTGGGCTTAAGTAACATAGGAAGTGCAGTATAACTCAATATTTTGTACTACATGTTGTATTAACCTTTGCAATGATAGTTAATTTCAAATCAAATCTAAAGCAATTGAAAAAATATGTTCTTTATTCAAAGAAGTATAAATAAACATGCATATAAAATACTAAATTGATTTGTTAAGATGTATTTATATTTGACAACCTTTACATACAAATAGATGATATCCTTTTTTTTTATTCTGATAGAAATACGTGTATTCTGATTTATAATAAAAATGTACTATACATGTATGATTTACAGTTTTGATACAAAACATGTCTGAATTAAGGTATTACATGTAGTATTATATGGTTTTCATAAAATTGACAAGTGTAAAATAAACTATTACACCTGTATACACCTTAAAAACAGTATATTAAAAAACCAAAAAAGTATTAGTTATAAAAAAATTCTTGCATGTAATTACATGTTTATCAATAACTTACTGTAAAATATCCTTAAAACATGTGCATTAAAAAAACATTATTTGGTAAAAAAAAATCCAACATTAAAAGTTTGTTACACAACATTAACAACCCATAAAACAAAACACCACAAAGCCAGTTATTGCACTGACACAAAATTCATAAGATCGATGTTAATTGTTCAGCTCATCTTCCTTAAAGACGGGCAAAATGGAAAGACTCAAGACCTTAATTTTTCACAGATAACTTACATGTAGTTGTGTTATATTGTATATCCTTTTTATAAAAAAAACCCAACTTTTTTTTTACATGTACTAATTCTCCGTTAGTTTGAATAAAATGATCTTTTTCTTGAAATCTATGGAGTCTCATTCTAATCAAATCAAAGCAAACTTGAAGTACGGTAAAATACCATAATCTTTTACACAACGAAAATTTCACAATAAATAAAACATCTGATTTGAACTTGTACATAATGATAAAGAGAATGCCAGGCCTCCTCATAAATTCTTAACAACCATGTATTATGCACTGTATGAACACAAAAATAGAAATAATATATCGTAAAAGTATCAATCCAAAAGCATTAAATGAACTACCGATAAGCAACCTGGCAGTGCCATACTATTTCAATACTTGCAGTGGCATAAAAATTAGATGAGCTCATTTTCATTCTCACTGTTAGATAAAAAGTGAGAATGATATAAATTGTAAGCTCATTTAAGAGGGCTGGATGGTAGTGCCTATTTTTAGGCTATATTTACCTCCAAAGAGTTCTGTATAAAGATTTAGGATGCTGTTCAAATTTTAAAGCTAAAATATTTGGATGTTTCATTATTTTTTTTGTAATGATAGTTTATAGGCAAAAATATCATCATTAAAAGTTTAAGGCAGATCTGATCGTTAATAAGTTGACCACCAAGCCTCCTTCCCATCATGAGCCAGTACCAGTACTTGTTTTGTAACACATACTCTTAGAACGCAATCAGTATTTAGATCAATTTAAGATGGTTGGTAGATTTCTAACAAAGCAATATGCACTTTAAATACAATGTACATGTAAATGTGGAGTATATGCATTAGATCTGATTTTACAAGTGCTACATGCTTTTCATGAAAGACACAAAGGCACATATGGCAATGAATACAGTATGCAAGAGGCTTTATATAGTCTATGAATTCAACCTGCATGACTGCATGTATAATTCACAATTAAAAAATTGCCCTATATTTATAGGTTAATTATCACCTGTTGCAATAATATATCAATAAACAGAATAAGTTGACTACACTGATGAGATTTCGGCTTCTGTCGGACAGGTATGAAATGGCACCACACGGAACATGCAGATCTGGTAAATTGTTGACCACGTCATAGGGAACAACTTGTCGTGGACACACTACTCCTTTACTCTGAAATAAACAAAACATAATTTTAATACTTAAAAAAAAAGTGTGTGCATACTGTAGATTCCTTATTTCATGCAAGCACTCAATCCACCGTTTTGTATCAAATTATGAGAATTTAAAATCATGAGCACCAAACTTTTGTAATTTGTGGTAATTACATATAAATAACAACTGTCAGAAAATTTAAGATTTGTAAGTATTACTTCGGATGATTTTACAAAGAGGAATTTACAGTAATTAGATGTTAAACAAATTAGCACAATAGAGCATGCATATACCATAATTTGTTTCACTGAGGATCTAACTCAACTGACAGACTTCTGGACAATAAAGACACAGGATCTATCCATTACAGAAGAATGTTTCGACATTGCATGGTGGACCACTAACCTGACAGACATCTGGACAATAAGGACAAATGATGCTTCCATCGTGGAGGTAATGTTTGGATGCATATCGTATGCGGATTCTTTGCCCAGCCTGTAGACACTGGTAGCTCATTCCATTTACATACAGCACCAACCCAGCAGTGTTACTGCACTCAAACTGAAAGGTAAATAGTAAACCACCTGTTACCTATTCATAAACACATAAACTGAAAACCAATCTCTTTATGACAGTAATCATTTTATGGAAACAAACCTAATTTTTACCAGTAATATGATTAAAAAATTTATCTTTACAATAATAAAATTACTTTATGGAAAGTCTCTTGCAATATTACATGCAGTACATAAAAATGATGTAAAATACATTCTCTTATGAAAATTCACTTTTTATTTTTCAGTACATTAATTTGGCGAGAAAAAAATGTATTGTTTCTCAAGACAAACTCTCAAAACATAATGAGGCAGGCAGGTATGTTATTTTCATTGCAAGATTTGCAAAAGAGATGACTCAATTTTATATTTCAACTAAAAAGTGAAAATCGAGTTTTTTCCCTTTTCAGTATGGCAAAAAACTAATCAATGCGACAAACTTTGACCTAATGCGGCTGTGTCTGAGAACCAATACATTAGTATGTTTTGCCTACTGGTAATTATAGTGTAATTTACTGGAATGGCTATCTATTAAGAGTTAAAGAAGAAGAGTATTTTCCTCACCCTGTAGCATCCACTTCCATGATGGGTTGGGTAGATCAATCTATTGCATTGTCGGAAACTCCATGAAGATCCATGATTGACACACACAGAGTCACTCCCAAAATATTCACCATAGAAGTTTGCAGATCCCACTGAAAATTAAATCAAAGGACATATTGATCATTCTTTCAAAAGAACATAATCTTGATTAAACAAAGATCAACAACAGGGATGAACATCCCATAGACAGTAGACACCAAATTTCATAGAGGTATGAAAAATGACAAATATTTGATTGGTAAATCCATTTTCACAAATTTATGCATCCACGAAACTGTGCATTTATCAAAATCCATGAAAATTGATGTCCTGGAATATTAATGAAACCACAGTATCAATCTCACCTGGAACATTTCCGGCCAAGTAGCACCTGGAATCCCGGATACTCTCCTCCTCATCTCTCCATATAAACTCCTACAATACAGACACAATACACATTAATTATCTTTATCACTGCTGCAATAATCTAAATGAACCTGATTGTTTTCAATCAACAACCACACATATTACCTCATTAAATGGTACCGTTACATGTAATAGAGACCATTCTAACATTACAATTTGTTTGACCTTGAACTTGAAAAATGACCTCAAACTTTACCAATACTGAACAGGTGACATTGTCCATTGATTAACAAAGTTATATATTGGGTGTATTTCTAAGTAATGATTTAGTCCCCTATATATTATGGCCTCTTGAGGACAACTAGTTGTCATAATTAGAACACACTGGTATTCAAAACTATCTTAATTATGTAGATGATTTAATTCCAATTTTGGGTCAAGAAGGCATACTAGAGTAAATGATATTTAGAAATCCCTAAATGGATAATAGGTAAACAAAATTCACTGCACTGCACTCAAATATTTATCAGCACATGTACATATATAAGCTAATATGATATTTACCTGTAGATATGGGCACTGTTATGATTTTTATCTTTTGATATGGTAATATATCACTTGGACAGTAATATAATTCCTACCTATAGATTCAAACAATTATATGATAATTACCTGTAGATATGGACAGTAGTCAGCCAGTTCTACAGCACCTCCCAGTCTTTGGTAATCTCCTGACCACTGTACCCCAGAAGTGGCAGTAAAATACTGTAAAATATTTATTGGGTCAGCAATCAAAATGAATGTGCAAAACTTGTTCTGTTCAATAAAGCGGTACATATTCTACAAGTTGTTCCATAAAGAGTTAACTCTCCCTACCTGGTACTCTGTTGGTAGCGGTCCAGAGTACGTCACAAGATTACAAAAAGCCACTGCCCTTCTATCCCGTGTACAGTCCGTCTTTAACATGCCCTGTCTGACCTCCTTACAGAATGGGTGCATGTCTTGTGCCCTGCAACCAATTTAATGTATGAAGTATTATATTACTAGTGTGAAGACTTATGGGGGTGGGTGCAAGTCCATCTTTATTAATGGCTAACCTTGTTACTAGTGTGAAGACTTACGGGGGTGGGTGTAGGTCAATCCATTCCATACAACTCTTGCTCACAAAATCACAGCCAAGGTTCTTGCCCCACTCCAGGTCTTCAGCCATGTTGTAATTCACTTGATACCAGCTAAAAAATGTAGACAGTGTATATCAAATATTATCATATAAGACAATAATTTCTGTCAGTTTTATTGGCTGAAAGTACATCACGTGACATTTGTCCTTTTTCGATATCGACATGAAAGCCCGGCTGTAGAATATGATTTGCACAACTCAGAAGTATCAACTAAAATAGGTACTGTCAAACAAAACGCTGATGGGAATTATTAAAATACATCATACTTGAAAAAAAATATTGGGCAAAATATTCTTTAATCCCATTTCATTTGGCTAAAACCTCTATTTTTCGTTGTCCAAACACTGCTATCGATAGCCGACTATCTGTTCACTTTGTGTGTCATTAAGAGGCAGATTATGAAATAGGTTTAGCTTGAATTAGCTATTCATGCATTTATAAGTATTTCAAAGGATTGCAGATATTTCGATGTCATAATTTACATTTCCCTAACTTTTTTGTCTAAACGACCTTCTTGACAGCCATAACTGTGCTGTGAGTGAGTATATTGTATAACTATTACAGATTCATCACGAGGATGGTTGATATCACTTTCTGTGTCTTTAATCGATATCACTTGACATGGGTCCATATACATGTACCACATATCGACCTACAATAAAGTCCATAATTTTCTAGTGTATTTTCAAGGTTTGTGTTCAACTGCCATGCAGTGTAAGGAATGCTGCAGATTGTTTTAAATACCCAGTGTCCTCCATAAGTGCCAGCGTAACTCTGGAAACCACTGGATTCTGTGTGTATGTTCCAGTCATCACTTCGTTCTGTTGGAATAAATGAAAAGAATAGTTTTAATATGAAAATACATGTTTGCTGGCTATATTTCTGTATCTGGCTAGAAGCAAAATAGAGAGGGCAACATGCAAGTAAAAGGGATTTTTCATCACATTTCTCTCTTTAGTAATGGCATATTAACAAAATAAAGTATCTGTCATATACAAATCAACAAACTTTTAAGATTTATTACTGACTATGAAAATAAATTGGAAAAGGCAAACTAAGCCATCTGTGATATAAATCAAACCGATAAATTTCTATAGACAATCAGTAAGAATCTTAATACTGGGGTAAGTAATAATTTTTCATTCCTAAAAAAATGTAATAAAGGTTATATCAGTAACCTCCTCAATCAAAATAGAGAAGAGTACATAGGTCAGAATAGAGTTTTACCTCAAACAGTCGTTTTTCCCAGTGTGTGATGGAAGTTCCATAGATACCTTGGTTCTCCACTTCTGCTCCCTCCAAAGTGGGGCAGTTAAAATGACGTCGTACCTCTCTCTAAAAGTCAGACAGATGGAAAAAATATAATAAATCTTTTTTGGTGAACAGGAAAAGATAAAGGAACCTTGATAATGCTGAACATGATATTCCCTGCTCCTGATGTAACAATGATATATAAACCATGATGATGATGGTCTAACTACCTGAACTGCTGGGGTAACAATCATGTTAACAGGCTTGTTTCTTCTCCCATGCGCTGTTTTCCATCCATACCTGACCACCTCCCTCATTACTAGGTCATTCCACATGTAAAATTTGTATCTGACAAGAACCGAACAAAACAGCTGCATCATAAAAAATTCAAACACAGTTGATGTACGACCCAATCTTTATTCATGTACTTGTGGAAGCATTCCTTAATTGCTTTTTTTTTCAGACTTTTTAGTCTGAATATCATTGGTTCATTCAAAATGGAACTTATTCAAAATGGTATGTAATATCACACACAGCTTTGTTACAGTAAAATTAAGCTGGGTTAAATCTTTAATGAGTGTGATTGGGTGAAAATGGCACTGGGTTAACAACCCTGTATGAAGTACATGTAGTACTAGACACATTTCCTCTTACTTTGGATGTATCTTCCTTGGTTTATTACTGTCTGGGTCTCTGGGGGTGAGAGGAGCTCCACTCTGATCCCTAAAGAAAGCATAAAGGCCAGCGGAAAATCCCTGAAATCATTTTGGAACATATAAGAAATAAGTATTTATATTTAAGTACATTTATTTAATAAATATTTATACATCAAAGAAAAACCACTGGTCTAATGACCACTTAAATTGTAAATTCCTTTAAAAGTAAAAACTCTGACTCCCTTAAAAATAATCTGTTGAGATAGTGAGAATATTTTACCAATGCGTGTAAGATTTCATGCTTCATTGTGGACAACAACTGGGTTACATCATGTGAGCGAGTTGACACAGAATCTGGACAAATGCTGATATAGCCTGCAACAGGTCTGGAATTAGGACACAAATTAGTGTTATAGCACACTCTCTATTGTAACAACATTTACAACATATCAACTGCATTCATAATTGTCTCATTTCTGAATACATGCACCATTACTATCATTTTCAATGAAATAAATTCAAAATATTTTAACAACAACCCAGTATAAATTTAGGCCTACAAAATATTCAAAAAGGTGCAGGTGTAATATATACCTATCTAGGACGATTTCCTGTTGGCAGTGAGCTGCGTAGGCGATGGTTTTGGCATGTTGACATTTGACTGAGGATAAGGCGGCGACATACAGAATAAAGTCTGCATTAGTGACACCCTTCCCTGCTTGACCAGAGCTTCTGAACTGACCAGTGCTCGGCTCATGATAGTAGCATTGCTGCAAAGATTCCATAGAATCACATTATTAATTAGTCAATACATGGGCAGTACTGTGAATTTTATTTCGCGATTACAAACTGGTCTGCGGGGACTAATTTTCCAGAACAAGATGCATAATATTTGGAAAATAGAGTACTAGTGACATTTGATGACTGATATTTGTTACAACCAGCATCTCGTGAACCACCCGAAAATTTCTCGCACACAAATAAAAGTTGATTTACAGTATCAGATGGCAACAAATTTCAATACAAAGCCCCTTACAAGCTTGAATGAAAAAGTGTCAAACATTTAATAAATGAAAGCCTACATCTAAATGATCCTCCGGAATGACAAAATCTCCACATGTTGTGGTCGGCGAGCAGAAGTCTGAACAGTAGCGGCTTCCCCTGCTGTACAGAACCATGTTTTTGTCACACTGCCTAAAAGACAACAACAACTGAAATTAAATCAGTTTACTTCCAATACCTACATTGTATTACAATCACTGTCTGAATGGTTTTACTTCCGTATACCTATATGTACGAGATAGTATCAGTATTATCACAGTATGAAATAGTGCTCTACTTTCTATGCCTACAGCATGTACACTGTATTACAAACAGAGTAAACATTGCTCTACTTTTTATGCCAACATTGTAAATGTTGTATTACAATCACTGTAAACATTGCTCTACTTTTTATGCCAACATTGTAAATGTTGTATTACAATCACTGTAAACATTGCTCTACTTTTTATGCCAACATTGTAAATAATGTATTACAATCACTGTAAACATTGCTCTACTTTTTATGCTAACATTGTAAATGATGTATTACAATCACTGTTAACATTGCTTTACTTACCATACCTACATTTTACATGTAATACAATTGCTATAAATGATGATTTACTTCCCAGACCTACATTGCATTACAATCACTAGTAAGTGTTCAATCTTCCTACCTGTTCAGACGAATAGTGCTCGCCCAGGACCGTTTGACCTTGAGTGCATTCTGCCAGTACTGAACGGCCTTTTGGACAAGTGTCTACAAAAGTCACAACACATAAAAATTAAGTCATTAGAATTCCTGAAGACTCAATGAATGCATAATTTGGAGGCATTAGAAATTGTGGTGGCTTACTCTTCATGGATTTTGTGGGTACTCCTTGCTCGCAAATTAACATCCCCAACGAATTAATAAAAACGTACCGGTACATAGTTTTTATTCATTGCACATACTTGTACAGGGGAATCCACAAATTAAACCCAATGCATGAACCTTTAAATTACATTCCATAGAAATTGCCTCCATCATATTTGATTCCAATTACCCCAGGATTAAAATTTAGATATACATTAATAAGTTTAAACATTCAAAGAATGTTTGAAATTATTTTTACATTTACATAGCACAGTGCAGGATACTTATTTGTACCTGTTCATCAGGGTAATGTATGTACATGTACTTACATTGATGAGAGACTGGTGGGAGTTTGGAAGATTCTTGATACTGCTGTCAAAGATAGTTTTGATTCTTAGTTTCTCATGGACACTTCTTTTAGTGATGTTCATGTGGTCATCGTCCAACTTCACATCATAGACAACCTAATGAAAAATATACCAGTAGAATAAAACATCAAATGAATATGTAATATACCAATTACAATATACTACACATTTATATTGGCATAATTATGATTTTGGGAATTATAAAACATTTTACCCTGAATCCATTATGAAAATCACTTTTGTTATACAAAGTGGATTCATTAGTAGTCTAGTTTAGACCCCATTCTGATCCAATTTCAAAATAATGAATAAAGTGGTTTTGAAAGTGAAGTCATATAATGTTTTTATACAACATCATAAAGGTGTAATTTTTTGTTCCATTTTCCATCATATCACCAATTATGCTTCAGAATTAGTAGGACACATGAGTTAACCAATAACCAGATAACTATGTTAATCATTACATCGTAGGGTGTTGTATATACATGTATGCATTATGCAAATGACTTTTCTGATATTGACACCCCGAGAAAACCATCGTCAACCGATGCGAAGCGGAGGTCAACAATGTTTTTTGAGGGGTAAATCGCTCTTTGAAAATAATCATAAAGTGTATCTGACCCATTCAAGACTGAAAAACAAAATTCAAAGCATGTAAATTTTTGGTGTCATAAATGTCAAGACGTCTAATTGAAATCATCAAATATGTTCATGCTTTCATGAGGAAAATAACAGTATAGCATTAAGTAAGTTCTCTGGTCTATGGTTTACATTACATTCACATAGGAACAATAACGAAGTTGTTGTTACTCGTGGTCCCTGACTCTCACCTCCTCAGGCGTGGGTGGGTGATGAATACAGTCCTCTCCACTCCTGACCGACCCCCATAAACACACCACTATCACACTCAAAATCCTCATCCAACGATCCATTGTTACAATTTTCTACAAGTCAAACCCCCGTTGGACATTTCCGTCTTATATAATTCAATTGAGAAAAAGTCTTGAATATATATCAGCTGGTTTGTGCACCATCCTATCAATATTCTTGGCAAGCTTTCAACTTGCTGCTTCCCTTCGGCATGTTCTGTTTCATGTAGAACGACCTGATATATTTGTATGTAACTGACAATCAAAGGTCTTATATTCTATATAAACAACCATTATCTTGTCTGTCATAATTAATTATCCTCCATCAAAAGGATTCGACAGAGGAAAGTCGAACGAACAGAAAAGAATGAACACCGAACCCGATGGTTATTTATTTTGAAAAGTAGATAAATCAAAGTACAAAATGTACTCATGGAAATTAGCATTTTCACTTTAGTTTATGACTTCAACAACAAATTTAGAAACAAGTTGATGTATTGAAAGTATATGCATACGGGAGTTTGACATGATCCACAACATACCTATTTTTTAAATCGGAAAAACCCACCAAACACTATATTATTTATTTCTGAGATAAGAGTTCCCCCCTTACCCTCTTGAATAATACACTTATTTTGTGGCATATTTACGAATGAATGTGAAAATTAACAAACTTTATGTAATGTTGTATTTATACATCACATTGCTAAATAGTTTTTGCATCTAATAAATGTTATCTTTTAAAATTAACTTAAGATAACATTTGCGATAATCTCTAAATTGTCAAGCCTCACCATCGTAAAATTTTTTACGGATATTTGAGATAATAATTTTTTATTGGCTTTTTGAGATGAAGATTTAATACACTAGGTTGACCGTCAAAGGTGAATTACAAAAATTTGTAGAGCACAGTATGAATTCTTTCCTTCAGAAAGGCTCATATACTTTATAATCCTTACAAAATGGGATGGCGTTTGATCAACATTTTAGTTTTAATATATATACGAAATTCAACTATGAGAGGTAGATAGATAATTAAATCATCATTGATTGCAATTATAAACAATTTATCATATCAGTGTTATAACTTTGTGTAATGTCGTAGGCGTTACCTTGGCATTAACCTGTGATATCCAGGAATTAGTTAACTTTATTACATTTAAAGAATGAAAATTCGTTTGTACCATACCCCATCATATTATCATAAACCATTCAGATTATACCGGTCTGTTAACGTCCCTTGTCATACAAATAGTTAATGGAAAACTTAAATTTTCAGTGATAAAAATCTAAACGCGACTAATACCTAAATGAAGGAGGCCGAGGGCAGAGGTGCAATTTACATGTAGAGCGGTGCACCCCTGGTATTAGGAACTATTTGAAGGGTATTAGCTACGGAAGCTTCGCCCAGGGAAATTCTTTGACGAAAACCACTGTCATTCATATCTGTTATTGCTACTATACCAAGTTTTATCGCAGATTTCTCGTTGGTCGGTACTAAATTGATCGCAAATCTTCCCCTCTGGCAAAAGAGATACAGTTCCGAAAAGGCGAACTGACATTTTTCGTAATCAATTAATTTTTATCAGAGAGCATGAATCAAATTATCCCAAAAAAGAAAAAAAAAAAGCACATTACTATTCTGACAACATACCAGTGTGACCCGTGTCCATATCAATGTCAATGTTAGTTGTGTCAGCAGTATTGTTTATTAGTTTCCATCAGATTAAAGTTATGTATGTGGATACTTCATAGTTTAAGAAGTTTGAAATATTTTAAGAGGTTTATTCCATGCATATAAGATTGCAACACTTAGAAGAATTGTTATAGTGTATTGTAAAACAAAATTTTGTCTTAAAACGTTACAGTTGGATTTTTAATCATAAAACTTTATATGTAAGTTAAGGAATAAAGAATCATTCTTTGAGTATTACGGGGTGATAATTTTGGTCGGGGCGTGATCAAATCCAATAAAGCCCGAATGGCTTTATGATAGATTTGATCACGCCCCGACCGAAATTATTACCTCATAATATTCAAAGAATGATTCCTTATTACTTATATTTATATAATTTTCAGCAATTGTTTGATTAAAAATGAAAATAATAAGTATGCAAACCCCGCTTGCACCCGAATTATACGTCATTTGAATTTATTGGACTGTACAGTGCAAAATTGATTCCTAGTGTTATCACAGACAAAGACACTGGAAACTGTAAATATCAGTTAAACCCTTTCAAACCACTGGCTTCGATTCTATAGACAATAGACTTCCTTGTAACGATGCAAATACAATATTTACATAAAAGACCCTCTTTCGAGAATTTGATAGGGTTAATTAAAGATCAAGTCCATGAAATCAAAATCAGCAACATACGAATTTAAACGTTTCAGAAGTTTGTAACTTCTCGCAAACTAGCTAAGAACATGAATTTGCTACCTAGAAGTTGTTTCTTTATCTTCAGCCGTTTTTCAAAATGGTAGGGTTGTTTCTCTAATTAAGTTTTTTTTTAATTCTCCACTAACAGTCATTTTGTAAGGCAGTTGTAATGATTATCTGTGATCTTTTTGATATATTTATTATAGAAAATGTCTCAATGTCATTTTAAAAATGAAACCATTTTCCGACGCAAATCTTTTTGTTATTAAACAGTAAAGGTGCATGATTGACTATATATCGGTCAAGAATTTGGTCCAACATTTGCCAAACAATGTGAACATGCTTCAAGATCATATCTAAGAAGTCAAGGCCACATTGACTGTTGTTAAACTTTAAAAAAAAAATGATTTTTGCCATGAGCTTCAAACATAAATAATATCAATGTCCATAGTCTTGCTATAGTTTAAGGGACGGTTATGTTTGTAATCTTTCGAAGATATTAAATTCAGACTTTTTTTTCCTTTATCTTTCTAGCCCGTCTACAAAACACAAACAACCATCTTATCAAAAGACATAAATAACTGGGCACCCTCCATATGACAATATTTCTACTTTTATCAATGAAAAAGTGTAATGTTTTATAGACATGATTTGTGACATTTTTTGTAAAAAAAACTGATTCGATCAGAGATTTTATCGAATAGAATGCAACAACATTAATTTTCTCATTGAAAAAAAAATCATAAAAATGGCTAACTTTGGATTTTGCATAAATACCAGTGTAGTGAGAAATGAGGAGATTAGTAAGGATTAGTTTAAATCCCTACATCATCCCCAAATCGACATAAATCTATCAGCAAAGACCTATAAATGAGCGAGAGTTATCACATCATTGACAATAGAATCACGGCCTGATGAATATACTCGCATTCCCTGAATGAAGGAACCGGTCCTTCGCGATTTCAACACAAACAAGACTATTTTCTTGATGGCTTCGATATGAGCCATATCAGGGAATGCTTAAATACATGGATTATCATGCTGTTTACAAATTTACAGCAAATCAAATTCCTTAAGCAATATATAGTACAAAGCGTTTTGTTGTTTCCCAAGTTTTTAGAGTTTCTAGGTGCAATGGTTGAGTTATACACTGTACACAGATATTTTACGGGAAGATAAAGGCTTAGCTATTACTCCTTTTGATCCCATAACCGGGTTCTGATGACAAATTGAAAATGGTAGCCCATCCATCACTGACCATTTCTCTTTGATTTTCTCTAAATTTGGGTCGTCAATTTCGCCAGAAAATCCTAATAAAATTTCTGGAATCGACAATGATCTCCAAGGATTCTACGATCTTCGATAGACATCGCCAAAAGCAAAGATGGTTCAAAATACCCAACGGCACAATCCCCAAAAATCGGGGGTCCCATAGAGTTACTCTTGATGGTAACTTTAATGGCATTTTAATCAAATAACCTTGGAAAAAGGATAAAGTTTATCCCAATTTATGGCTGGTATCGGAAGAGAGAGATGCTTAATGTTTTCAGGTCTTTAGATAAATTGAGCCAAAAAATGCCTCGCTTAGATTAATTTGTCAAAAGAAATATACCATTTATTTATTTTATGTGTTTAGATAATATACTTGTAAGTGGTTTTTACAACTATCAGTACAATCTGTGCTATCTCTCAGTCTCCTGGTCATACGTAACCTTATATATATAACTATGTACTAGAAGGACCCGGGACTATTATTGTCAGTGTGTCCGTGCGGACGTGACGGTCATTTTAATAAGAATTGTATACAGACAAGTAGCATTCTCTTTTTAAAGTGAAGGTGGCTGGCTTATCCGAAATCTTGACAAGCAAAAAAAAAAAAAAAAAAAAAAAACCTTTAAAATCCAAATTTGTGAGGGATGGGAGGGGAAGCATCTAAAACTTCTAATTTTTAATTTGCCTGTATCCTGGAGGGATGCTGCGTGCCTGGTATAGGTATGTAAAATATAGTTTTAAAGTATAAATCAGATAACTACAGATATGTACAGGTACCTGAAATTTTTTTTTTTTTGTGAAGGCGGTACTGAGCAAACCAAAGATTATTCAATTAAGTATTTCAAAGTAAAAAAAAAAAACAAACCCCATGAAAATCGTCTTTGTTAATGTATTGTTTTTGAAACTTAAAGAAAAACTAGGTCTCATTAGCTTGTATATTCCCGGCATTCTGATAGACCCTTTTATTCTCTCATTTCGATCATTTACATTTAGCAAATATAATTGACACGTTAACTGACACAAAGCCCCTCAATAAATTTCCCATGCCACAACAAACATTTGTTTTTATTTCTCTTAATAGATCATCACGTAATGCTTAAGTTATGAGAATCCTCATGAAAGAGACAAAAATTAGATCACGTGACTATGCCAGCGTAGATCAAAATCTCGGAATAATGACATAATGGCGCTAAAATGTTTTATCTTTTCCTATTTAACAGTTTGTTTGGTGCTATTTAAAGAGAGCGAGGGCTCAACGAGACTGGAAAAAGAAATCTGGGTTTCATTACCAACAGACACCACCAATACTACAGCAAATTGTCTTTCAAAAGAAATAGAAATGTGCATAAATTACTGCACTGCCGGCGGGCAATTACTGAGTTGAAAATAATTATAAGGGATGAAGAAATGAGCGCATCATAAGAAGGTTTGCATCTATCACGAAGAATGGAGCCCAGACCTTGAATTCACCCTCGCTGTCTCCGGAACCAAGTGTTTACACATTGTTATCCTAACTACTGTATCAATAGAATTTGTATGTCGTCATCTCACCATGGCGCCTGTGGAAAAAACTGGGAAATTTATTAACCTCTTATCTAATGTATTGAAGCCAAAATCCCCACTTGTTACTGGACCATTACACTTTTAATATTCAGTTTCAGGTAAACATGTTTTTTACATTTGAAATAAAAGTACAAGATTGGTTAATGAAGCTGCTGTTTTTGTTGTATTTCTCCCAGATTTAAACGAAGTCAATTTTATGAAAATTGTTTTCTCCTTAGGAGCTAAATTACGCGGTATTTTTTTTTACCCAATATATGAATGTATTTGCCTCTAATTGTGGTTGCGTGCGGCTTGATTTTGTTTGAATGAACATGGACTAAATAATTTATGATTCAATCATTGAAAGAAAACCATACCGGCTTCTTAAAAGGAAAAATGGCCCAAAAGGAAGCATACGGTGTTATGTTACGTGAGACCTCCGATTCGGCACGAAAAGTAAACACTTTAATTGAATCAATAATAAATCAAAGAAATATACTTCCAAGGAATGTCATATTTAAAAAAACAAAGTCGCGGTATTCGATACACTCCAGAGGCAGACCACAGAGAGAAATATTATTCTTTTCACGAAAAAATAATTTTCCCAGAAACCTAATATCCGATGAATAATTTTACATTGTGGAGAAAAAGACGTCGATACTATTGCATAATTATGAAAAATAAACGTTCCGAAGAAAACGTTGCAACCTGAAAGAAATACACCGTAGTTGAATTGGTTCTTAGAAGCAAGAATTCTATTAGAATTAATCCTTTAAGCTGGAAAAATACGACAAAATGATCTGAGACGATATCGTTGAAGTCATAATGGTGGGGTTTACCACCTACCCCTTTGGGCAGAATAATAAATGGTAAGATATGGTAAGTTGTGAAACATTAAATTTTCGTTAGTTACCTAATCGGTTCCTCTCGTGATAAAATGGGGATGCGTTTATCTGAATATTCTCAAATAGTACCCTAATTTTGTCTGTAGTGAACTTTGCCAAGCATAGATATCCGAATTAATGAAGTTAACGTGGGTTATTTGAATATTTTGATTTATTTTAAACGAAAAATTCAGGTTACCACGTTCTTATATTATCATATCAAACAAAAACTAGAAAATTGCTCGAATTACTTGCTGTATTACACGGATAACCACGGTGATTTCATCAGTAAAACTCCTAACAAGGACAGAATGGGACTCGTTTATAATGACAAAACGAGGATAAACATTAATGATTGATTGATTGATTGATCGGAACATCATTTCAATATCAATATACATAATGCACTAGGATCGGCTAGATAGGTATCAAGTAAAATATGAATATTTCATTTTCAACATTTTCATTTTTAAAATCTTGATAAATGAATTAATGCTTATTTAGGAATATAAAAGCCAAATTATTTCTGTATACAATCGAGTGTGACGACAACCATTTGATAAAACAATAAAGTTATAACGATTAAATAGTAACGAATAGTATTACGCTGTTTTTCAGAGTATCATTTAGAATTATTTAAGAAATAACCACAGTGTTCATTCAGTTTACCAAGTGTTATATTGAAATAATATAATGATTTATCTTCTCCATGAAAATAAAAAAAAAATAAAACAAATAATTAGATAAATTATTCGTACATGTACCCTTGAAAGGACTGGATTGTCGTGACCAATTCTAGACTGTATTGATCTCCTTGAGACGAAGAACTCTGTATAAAGATTGATTAATACTACTCCAGAATAATCCCTATATACTCTTATAATATTAAAGAGAATGTCCTTACCATATGTAATATAGTGTATGTGTGTGTGTGTGTGTGGGGGGGGGGGGGGGGGGGGTCATTAAATAAGAATGTGTATTCTTTACCATGCAAGATTTTGTTATTGTAAAACACAGAATGAATGCATTCTGATTTATAACAATGTGACGTACACATCTTTGTCTTAAATCTCCAGAGGAACGGGAACTGTAATTTTATTGCTTTTGCTGATTAACGTCCCATCCAATTCGAGACGTCTGATTCCAATGAAAGACTATCAAATCTAGAACTATATATTGGCGCTTAGCAATAAGCAGCGAAAGTTTTTTTTTTAAGAAACAATTCAATGTTTTTTTTTTTATTAAATTTAAAGTTTAATTGTTAAAATGATAGCAACGTTACATATTAGCTTAATTAAGACCCAACGTCTACGCTACAGAATATATAAAACTTGATCGGGAAATCGCAAACATCAACATCAACATCATTTATATGCATTTGCAACGACCTCGTACGAATTCTACAGTCCATGGAATAGATTTAATTTATTGGAACGATTCAAGATTAAAACAAACAGCTTTATTTTTCGTCCTCTAAGTGTCAAAATTGCTTTGATTGCCGTGTTGGTAGCCTTCTCTCGAGCATAATTGGGACACCATTAGAGGAGGAATCATCGTTCCCTGGTTGTAAAAGTGTCCAAAACCTTTACTCATCGCCAGCTATAAAACCAAGCCATCCAAGATTCCCACTAACTTCTGCAGCCCTCAAAAATAGCGACACCATTTTGACGTCGGCCGGAACTTCTCTCGAGATGGAGACGACGTATACAGAGAATTAACAACGCGTCGCTAAAACGACTGTTTTGAAATAATTTCAGGATTCTATTTTTTCAGTTGGGAGCCGTTCTTTTATTTTCATGCCTTTTCCTGTCTGTTACAGCTACTTCATATTTTTACACTGTCTGGAAGCCTTCCAATTAACGAAATTCTGCTAACACTGGAAGCGTAACTTGTTAAAGAGTCAAGGATTCGTCAAAAATCAGTGGGAACAAAATGTTTATCAAAGTAAATACTTTGAACATGAAATATATATCTGGAAATTTAAACTTGATCTGTTTTGATTTATCTTAAAATACCTGGGTTTTTTTAATTGCTTATTATGGAAAATAACAGTAGTCATACTTGATAAATTCCATATTTGAAGATAAAAATGGAAAAGTGTTGTTCATGCAAATGAATCATGTTAGTTTAAACATTTCTAAAGATTTTCATCATATCATTTTATTTTATTTTTTTGGCGGGGCTTTATTTGCTTTATAATGATTAACTCATTATTTTTGATTACATGAACTTTTATTAATATTACCTAACTTTTAAGAGAAAATAAATTGACTTTAATTTCAACCCAAACACTCAGCCTGGTATCGAAACTCAATGTCCGGTATATTGTGTATAGATCCCTTTCATGGAAATTTCAAGTCAGGTCTGGAACGTGGACTATTTTAGTAAATACTTGGTCCTCCTATATCCACTAAACAGGGAAAAGATATGTACATTCGACCTTACCATTTTTGATCAAATACACAACGGCATGTATGAAATCTTTTCGAGATCAACAAACACAATATTTATGAGATGAATCTCTCATGTCAGGAGCAATTAATTGATAGATATTCCAGAGCGAGAATCAAAACCATCTCTCCAACAGAAACCTTAATCACACAGCATGGCGCGTGGTCGCCAGCGTCCAGTAACATAAAACTTGTAGTTTGGATGCATCCGATTATGGGTCTCTAAGCCGTTTAACCAAATACGTCATCTTAAAGATAGGAATCTCCGAACATTAGAATCAGACGAAAATGTTAACACACAGCTGGTGTGGTCAAGGTCTGAGTTTCACACAGACAAACTTACGACAACGACCGAATTTACAATTTGATAAATGCTAAACATTTATCAGATACCTGATGTTTCAATTCGGAGCCGGGGGCCAGTAGACCATACTTAAAGAGACTAAAATAGTTTGGAGTAACGTTTTGTAAATAAATTTTGCATCTTGAAAATCAATCCATGAGATTAAAAAGATAATGACATTGTCCCGATTTCTTTTGTAAAATCAGCGATTCGTTTTACACCAGAGATCCCCTTCCACACAAAGCAACGGTTCTTCCTCTATCTTGACCGTTTTCTTTGGGAGACGGTGTACAGTTGAAAAACAGGATGTGAAAATATGGCCATGGATTTATTTCATTGGTTGAAAATATTTTCAAAGCAACGAAGATAATTTGCTGGTGATATGCAAATTATATTTAAAAAAACCCTTGGATTGGTTCTATATTTTTCTAAAACAACTATATGTACTTTTGAAATTATGTATATCGTTAAGATCAAGATGAAAGAATTGCAATGAATATCCTAATAAAGTAATGAACAAATCGAGTAAATTGTCCTTTGATGCGATCTTTGATTACAAGAGCTGTTCGGAAATTCTTGAGACAATTTCTTTTATTCCTTTGGAAAAATAGACACACACTTGAACATTTACCGAAAAGTAAACAGGATACATTTTATTAATGTGCAAATTTTCAATTCCATGACAACATTGGATCATCCCTGGTAAGCTGACAAACTTGCACTTGTCCAGTGACCCGGAACAACCGCAAAATAACCGTAACGTCATTTTAACGCGTTTCATTGCTCCTTTATTTTGAACACCTTATGAACGAACAGAAAATACAATTGTATAATTGAATTTTTATTTCTCATCTTATATTTAAATTTTAGGAAGCCAACATTTACATTTTTTCTCCAGTCTTAATTTTTGTGAACAAAATATGAGTTATAGCTACCCAAATTGGTGTGAAACTTTTCTTACAGTCATTTTGTACATACATGTATTTTAGAAGCGTTGACATTAGTTCGTGTGTAATAAGTACTTGTTATTAAGCCCTTTTACTTTCATTCTGGTATAGCAATAAGTCAAAAATCTCTATAAACTGAAGCTCTTGACTCCTTTACATTGCATATTTTTTTTAAACAGTGCTTGGCCTGAAAAGGTCTTCATTCGACATTCGACCAATTTGATGTATTTTGGCTGCGCCGCCCTGACGTCAAAATTCATTATGCCTTCAAAGTCCGATTTCTTTGGCTTGGTAGAGATATTTGTACTATTTCTAAACATAAATGAAAATTGCATAAAATCTAATCACAATAAAAAGCAAAGTGAGCATTAATAATTCGGTTTAACTTTAGGTCTACCGACGCATTGGAATTAGAAGTTAAAGTTTTCTGTTCCCCGAGTTAATGTTTGCACTGATACCCCGACCATCGACATCTTTTGTCGTAAACAAAATAATAAATATTCTTAAATATTACTTTGTTCAAATATTTGTTGGGGTTTGCTCAGTGTTTATGCCAATTTTCACTAAAATTCTTCACTTAGGAAGGAAAATATAGATGGGTTGTCGCAATAATTTTCGAACAACCCTCGCACATGTACATGTATATCCAATTGCAGCTAACATGTAAGAAAAGTTTTTCTTTTGATTTGACAATTCATTATAGATATTGTATTGTGGAATTATCTGGCCAATTTGTTTCATCGCAAACCACGCCAAATAAGTAGTTCTGGTCGTAGATGCTAAGGAACAGAATATTGGGATCTCTTAGCTCACCCAAAATATCGAAAGTTTACCCCCTGATCATCTTGATTACACTAAATAAATACCTTTTATCAGTTAATGTTTAATTTCCACTAAATTATCATATTTTCCAGAAATCTCTCGATTGTATAGATAGGTTTTTGTGTTTACATTATGACATCGTCTGTTTAAACTATATCACTGGTTGTTTGTATTCAAGGTTAGAGCCCTATAACAATATTTTATTAAAACGGAGGCTATGTCAAAATGTCGAAAATTTGTCGAAAGTGTAGATAAACGACGAAAGAACAGACAACTCACAAAGTACAATGACCGGTTTGACGTCTGTGGTATTTATCTAGCCAATTTATGGTTATATATTTTTGGACATCATATTAAAGCAAATTAGCCACAATAAAACGTTTCCGCCAATGAAGAGAGGCGGCATTAATAACGCCCTCTAGTAGAGATCTGTTAATAGCTTCCGGTCTTACAGATAGATTTTGACAGAAATTAGTTTGCTCGTCTCCCAGAGAGAGAGAGAGAGAGAGAGAGAGAGAGAGAGAGAGAGAGAGAGAGTTTAATTAAGGTCAAGATCTAGTAAATGAAAGGTGCCTACAGGTTTACGAAATTCAAGGTATAAGTTCGTTTATTGATGCTTCATAACAATAGCTTTGTTTGATAAAGTGTATCGGGGCTTAAATTTACGGTAAACACAGTAAAAAATCATGTTTTAAACTATCATTTTCTATGAAATATGAAGAAATTAAGTAACAAATCTCGAAGTTTTGCCCATTTTTGACTAATGAAATATTTCTAGAATGCCTTCAGTCTCTCCAAAAATGACATTAAACAAGATATTGACCTTCTCTTTAAAATAATGCCAAATTGAATATAGGTATCGGGATAACTTTTTCCATGATTTAATATCGAATGTCAAGAAATTGTTTATTTTCTATATAATTTCTAACTACGGGAAAAAAGAATCACCAAATCAATTATGACGTCATAATGGTTTTAGCACCAAAAAGACACTCTGGCATCATTTACTAGATCTTGACCTTAAGCTAAACATTTATTCTTTAGAACATGACAGTGTAGTTCTTCTAGGGAGAAACAACAGATAAATCTTCAACGTAATATTGAACAAATTTAGCTCGCTGTTATCATTCCTTTAATATTTTATATACTTTAGACTTTGATAAATCATTCAATTTATATTTATACTTTAACTTTTAATATTGATTTTACATGCTTTTTGACTTGTTTTATTTGACTGGGTCAAACTATGACCTAAAAAGTTAATTTTACTTCTTACTGATCTGGTTTGTTAACAGCTAGCCATTATGACATTTTATCAACATTTATCTTCACAAAAGATTAAATATTACTATGGTTGATAAAGCTATTCGAAAGTCGAGGACATCACCAAAACTAAAGCATTTATTGGTGGCACGAACTGTAGTTTTCTATCTGTGCTAAGCCGTTAATGTTTTCCTTTGTAGATTAATAAAGTCGATATAACCCCCTTCACAAGTGACACCATGACAAGACATGGACATTTTTCAAATGATGACATTATGCTTAGAGATATCATCAGTCTTGGCAGCTGCAATTCAAACTGATTATAGTATTGTTCTACGTATTCAGAGCAGAGACATCGTTTGTTTGCTGAGGAAGGTTAGATCATGTTTGGAATCTCAGGAGAAGATATCCGTGTCCACACGGCCATATTGCTCCCAAAGACAATGAGATTAATTCAAAAGTCTAGATAATGCACGTAAAATTAATGCATGCAAGTCGCAAGAAATACTCATGTTATCAAGAACAAGCTAAACAACAGACAGAGGTTCTTTGTGTTATGTAATGGAGGTTCAAGATATGACGTCTTCATTAAGCTGTATTTGAAAACAGTTCAAATCTTTGTATCAACCAAAGGGAGTTATAATTTCATAATGCCTTTCAAGATAATCACTCAATGAATCTGGCATGCAGGGATGCATCTCTTAATTACTGAATTGTGTTGTCATACATCTCCTCCTTTTATATGTCTTTCTGACATATTTCGATTTTAACAATAAAATATGCATAAGTAGTCATAGTGCATATTTTTTGTTAAAATTAAAATATGCCAAAAGGACAGTTTTTCTATCTTCAAAAAGATGACTGTTTCCGCCATTGGTTGTTGAATTATGGTGAGTTTTTTTCTTTATCAATAATTCGTAACGTGGACATACCAGTGTCTCTAATCAAACGTCATTGCAGACCTTGTCTTCACTGTAAAACATTGCTGCCCAACAATTAAATAAAAAGAAATACATGTATGTGATGAAGTATAGACTGTCCCATTTCACTTTAACCCGGAAAAAGATGAAAAGATTTTCAGAATGCGTCGACATGTGTTAGTGAGACAAAAAGACTACGGATATTTTGTTGGAATTCTTTTTTCCCAATTTTTTGCGGAAGTCTAAAGGCAAAAAGATATTACGAAAGTGATTAAGGTGGTTCCGAGGATATGATTAAGGAAAATCTTTGAAATTTAATTCACTGTGAGTAATACCAAAGTGGACTTACGAGTTTTTACGATGTACTGATTTAAAACAGATCACAATTCCATTTAGATTCTAGGTCCTAGTAACGTCATTCAAATCAAAGAGCGACCCCCAAGCCTAAACCGAAGACGCAAAACCACTTCAAGAATGTACTTTTCTCGAAATTACTAACGTAGATTCAATCACACCGCAAATAGAGCAATAAAAAATATATTAGGCCATAACGACACAAATTCTGTATTCAAATGCGTTTCACAAATCTAGAAGGCCGTCGACTAATGAATATGCTTTACGACAACAACCTTAACATATTTACTCCAATATCTTTAGGTCTTGGTGTATCATAATTAACATTGTTGGCGTCAAAATACCCCGGGCTTTTGATACTTTCCAAATTTGAAACGATTCTATTACGACTGGGATTGTCTAAATGTGAATGATAGCACATTAACCTAAGGCGTCGCTTAACTGCCTTTTTATTATGAACCACAACAAACTTATATAACGTAAAAATAATAGGAATTTTTGCAGGTATTTTTTTTCTGTTTTATCTTTATCAAAATATAAGACATCTTATAAAACTCATCGATACTAAGATGTATTAATTATGGTATGCATTATGACTAATATATATTAATATATATAATATTTATATATACATGTAATATATACATGTATAAGTTTTAATTCTACTCTTTTGAGACAGAGAAAAATTGCGAGATTTTCAGCAAACGATGTTTTTCTTGACGCCTTGAATTTTCTCATCACATTATATAAAAACTCAGCATTCTTCGTCAGGATTCCGTTGTTTTGTCCAACTCTTTATAGTCTTGAAATTTAAAAAGATTAAGTTGGCTATACACGAGTTGAAATAGATGCTTAAAGTTATGCCGTATGATGCATTTTGTGTATATTTTTTTCGAACATTGTTGTAGCAATAACCCCTATTGTTTTTTTATTCCGAGTTTACGATAACATACGATTATAATTAATTAAAGCTTTAATAGTAACAGTACATTCATTATTTTGGGCTGACACCATTTTGTCCCTGTGTCTGTTAGAGTAATGTTTTCAAGCAGCTTGCATTGAAGTTCAAATCAATGTTTTGTTGTGGTATTTTGAGTCAGTATGTTTAATGTTTCATCTTATACACACGAGTACGAGGAGGTCAGCGATTAATTTATAAAAGCTTAGGAGTGAATCTCTTCGAGACCATTGCACTACGATTGTGTCTGACTGATGAAAAGATGGCATGCGATGTTTAACGCACAATACAAGATTAATGAGCATTTGATGCATTAATAGTGTCCACGGTTTCGCTTCTATGAATATTATAGCACAATATCTTAACAGAGATATCCAGAAATGGCGGGTATAGTGCAATTTTCCGATTAGCTAATAGCTTGCGGAAGTTAAAATGCAAATGCTATGAATTTTCAAGAAGGTTCATGCTCGTGTCATGTCGATGATTTATTTTGAATTGGCTAGTGATTGCCATCGTTAATTCTACAAATTTGGGTAAATAAGGCAGAAAATATCTAACAATTATTTTACATAATACAAATGTAATTTGAAATCTGCAACCCTTTTTACAAAGCCCTGAAAATTAGTAAGGATAGACATTTTCTTTTATGCAGGTAGATCATAATTTTGTGGCATACTGTCGAGAGTCCTAAATACTGGCGACGCAGGGCAAAGACAATGTTTATAGCTCTTCGTCAAGTTTACACGAATTAGGAAAACGTATAAAAGAAAGGCGAAACATCCTTATAAACCAAAGTACTAAAAGTACCAAATCGAGAGTTGTCCCCCTGTCTATGACAAAAAATCATTGATACGTCATTGTACAAAATGATTTGAATACTCGCTAGAAATTTGATTACATTTAGTTTCAATTTGTTTTAATTAGAAAAAATATTTAAAAAGCTAAAGTGTTTGTACATCGACAAATTTTTGCTTCCACATCTAGGTCAGCAACATTGAATGGAAAGAGGTATTACCCCCCCCCCCCACCCCATCCCCCGAAAAGGGACAAAAATCTTCAGAATTTGAATTTTTCAACAGACCAGGATATGTGGAATTTGACGATACTTTACGTTAGAAACACAAATTAAATAATGCCAATTTCTGCTGAAAAATAACGACAGGAAGTACTTGAACTACGATGCGCATCACACATTTATAATGAAAACAGCCCGTATCCCAGCCTCAGAATGTTAACGGGGTGTAACTTTGTAGTACATGTATAATAGAAATTAAACAAATCGCAGAATATGGTTTCTTTTAAGATGATTGGATAGAGATTGTTCTTTCTTCGCTGTCGTAAAAAGAAACCTTGCATTTTATTGAGGCATTACACTTTAACACAATACACTGCTGCGGATTGTTTAAGGTTGTTAGGCGTAGGTTTCCTTGGCTTAATGTGTCATTGCTTTTTGTTTACGGTTTCTTTTTTGAGAATACTTCCATACTGTTTTTTTTTTTTGAAATAGGGAAAATAAAAAATGTGTTACACTGATAGAGTGCAATATACTGCAAGTAAAAAAAACCCCATTCCCTTTGTGCACGAAAAGAAACTTCTCTGAGTTAACCCAGTGGTACCATTCTTACACTCTTTGATGGCTGGCCATTTCTTTAAATCATCTGAAGATGTTATTAGCTGTACTACCGAACATGATTTTATCAATCAAATGTCTCTTTTCCATTTATTCCCGATATCCTCTGGTAACCTTTAAACGAATTCTTTCTGTCAGAAATATATCACATGAATGCCGAGACTGTGTGCTTCTCTATTCATTACTCATTAATGTTCAGCTTTTGAAATTACTGCTGTTAAAATTTTTGGAGAGAAAAATTACCAGTACCGAATTTTTATGAAACGTTTCAAAAATAAAACTTCTATGCTGATCCAGGTATGTCATGAAAGACTTTTCAGATTTTTTTTTACACAGCTGTAAAATCAATTATAGAGGGAATATAAATGAAAATAAAGAACATACCGCCATCAGTTCCATTGCACTATTTTGTAGAGACCTAGAGAATCTATGTCATGATTTGTTTGTAATGTTCTCTTATAATATACATGATCATTTTCTTTGAATTGCAGATTTTGCGCGAGTTTAAACTTCATATGTAATAAATGGTCAATGAATAATACATTAGACGTATACATGAACGAACTTTGGTGGTATGTGAGACTGTGAACCGGTAAATAGCAAACAAACAAAAAATAGAAAAAAAGAAGAAACAAACATTAAAAAAAAAAACAGTTCCTTCTAAAAAAGGAAAAAAAAAATAAAATAAATGAAAACAAAACCGTTAATCTCCAAAATTTGGACGAAAAGACCTTCTAAATGTAAAGTGATTAGACTGGTTTTCTACTGTCTAAAAGAAACCAAATACTTAGAGAAGCCGACCAGGACCGATTGCCTTTGCATGATGCAATCTGGAGACAAACTGATGTCGTTAGCATAGCATGTCCTGTGTGTCAGGACCAGACAGACAGACACATTGATGGGTTTGACACTCTCGACTAATGCCGCATGCTTAGAACTGTTCCAATTTTCTTGTCATTATTTGGTATTGGCATTTAGAAGAGGATGCGGTGACTCCATTTTCTTATCTGCAAATTGATTTGTCATAGACAGGGAGCAATACTCAGTAGGACATGGACGCAAGATAAACAAATATCGAAATAAATATCTAGAAGGCTTCAAAAACACGCCTCTAATTTTCACAAATATCAACCAATTCTACCGCTGTAATGGCCACTAATAATTATTCTTTTATGAATGTTTCTACTTAAAGCATTAGTTTAATTTGCGAATGATTTTTAATCCGTGATATTTTCTGTTTTCTAACACAAGCTTGTATTTATACACACGCAAAATAAGTGCATTGATCATCTGAGTATTACGCAATCTACAGTTGAGATTATTACTCTATAGTTAGTATATCAGTTTTTGGGAGTTGATTTCAATCAACTCTCCTATGCAGTTACTCTGGCAAACCGGAAGTGAAACAGTGTTTGGACCTAAGCACAAATCATAAACGCTGAAAAGACTTAGTACTTGAAAATAATCGATAAATTCGATGTAATGTATTCAGAAGTATTGTTTTTCAAGGAATATTATTTATAAATACCTTGAAAATAGTCAGATTTTAAATGGTACGAACAATTCAGATGATTTTGTGGTCGTATGCATTCGGAATACGAGGCTATATTGAACTCTGGCGTAGGAACAATTCCTATAATATAATTCATTATAGTCTCATTCAATCAAACGCTCGGCTGTCTCCATAAATCTCTCTGCTTGTCGGAGATTTACGGAGACAGCCGAGCGTCTGGTTGAGTTCAATATTGCTCGGATCCTTAAATATCCAGAAATATTTCGATTACTGATACATAGTTTGATGAAATTAATTTTTAATTATTTATAAATAATACGGAACATGATCCCGATGGGGTTTTATCAGAATACTTGTAAAAAAAACCCGCCAAAATTCAAACCGGTATTAGAAAAAAATATGCGTAATTCTAATACAGCTAAGAAACTACTTGCCATTTGAAATTACATATCATTGATTTTAAACCTAATAATAATCCATAAAATCAACTCCCATCAGTACTTCAGTACTTTGATTACTTAATACGTTTGTCTTGAATTGAGATTGATGTATGATTTTTTGATGTAGAATGATCAATTCTTTTAGCTAATTAATAATTAGAATTGTCTAGGATACGTCGTCTTAAAAAGAAATAGAAGCTAGCGCGCAATGCATTCTCTTCTCACCGCTGCGACCCGAGTTCGATCCCCGTGATCGACAGTGGTTGTATGTGATAGGGTATGGTGATCACCCGGTTGGACATTTTCTCCGGATACCCCTGTTTCCTCCCACATCAATGACCCCCTCGCGCTAACATCCATGCCAACGAGAGATATTTATATAAGTTGTAGAATTTGTTTATCAATCGTTGTAAAATAAATAAAGTTCAGTTTTTTTAGCGCTCTAATGTATAGATTTAAACACACATTCACGTTCTGAGAAGGTTTTTTTTTATTGACTTATTCGTTTAAACTTTTACAAATTGAATGTCAAACTTTTACTTGTATAGATTTATTGTAATGCCCTATAACAAACAGATACAAAGCTGAAAATTATTGCACAAGTATTGTACTATTGCAATAACGTGTACAATGAACAGAAGTTACTCTGTCCTCCGTATCAGCGGAATTTGTTTTGGCCATCTGAGTAAACGTCATCCATAAGACATTGTAATATAGAAAATCCAAACTTTACTGCAATCTTTAAATGTTCATGTTGCTAAAATGTTAAAAGGCATTCGCCTGTTTTTCCTATTTTAATTCAGAAATAAAAGAGTGCGATCACACCATTGAGAGCAAGTAAATGCTTGCCTCAGGTTGATTGCCTCAAATGTGACTTTCATTTCCCGTCCCCCAACGGTGTCCTACGGCACCCACAGACCCTTTACACCATTTCATGTATTGTACCACTATCACCATTTATATGGTTTTTACAGAATAAATGGAATTGAATTTGTTTCTTTCTCCCGAAAACACCTAGCAACACCGTGTCCTTAATCTAGTATGTGAATCCCAATCGTAACAACTCGGCCTTTTTCGATAAGCAGGAGAAAAATAAAAACTCGAATGTACAGGAACGTCAATGACAACCTTCATATTTCCATTAACATTGAAGTTAAAATAAGGAATAATAATATAATATCATCTTTTAGATTGGAGCTTAACTTTTTAAATCTAACAATATAACTAACAGAGAATTATAGAAGAGCCATTAAACTATGTTTAGCCAATTCTTCCAATAGTTTAGGAGCGACCTCATTTTGTGAAAAACTGATTATTTAACAGCATGTGATGTAAATTATACACTCGGGGTGATTTTTCGAGCTCTGCCAAAAAAGACCCGAGAAGTTCCGATTTATACTCAGTTCTGACACTAAAATGCATTTATGCTGAAAACTTCCAAGACAACATTGCAGCTTGTTTGCTTCCATGTTCAGGAAAAACAGTTAAGCACAGTCTGTTGTAAAAAAAAAACATTGTCTTTTAATGAAAGTGAAGCAAAATTTTAGAAAACATTACTATAGCTACATCATATTGCCTGGAAGATCCAAACACAGTTGATTACAAAAAAAACAAAAAAACAAAAAAAACACACAACCAATAAACTGTTGAATCTCTTTATATTCATTTAGTAAATGCTGCAAATACATCACTACCCAATAGGAGATGATTACCCCCAGCGACAGAAATATTCTTAAATTAATAATTTTTTGATATTGACGGTAAGGGGCATCAAATTATACATAAGAATGGTAATTAGATATTATAGCTTTATGGAAAGGCGCCCGGAGTTTGACCAGACATGTACGTATGAAATAGACGTGATTTGACGCATGTAACAAAACCCTCTCTATATGTGGAGGTAGCAGCACTTTATCTTCATATAAAAGATATTAATTTTCAGGTACTTTTGGATCTGGTGATGAATACTTATTTTACATACTTTTGGCAAGATGTATAACTTCTATAATTACGCTTATTAATTTAATATGATAGTTTTCATATTTATTTAGTTTTTTTTTCATATTCATCGATGTGTTAATCTTAATAATTTGAAGACAGTCTGGGGTTGAGTTTCGATTGAAATGAATTTGCATGAACAAATTAGGTTGATTAAATTATGTTTGGATGTTCAGACCCCCTATACTCGATACTCATTACCGGTAAATGTTTTTTGACATTGAATACATTATATCTCAAAAAGTAGTTTTTTAAAGGGAATGAGTATATACGAAAGACGAATAGGGCCACATAAAAATATTTTTATCTCGTAATTTCGAGAAAAGATCTCATTATTACGTGTTAATTATCTCGTTATTACGAGAAAAGATCTCATAATTACGAGAAAAGATCTCGTTATTACGAGTTAATTATCTCGTAATTACGAGAAAATATCTCGTTATTACGAGTTAATCATCTCGTTATTACGAGAAAAGATCTCGTTATTACGAGAACAGATCTATATAAATAGTGCGTCTTATTGTTCTAATATATCTTTATGCAAAATGGATGTACATAAGAAATTCATTAATTAAGTGAGAGAAATTTTAGAAGAAGGAGCAAAGCGACTGATAAATTAAAATTAAATTAATCAACCAATTTATCAATAAATATGAAGGATAATTTGTTTTCAGACTCCAAACTGTTAATATACAAAAACAGTTATTTTCAATCTAGGTTGTGTATGAATATATAAAACACAATTCGAGGTAAATCCCGTATATCCATGATTGAAACTATATAGTCATCTGTAACTGATAGAATTGTGTTTTTATGACTAGAACTACCTGGTATTTACTTCGGAGTGGGATTGTTATAAACGTGGAAAAGTAAAATTACATGAAGTTCTTTCCACTTATTTATATCAGATAAAGTGTAAAATCCGATCATTTTATGTAGAAATTAATAGCGAGCGCAGCGAGCTCTAACGACAACGCCTGGGCGAAGAACAAGTAAAATGTATTTTAAGAATGTCATGCATTTAAAAGATGAATAAAACATTTTGCTGATTCTAAAAAATGGTTTGCAACTATTTGTTTTACATTATTTTCTTGGTAAATTGTTCGGAGGAATGCTACTTTGACGGAAACTGTCGAGTGATGTCTGTTCTACTAAGGTGACGTCACAATGTTTAGACTAAGCACGCGACCTTTAGTGTAATGAATAAATAAATAGGTGGATGCAACGTTTCTGATGAATCTGATAGTGAAATTGTGATCGTTGTTAATGGCTTCGCCCTCCAGATCGCCACACCGTAAAACATAACTGTTTATACCGAGCGCAGCGAGGCATAATGGTTTCACGTATATATAAGAAAAATAGAAGTTGAATCAGAGGTTCTAGGGGCTGAAAAATTTTCTTCCAGCTCATGGGCGCCGCCATATTGGGGCATTTTGTTCGACAAAGTTAACTCATTCATTAAATGAGTGGCGCTTTTCCATGTTTATTGTCTATTGACTCTATCAAAAACTTTCCAAGTTTTCAATGGAAAGTAATTTAAATGAGAATGATTAACTTTGCAAACCAGATAAGTTTCTACAGTGCTTTAATCAGGAAATAAGACTAGTTTCACGTTTGTCTTATCAAATCATTAGATGGAAAATAAAAAGATTAACATCAGGGATCTTTAAGACACTGAATAAAGTATAAATAGAAAATTTATTAATTTACAAAATAGATAAGCATTGAAAGAAGAAATAAAAAATTCTCGGAATTACGTACTTATCTTCGACTATTTCCGAAAACACAACATAATGTAGACTGAGCACGCGACGTTTAGTTTAACTTTTGCTTATGATTTGAGTAGGCAGGTGGATCTTACTGTCTGTGTTTCAAAGCATAAAAATCTGCGCTCGGCTCAACGATCACATCGTTTACATATCAAATATTGATCGTTGTTATTTAAAAATTTATCAAAACTGAATTAACGTTTCTGGAAAAAGACTGGAAGGGTGAACCAATCAACTTTGATGTCTTTCCAGAAACGCACCATTTTTTAATAGATCTTATCTCGTAATAACGAGATTTTTTCTCGTTATAACGAGATCTTTTCTCGTAATTACGAGATCTTTTCTCGTTATAACGAGATCCTTTCTCGTAATTACGAGATCTTTTCTCGTAATAACTAGACCTTTTCTCGTAATAACGAAATAATTAACTCGTAATAACGAGATCCTTTCTCGTAATTACGAAATAATTAACTCGTAATAACTAGATCTTTTCTAGTAATTACGAGATAAAAACATATTTTTATGTGACCCTATTCGTCTTTCGTAAGTATATCACTCTAAAAATAATTGTTTAAGAATGCCCGATATAACCAGTTGATTTATAGAATTAGAACCGTTTTAACAGGAACTTGGACTTTGGGTAGTTGTGTCAAACAGTAATGTGACGTAGGCCTGTCTATTTCATTGCTGGCCATTCAGCCATGGCTCTTTGAAACCAACAAGATTTGTCTGGCTTTTGAGCTAAGACTACGCAATCTGTGTATATTTCACTTGAAACCAGCCACAGGTGCTTGAGGACAGGACCCCCCCACCCACCCGGGGGGTATATTTGACTTTTTGATAGAAATTTCTTTAAAGTCATGTACAAAACATGTTCCATTTAAATATCTAAAAATTAACGGAAAACAAACGATTAATGTAACCCCCCACCCCTTGCATATAAAAAGAGGAAAGGTATGTCACTCCGGTTTGTTTACATTACAACCCCTTTGTCATTTTGGGACTATAAAACATGTATCCGCTTTATATATCCAACAAGCACGCGATGATATTATCGCAGTAAATATATCTCTTCCTCACTATGCTTTTAAAATGAATGTACGTGTTTCTGTAAACCTAATATATCATGTTAAACGAGTTTTTTTAAGACAAGCTAGGTAACTGTGACGGAAGTATCTTTCAGTGACGTAATGTACACTCATGATGGATAAAATCCGAGGAGTTTTTTGCGCGCCAATAGGATTAAATCGATTTTCTCGGATGTTATCGTACCAAAGTGACCGATAGTTGTTTTTATTTCCGTCACAGTTACCTAGCGGAGTGGCGTACCTTTCCTCTTCTTATATGCAGGTTGGGGTTATTTTAAATAAATCGTTTATTTTCAATTAATTTTCAGATATTTGATATGGAACATGCTGTGTACATGACTTTAAAGGAATTTCTATCGGTAAAAAAGCGTCAACTACTCCGTGGGTCTAAGTAGGGGGCGGGGGTTCTGTCCTCCAGCACCTGTGGAAACCAGCGTCATTCTTAACTTGTTCTGATGCAAGAAAAAGATAATTACATCCTACTGAAAGTCCAAGATATTGTTAAAATGGTTCTATAAATGACATTCGTTTTTCTTAAATAAAAATTAAAGGACTAATGCTGTTTAGCCCGAATCAATATGCTGGTCTGAATATATAAATAAAATTGTTCAAAATGCATACCAAAGATTAGGTGTGTTAGATACGTATTACTATTGAGAGCACTTACTGTCAATGTGGATTACTGGAGGGTATCTATTGCATTCGTTTTTTGTGTGTAACAAGTGTTCCAATGCACGTCATAAAAAGTTTACAAACCTTTTAAGTCAATTTTGTGCACGTGAGGAGATGAATCACTGAGTGTCAAAATTAACCAATGTACCTTCTCATATGTTTAACAATTTATTAGAGAATGTAGTCGATTTCAGAAATTATTACTGCCATAAAACAAATTCAAACATAATTATTTATATATATATATTCATGTTATCTTCTACAATTATGTATCAAAAGCTTATTCGTGTACTAATATTGGCAATATCAAATAACTGACCGACAGTTGTAAATAACGACCCTTTTATATTGTTAGAACTTGCGTTCGAACCATTTGTTTATCACTATACAATAAATTTTATCTGAATATGTTCAAACCAACCACAGTTGCTCAGTGAATATTACCATGAAGGATCGGCGACATCTTTATAGGAGTAATTTTGTATGAATAATAAAAATCTATCAAACATAAATGTGTTGTGCATGAATACTTTTTAAAAAATGTAGACCAACTAAAGAACAGTTTTGTAGTTCAACAATTACAACAAGTGCAATAAAAAATTTAAACGTTGCACTAAAGAAACATAGGCCAAAAGTAGCAAACTTGTAGAGCAACATAATGAACTATATATACAGGGCACCAAAAACGAAATGCAGTGCAAACAAAATAAAACAGAACTGTCGTGCAACAGTCCCTGCTACCTATAGTAATTGTGGGTAGTTGGTGTATATATATCCCATTTCCCCGGCAGGCTTCAGTGCTGTATATCAAACATTTCCTCTTCTTATATCAAGAGGCTCTTTCAACGTCGTGCGTACTTATGTTCCTACAAGAAAGTACATGGTAATTGGAATATTATAATTTTATGGTCAATAATATTCAATTAGAAGAGTAACTGAGACGTTAAGCTGTCAGGTCTTGAGTAGATTCAGCTTCGTCATCCGGCAGTCCATCGGGCTTTTATTCCTGTGTCTGTCCGTATAAAGCAATGCTAATTCATTTAATGATTGCTGCATTTATTGGTATCATAGGCATCACTTTATGTGGGTACAAACTATCTAAGATAGGAAAGGTTTCAACGATGTTTCAAAAACCTGCTAAGGGTCATAAAATTTTAATTTTAAAAGTTAACTTTGAAACGTTTAACGGAACAAAACGCTTTTACATATAATAGAGGATAAATTTATTGCTTTTCCGTTCACGAATGATTGATTATGTAATCATATATATCAAACAAATAAATATAAAAGATATCAAAATACTTCATAATTTATCAATATAAACTGTGTCTGTACTTTACCGAGAGTTTATATGACGTCACGAAATACAATCACGTGACATTACTACGACAGACGCAAGAAAACGATTTATGACTTCAAAGTTAGAAAGATTAAAACGTTAAACGCAGCATCTGAAAAAGATGAATTAGATAAATCCATTTAGAGAGCATAAAATAAAGTTGCATTGGTGATTTAGAATGCTATCATTCATACAGATGCATAAAATAGCAGTTTAATCGGTCTCAGACTCATTCATATTAAAGTATATTTCCATTTTGCTATTTCCGCAGTATTCAGAATTAAAAGTGCTATTGCAGATGAAACAAATAAAGTTAAACGATATTAGTATTTAAACGAATGGGTAGAGACATTTATTAAAACAAAACAGAGAGAACTGCATCATCTCAATGCACTCAACTCCCGAGTTATTCCACAAAAAAGGTTTACAGTTTGATCTTGGTTTAACTTCCGCCCTCTGTGTAATAAATTCCTCCCTCACTGACACGTCCTCTGGTACAGCGTCTTCACACTATACGTTTCTTACTCAAAAGTGCACATATATACAAAAGTTCACGCGGTAAGTGTCACCCAGTGTTAATTATAAATCAACACCCTTGATAGAAAATAGTAAGATTGGTGTTATGGTTTATAAATTATGACCAAGTGCTCTTAAATTTTACATGTATACCCAATGGCATCCCATGAAATGTTCGAAACATAAGTGATAAAGTACTATTTTTTTTTAAACAGAAGATATGCACGTTATGCAAGAATAGAACCTAAATTAGGACAAATAATGCACTTAAAATATAGTAACATATTCATTTTTTTTTTAAAAATAAGTCGGCTTGAATAAGTTTAAAACTTGAAACATTGATACAAATTGGTGTGTGCTTACCTAAATCTTAAATAAATGTCTTTTTTAAATACTTTTTATGTCTTTTATTTTATAGAGCAAGTATGTGCTCCATATTTTTGCAATGATCTAATTTAATATTAATAAAAAAGAACTAATTCAACATGGAGTCATGATCCACAATACATAAGTACTACCGGGTATTTTGTAATAGTCTGCAATTCGTTAACAAAGTCAGTATTATAAATTATTTCATCGACTGTTGTTAATTGAAGGTTCAGTGGTCGTACGTACCACAAGATATTAGCGATAAAATTTCAAAAATTACTCCTTTTACCTTCAGGTTTCAATACCACTAAAACTCTTCACGTTTTAGATTTTACGATCGACTACACCAAGAAACATCTTCGCTTATGTTCTTTTCTTTAAAAAAGAATCATTCACTTGGGAATATTGTCTAAGATCTATATGAACTGGAAACTATATAAACAATAAGCCACGAATTTATTCTATGTCAGTTATCAAATTATTTGGATGTTCCATGCTATGATAAAAATAACACGTTTTAGGAACAACACTAAGGGGACTTGATGACTCTAGATAAGTAATTGCATCTACTTAGTTTTCAAAATAACCTTAGAGTAACCCCTCCAATTAGTCAGTGTTTCCAATAAATGGAATGTAAATTTTGTTTTTTCTATTCCCAATTGGACTCCCTCCTTTCAAATGTATTTAAGCAAATACGTGCTACATGCTATGCACCGAACAGACCTCATCCCTGGAGACAAACTTGCATGTTTGGGGAATAGGGGTCTCCTCTGGTCTTATCCTAAATGCGTTCCTTCTCTCCCAAGATTTCGATGGTCAGCGAGAGTTCGGAGTCCATCTGGACACGCTAAGGTCAATGGATCGATAGTAGGCGCGGTGTCACCAACTCAGTATGTACTGAATACTTATCTAATGTAATCAGGGAGCTAAGGCTTGTTGATTGTCAGATCCAGTGTCAAATGAGCAGAAAAAAGAGATGGTTGAGAGAGTTCCAGAGGCTGCTTTTGAAACAAAGGAAAGACAAACAGAGAGCTATGCGCTTTTATCAAATAGAAGTTTGTTTTAATGAATACAAGAAACGAATTACGTAATTCTCGATCAATAGCTCTTTAACTATTTATATTGATTGAGAGCTGTACTTTCTCAAGCAATCTACGTGGGAGAATTCATTAAAACGAAATAAAGACTGCCTCGATACATCATTGTTAGCAATTTTTAGTTAACGATTGAGGATTAACAGGATCTTAAAATCTCGATTTTACGATATTCTCATTGTTTATCTGCTTGAGTTTTGCTTTTCTTTCCACCTTTTGCAGTGAAAAATTGGACATAACCGGAGGGACTGAGAATCATCAATGATGGGCTTTGTTTGACAACTTAGAGGTTTTTCATGATTAAAAAAAAAATTATCAATGCTAGTCAAATTCAACACATATGATATTAAAATTGACATCACATCGATATAAAAATTGACATCACATCAAATCAGGTATTTTGTTCTCTTTCTGTTTTATTGCAAACAAACTTGTTTAATCACGGTTGGCAAAAATACCTTTACACTATTGCAATGTCGTTGTCTGATAATACTTGGTATAAATCATACTTTACCTGTATTTTTCCAAATATGGAATCCACAAATAAGACAACCTTCCCTGAAAAGGAAGAAATAAGCCCAACATAACAGGCATAACTCTATCTTGGCTGCCTTTGTTACCGTTGTGTTGTTTTGTTTTTGTTGTTGTTGATGATTACATTCAAATACACGAGAAAATAAATAATCAACAGCAACACGTATTAATCTAAAGGAACGGTATTTTCCATGCTATGAAACTACTAACAGCGATAAAAGGTCATGTAGTCGATTTACATATTACCACATGAAAGAAAATAAAAACGATAAATATAGCTACCAATTGTACAAATAAACGATTTGACCGCATATATTCCCGTGTGTAGCGGCAGACGTGATCTGATCTTCCGTGCGCAGCCTCCCACCGGAAGTACTTGATCTCTCAGCACGTGGTTTCTGATGTTCTTCTTTCATTAGGAGCAGAATTCCATGTTAAAAGACCTTACATCTCCTTCCTCCATCGCTCTAAATCCGTAACGAGGCAGATGCAAGCTAACGTTATGTAACTGTTGTCTAGGAGGAATTCTGTACTTTTAGCAAATGCCAAGTAGTACATTAGATTGCTGCAATAAATGAATTTTTTTTAGAGTAAAAATTTGATACGAAACCCGAACGCTGTAGGAAAGCTGAGGCAGTCAGCAGGGACCGCCTTAATTTTCTAATTGCAGGCGACAGGGATAGTTGTTGCATCATATGGCTTTCTTGCTGCTGATGATGACACATTTTGGTCTCTGGTGTTCCTGAATGCTTTTGTTTTTCATATGATCACCAGGTTTTGCCATTAGCGCTCCTACATGTTTTTATTTACTTTTAACTTTGCTACGCTCCGCCTCGGTGTAATTCTATTTACTTGTATAATGTTTTGGAAAATAAATTTCAATAACAGATGCATTAAACTCTTAAATTAAATTTCTTTCTTTTATGACAATTATTTAAAATATTTAGTTTTCTGTCATGTTGTAAATTTTGAATTTACCGGGTGGAAGTAAATACAAAATTAGTTGTCATTTTGTAAATTTTGTATTTACTGCCACCCGATAAATTCATAATTTACAACATGATATTTCTATTGATTTAAGGACCTACACATCATTAGAATGTAAAATCATGTTTATAGCAGAATCCGGTCCATTTTAAATCGAGGCTGTGTGGTCAATTATTGGTCCCTGAAATCATCTTCAAACTGACTCATATTTATACACTTGCCATCTTGGCACAGTAAGATCTGTAAGAATTTTTCTATTCAGCTTTACGTCAATAATGGTTTAATCTCGTTTATTTCATCTTTGTTCGGGTGGAGGAAAAATGCTATAAAAAACTAGTAACCACATACCCTTAAAATTCGTTAAAATTTCCCAAACAATGGTTTTTTTTATATACTACCAAAGATAATCATGTATAAACCATGATTATCCTTAATCCTGTCAATCTATCGTAAAATACGATACACAAAATAGATAATGGTGACACTGTGAACTGGAATTGGACTATGTTTAATCCCTAAATGTTCCATTAATTTTCTTCTCAATAGTTTCCCTGATCATCTAATTATTCCATTTCATACATGTATATTCAAAAAGTGTTCAAAAACTATCAATATGATATCGTTTAAGTACATTGAGTAAGAATATCGGTCAAGTGAGAGAGCACTTCAGCAACTTAGTGAAGCAAATTTATCGGGAGTATAATCGAAATTTCCAAAATGACGAATGCTGTCTGCAAAATTTCCCAAACTATACTAGTGTTACAGAGTTTTATCATAGATATCAGAAAAGCAAAGAAATAGATCCTTTTGAATGATCGTCTTGTATTTTGATGGGATATTAGGAAGCAAATGGAAATAATGACATTTCATCGGTGTCAATCGACAAAAGACCAAAACGTTCTCCGACTTCAGAATCGAAATAAATCTTCCAATAACACGTACTGATAAACTGAAATTTTTAATCGATCCATGAGTACGTTTTTCTGCCTGATGTCAATATTCTATTTATCGCCCGATCGATAAGCAACTCTGCTCAAATAAACAAAATTGAAAATGGAATATGAAAATAATTAATCCTTCAGAAGAGACATATTATTTGATAAAAAACATCTTTTAAATGAGATCAGGTTACAGAAATTAATAATAAACATCAGCAGTATAAGGTGGCACAGAGAACTAATTCCGTAGACAATGATGACCCCACCTATTGAGGGCATCGCACTTGCAACCTCAGAGCAAGGCCTGTTATTTATGGTAGACGCAACCTCAGAGCAAGGGCTGCTATTTATGGTAGACGCAACCTCAGAGCTAGGCCTGCTATTTATTGTAGACGCAACCTCAGAATAAGGTTTATTATATGATGGGCACAATTTCAGACCACGGCTTGTTATTTTGATGTACGCAACCTTAGACCAAGACTACTGAGACCAATGCTTGCTATCGATAAGAAGCGCAATATGAGACCAGGGCCTGCTATCGATGATTGGTGCAACCTCATACCAAGGCTATTATTGATGGTCGCAACTTTAGCTAATTCCTGCTATTGATAAAAGAAGCAACCTCATAACAAGGCTTGTAATTAATAAAGAGCGCAACTAGACACCATGGTCTGCTATTGACAATAAGCATAACCCCAGACCAAGGCTTGCTATTGATGATGGGCGCAATTTTAATAGAAGCAACCTCATAGCAGGCATGTTATTGATGAAGAACGCAACTTGAGACCATGGCCTGCTATCGATGATGAGCATAACCCCAGACCAAGACATACTATTGATGATGGGCGCAACAATATACCAAGACCTGATATTGATGCCAGACGCAACCTGAGAACAAAACCTTCTGTTAATGTTGATGATAGACGCAACCTCATTCCAACACCTGCTCTTGAGAATGTATGCAACCTAAGAACAGCCTATTCTTGACTATGAGCATAATCAGAGGCCAAGGCCTATTTTGATGATTGGTGCAACTTTATACAAAGGATTGCTATTGATGATGGGTGCAATCTGAGTTCAAGACCTGCTGTTGATGACGGGTGTTGTCTGAGACCAAGACCTGCTGTTGATGATGGGTGCAGTCTGAGACCAAGACCTGGCTATTGATGATGGGTGCAGTCTGAGACCAAGACCTGGCTATTGATGATGGGTACAGTCTGAGACCAAGACCTGGCTATTGATGATGGGTGTAGTCTGAGACCAAGACCTGCTGTTGATGATGGGTGCAGTCTGAGACCAAGACCTGGCTATTGATGATGGGTGCAGTCTGAGACCAACACCTGGCTATTGATGATGGGTGTAGTCTGAGACCAAGACCTGGCTATTGATGATGGGTGCAGTCTGAGACCAAGACCTGCTGTTGATGATGGGTGCAGTCTGAGACCAAGACCTGCTGTTGATGATGGTTGCAGTCTGAGACCAAGACCTGCTGTTGATGATGGGTGCAGTCTGAGACCAACACCTGGCTATTGATGATGGGTGTAGTCTGAGACCAAGACCTGGCTATTGATGATGGGTGCAGTCTGAGACCAAGACCTGCTGTTGATGATGGGTGTAGTCTGAGACCAAGACCTGCCATTGATGATGGGTGCAGTCTGAGACAAAGATCTGCTATTGATGATGGGTGCAGTCTGAGACCAAGACCTGGCTATTGATGATGGGTGTAGTCTGAGACCAAGACCTGCTGTTGATGATGGGTGTAGTCTGAGACCAAGACCTGCTGTTGATGATGGGTGTAGTCTGAGACCAAGACCTGCTATTGATGATGGGTGTTGTCTGAGACCAAGACCTGCTGTTGATGATGGGTGCAGTCTGAGAAACTGATTTGATTCTTCAAATCTCAACCGATATCGACTTGTCTAAGGAAGTGACACCGACGATGCCTGTTTCTGTCGTATTGTTAACTGATTCACTGTTCTTGACTCAGATGTCAATAAAGGGAATCGAATCACCTCAACAAAAACTCCCTTTTCAACTCGCACCATGAAATCTAACGTATGTAGAGTTTTGTATTTTGTATTTATGATACAAACGAAATCCGACAAAGCATTTTGGCGTTTACGCATTTTTGCTAATTCAATTACTAAATTAAATTACTAATTTAATTCAATTATAAAAATCAAGTAGTTATTCCATCGTTGTAAGACAATAACAGCAGAAAAATTTGGCTAAAGGTTTTATTAAGAGGAACCAAAATCTTCTTTAATTCACTTAATTCACAATCCCCTCTACCAAATCAAATTCCCAAGACATTTTGATACACAGAAAAATCATTTCGTGAACGTGGTCCAAAAAATATGCCGATTTCGGAATGAATTGGAATTTAAAAAACGCGACTAAATTTAAACTTACATGTAATCTAATAAAATAAAATTTAGTAAATGAGAAATGTGTTAATTGCTAGAGGCTTACTAATCAGGGAAAGGATATACTTTTTTCGCGGTTTTCAAAAAATATAGGGTGTGTTGGGGCAAAGCTAACTCAACCAAAACGGCACGTGAAAGCGTGTCTTTAACCTTTGGGGCAAAATAAGAAATTTCAAAACCTTATTGAACTCTGCTTGTCACTATCAATCACATTAATTTTAAACGATGGATTTGCGGCCACAAATAAACTGTTTTTCGTGTGGAGAAAAGCACAAGTATTTGGAAAATGGGTTCCGGAAAACGTCATACATTGCAGTTCTACATTTTGGACAACATGAAGCATGATGTGACCACACAGTTGTTCTTTCTACAAACGGAGAGATGAATAACAAAAATAGCTCGTGCCTTTGGAATAAAAAAAGTTAAGTGCTGTAATCAACTGTTAGCTAGTTGATAAATATCTGCTTTAATTTCACATGGCATAAGCTGGCCACGGAAAATAAGACGACGGTTAATAATTATTTATTGGTGCGTTTTTTTTGTACTCCCTTGATAAAACCAATTTCTTTTTTTTATCGGAATGTCACTGGCAGTGTTATTGAAGTTTGGTTGCAGTTTGGTTAAAACTGTGAATTGACGCTTCTATGTGGCACGATCCATGATTCGAAAAGCTTGTACTGAGTGCATAACCCACAAACGGGTGAGGTCACAGGCACGAAGCAAAGGGGGGGGGGGGGGCAGACTGTCAAAAAATCCCGACAAGCAAAGAAAAACACAAAAAAAGACAAATCCACAAATGATGAAAATCCTAATCCGTGTGGGGGATGCGTATACCTACCTATAACTTTAATTTCAATGTTAATTGTTAATTTCCTTAATTTCACTTCCAGTTTTTACATGCTGTCCCCTCCCCCTGATGCCACGTGCATGGGGCATTAAAATTATCATTAATATGTACTTGGTACTTGTTTAATATGACGACGAACCATTCGGTCATACCCCCACCCCCATACACACTCATACAACTCACACACTCACAATTGAATTGGATCCGACGCTAGTTCCTCCTGCATGTAGCTACCAATGGCAAATCAGCATTTAAGGTTATAAATGTAGCATTCTGTGGTGTTAATTGTATTATCAAGAGGTAATGAAGAGTTCATATCAAAGCTATTAGAGCATATATAAAAAGCGCTTTTATAAGTCCCCAATTCACGGTCGAGAATGGTGTTCAGTATTCAATTGATTAACTGTAGGTAGAGATGGCGCAAAAATCGAGACAAGATCTTAGAAAATTAAAAAATACGCATTTGTTCAGCGATTAAACTAGGGTTTTTGCTAGTTTCGGTCATTCTTTGATAACGCCAGGACGCTAGCCGATGGGCTTGCCATTGTTTGAGACCAGGCCAAGCCAATAAGGCATGGCCATGTTTTAGAATATGCTTTTCTGTAGATAAATAAGCAGGTCTTTTTAGTGATTAAAAGCGAAACATACGGTGATAATTAAATAATAAAGCATTCATTCAACTCTCATTTATCCCTGCAAACTTTTAAGAAGGAGTAATATGCATTAAATCCTCATTGCCTTGTCGTGCAACAGTCATTAGGGTTTTCTTTATAGCACACCTTGTTCTTTGAGTACGGTTAAAATCGATATAAATTTTCATTGTTTTAAACAACTATAAGCCGTTTTATTTTCCTCAGGAAGTCTGTAAATAAGATCTTAATTAAAATAAATTTTATTGAAACACACACAAAATATTTCATAAGATATAAGAAATGACGCACTCTTTACTGCCTATTTTTTCAATACTTAGCAACGTTTCTGTAATTAATCCTTGGACGAATCTAATGCTGATACAATAAAAAATTGAAATCGTAGAATGTGACATTCGACTAGGAAATCGTTTTATTATATCAAATACACAATATCATCAACTGGAAATTGAGTCATATTTAATTTCAGTGATTAACAATTCAATGAACACTCAATCTAAACGAAAACAATAATTGTTTGTTTACCGTATTTGGTTTGTTTATCGATTGGAAAATTGATATTTAGCTCGCTTTCAATACCATAGTTGTAATATTTATAACAAAGAAAAATTTATACCTAACTAAACAGTCCTTATAAAATGTGGGAAGTTTGAAATTCCAAATGTAGCTACATTAATGTATGTTTATGTTTTCAAGTATTTTCGTTTAGATTTACATGACTAATTTCCTATGAATTGCCATGATTATACATGTACACAACTAAAGTTACATGTTCATGACGCGTTGCAGTTCGTACTGGGAGGGTGCAGGGATACATGCATACATGTACAAGTATATACATACATGTATGAACACGTGTTAAGCTACACATTTAAGGAATAATCGCCATTTATTATTTAATCTCTATAAAGGTTTTTTGGGGGGTGGGGGTAATTTTAATTGCCAGAGGGGTCCAAAGCCTATTTCAAATAACTTAATATGTCAATTTAATAAGCATAAATTTTCTAGAGGGGGTTGAGGGTGGACCGCTCCCCCTGACCAATTCCTTTCTCTAGATACGCACATGAACCAGATTTTCAGAGGAAAAGCTACAATTTATTAAGGGTAAAGCTTCTACACGAGACCACTTTATAGATATACAGCCGTGTTGTGAGCCATTAATGCAGGATGTTTCACGAAGTAAATTAGCGTACTTTCAGAGACAAAAATGACGTTGTTATCATCTCTCATCCTAGAATAAAATCATAACCACATGCGGAAAGTTACACACTAATAAATTTTCAATATAGGATGCCTTCAAACACTATAATTAACAGCGCGCGTTAATTAGACATGTCGATCGATTTTTAAGCTATAATTTTTTTTTTAAACGCAATATTGTTATTTTCGAATAACATTAAAGAGGACAGAAAACTGCTCGTCATAACGTTCCAAACTAGATGACGTCATCCAGTAAATACATGTTTATAAGGTACGAGAGAGAGCTTATTGTCGACGTCACACAAATAAATACTCACTTTCACGAGGAGAAAATATATAGCAAAAGGAAGTTGTAGGGAAGTCGGGTATGTGAATTACATCAAAGCCAAGGCTGTCGGCAGTCAACCAAATGCATTGTCAAATGTCACAACAAGAGGTGGCTTCACAGAGTTCTGTTCAATAATAATTTACTTATATACGTCGCAGAACTATAGCTCAGAACAAGGACTTTATTCAAGCTGTAAATAAACAGATGCGAGTTCTAGATGATATTGTTTTCAATATTGTCAACGAATGCGTCATTCAGGTTTTAATTGTTTCATATGCACGAATGAAAACTTGTGTTTGAAACCTACGTTACATATATATATATATATAGAGAGAGAAGGTTAGTAAACAACATGAGGAGAGAGTGAGCGAAGTTGTCAGAAGCAGACGGCCCGCTCAGCATCTGATTACGTCACGCGGCAGGTAACGACACCTGTCAGAGGCGCTCTCCGACCTGGCACTGACAGCGTCTTCGTCAAGTTTCTGAAGTAAACGAGCTGATTTCTAAGTGGTCGCCGCGATGAGGGAGATGTTTTAGTATGCAAGTCCCTCCCCTCGGTAGATATTCCGGGCTCTCGTCTGACGATTGGAGGCTTTAGACCGGCGGGATCGATCTTGGTCACACACAGTAGAAGACACAGTCAAAGGAACTACACAAAAGTTGTTTTTCATTTTTTCTTCGGATTAAAGTTCCAAGCGTGAATCAAAATAGAGAGGTAAGTGCTCCTTTTGATTTTAACTTTTGTTCAATTCCAAGCTAATGCAATCGCCCTGCTAATTATTAAAAAGATAGAGCCAGTAACCATGGGCATATTCTTTTCGATTTCCAACCCTTACAAGTATTTACCTTTTGTAAACAAAGATTATCAATATTTGAAATTAATTGTTTGAGTAAAATTTAAGAATTGAGGATAATTCACTCATTGAAAGAATATTTTAATTTTCTGCCATTTTGTGTGTGAAACATCAAAATTCGTCACTGACTTCCATAACAAAATAAAATATGAAACAAAGCTTTCGTTTTATTGATAACCTTTGGTATGCTTTAATCAATGCACCAAGAAAAAAATTGTTGTCACAGCTACAATATAGATCGAACCAATAATTTTATATCAACGCAAAATTTCTCCAGGAAAACTAAGTGAGGCCTTTAGGCTGCTCCTGTCATACAAATAGCTCTTGTCTAGATGGTTCCAAGACTGAATCCCTCAAGATGTGAATTTTCGGTAGATTATACGTTCAATAAAACAAACATCTTTCAGAGACACGTGCAACGCAACCAAAATATTTATTTGACAGTACTTGTATTTAAACCACCACGTTATGTAAACAGCGTTACGGTACACATTTTCCATGTGTTGTTTCTTTTAAGAAAAGGTAAGCTTCAAACTGACGACGAAACCCAATAAAACCCCTAAAGGTTTGCACTGCATGTAAAGGTGACTTGTTGCAAAATGTCTCTGATATCCAGATGTGCATCGTTTAATTTATTCTGTCACATCTTTCTTTGAAAGAATGAAAGAGAATAAAATCATTAAAGAAGATGTACAAGATAAAGGAGGATGGAAAGAGGACAGGTGTTTTTTACCAATGCAATGCTAGGAATTAAACTCCTCAGAGTCAGAGTAAAGTCTGTTGCAAAATAATGCGCAAGGAGGATCGGGTTTATCCAGAGAAATGTTCTAAAAGGTCCAGAAACAAATCGCTATTCTCGTTAAAGGTATATAGATATGGGGTGTACATTCCAATAATATACATTGACATCGAAACTGGCTGACATTCTATGGTTTGGCGAACGTTAAGAAATTGTAACGATAAACACGTTAAGAGACGCTTTAATCTATGTTTTGGGGCCCTACTTGTACTAATAATATGCAGTTAGAGTTCATGTTTTTAATTAAACAACACCTGCAAATATTAAATAAAATGTAGACCCGTTTCTACTTTGATCCTGGTGAATTAGAGAGTTCAGATTCGTACTGATACATTACACATACAAAGGCATGAAACTGATTTAACATAGATCTTGGTGCATTGAATAGCCTCATGGAACATGTCATAATTAGCGATTAACTTTAACCTAATGAAATAAATGGATCGTTTGCCTTAACGTGCTGTTGCACGAAAATAAAACTCAGCAGAGAATCTGGGGATCAAGGAAAACATATGTCTACAGCATCGACAGGTGCGCGGAATTGAATCTGTTTATTTCCCTTGGACGTGTTACAGTTAACTGAAACAGCCCGGTAAATTGCTGAACCCCTTTTGAATGATGTCCATCTAACTTTGAAATTGTATCAAAATCAGCAAACGCCCAGCAAAACGGATCTCTTCAGCAGATATCGTTCAAAGTTTAACCCTCTGCTAGTGTGCAGCTGTGTGATACTGAAATTGACTAATATAGCTGAATGTATTAATTTCCATATCAATAAAAATAAATCAATGCGTGTACGCTTTAATTGGGTCAGAGTTCCTTTCTAAACTATGCGCGTTCTTTCATGTATTATGCAGGTATTTTAATTAGCGAATATTATATTTGTTCTTACAAATCTAGCATGGGAAGATCAAACCTACAAAAAAAATTCTATGCAGAAATGATACTTATTGGGGGTTTGTGACTGTAATTCAAGTGATAAGCTTGTGCAGTACTTTGATATGCAGAATAAAAGCTTGCCTGCTCAATAATTAATATCAATAATCATTACCTCAAACCACAGCAGACGCATATCCGGGAATACAGCTAGGAGACATGATAAATCTCGTAAATCAACTTTACTCGTGGACAGTCTCCATCTAATATCAGTAAACTAGATGCTCTTAAATACATATAGTAACTAAAATGGCCACCTAATAGTAACCCAAATGCATTATTCTCACAATAATAAAAAAGCGACATTTTTTACTGACCTCGTTTGGAACGATTTCGAAATCAATGTTCGGTTTTCTATTTTGGTTTGATTAGGTGAAACACCAATTTTTAGTTAAATACATGACAGTCCTCACTTTTCCACTTCGATTTCCATTTCTGTACAGAGCGACACAAATGTTAGGCGCTAGTCTTTCAGGATTATAAAAGAGACATTTTTCAAGAAACCATCCATAGCTTGAATTGATTACTACTTCTCCAGGGAATCATAAATCTTAGAAGGACTTTAAAAGATGAAGAAGATATTACTCTTGTGGTTAAGACCCTGAATCACCTCATCAAGCATTCACCGGAGCAGGAATCCATTTACACCTATGTATCGCACCTGCATGTTCAATTCCGACTTTTACCAATATTGTACAACCACAATTATGTAAAGCTAGATCTATACCGTTCACGTCTTGATTTAATTGAGACTCGTGAATTACATAACATCTGCCTTTGTAAACCAGTAAGTAAATTAAAGATACGAATACATATGTCTACAAGTACATGTATGGAATGTCATAGGGATATCATTTGGAGAATATTTTACATGTAGTTCATTTGGGAAGGTTTCATCGATGGTGGATACATGTTTTCAGTGACGTGCGACAAATGGATCTTTGATTCACCTCCGTTTGACCCTAAGCGTAAGAAAAAGTAATATAACTAATAGCATTGATGATAAGAATTACTAGTAATCAGCGAGAGTAAGCTAATTATGACAAAAATGGCAATCCTTTCTCTGATTTTGTTAAGTACAGTAATTCTAATCATAAAACAAAAATTGAAATCTAGATTAGAGCATACAAGATTTGATCATAAATAAAGGTCAGACTGTTTTTCCGACATCCATTTTTTATACCTCTCCAATGGACTGAACAGGGAGAATTAGCTTGATTCTATTAGGACTTTCAACGTTAGCTGCTGGTCTGGACAAAATGATTGAATTATGTTTTGCTGATCGAATAATTGACTTCATATTACGGAGCAGAGAGTCGTTTGCATCCTACAAGTTAGGGGACCAATACCAGTAGATTACGAGAGAATCAGAATATTACACATTACAGAGAGAGAGAGAGAGAGAGAGAGAGAGAGAGAGAGAGAGAGAGAGAGAGAGAACTCTTTTATGATAACTACAGTTCAGGATATATGTGATGTGTCTTTATTTATCAAGCATAATTTTATATAGGAGATCTAAAATAACGACACGTATAAATTTGTTGCCAGATGTCGAGATCGGAGCAACTGCCAACCGATGAAATCAGATAAAAAATATGTTTTTTATTAATCTTGCGTAAATAGTTTTAATGTTTTGGCTCACAAGCCTAAATGAAAGAATATTTTTGTAATAAAAATAATTGTATCTATCAAAGAATATAAGAATATCCCCAGTTTATTGACAACCACATGTATATTCTGAGAATTTTTTGCATTCTTGACACTAGCAGTATGTTTGTTGCTTCCGTAAGTTTGCCTTTGAATTGTCATTTCTACCGAGACAATTAACAGGTACCGGGGTATGTTATACCATTTTGGCCAAGTTTAACAATAATGTGATAATACGAATTCAATGTGGTCATTCTGGAGAAATATCAATTCAACCAAACATGGAAAAATTATATTTCATCATAACAACGTCCATTTATACATTCGTAGGACTCTATGATATTGAATGATGAGTTGATTTGTAATGTAGTCGCGATATTATTACATGTTATAGTCAGTGCAATTTGTTAGTACGTGTACCTGAAATTATTTGTGAAATCTTCTTGTATATATTGATAGATTTAATTAAACCTTCCTATGCGTATAGACCTTAGTTTTTCAGCATTAAGATAAGCAAATAAGAAAATTAAAAGAATTCATATGGAATGATAGCGTATTTTTAGTCTCGAAAAGTGTTCATGTATCTTGATACAATAAGAGTTAGCGAGTGTTACTTTCAATGCATTTATAAATGGATAGATTGCTAAACCGAATTTGAAAATGTAACCTGAAGTTCAAAGCATCGCTTCAAAGATTTGACTTGTAGGCTTTTTCATTGTCAATCAGACATCAAATACTCTAATTTAATTAGACGATCTGAAAAAACAGAAAGTGTATTAAAAGTTAGATCGCGCGGAAATCCTTGCAAAATTAAAGAAATTTTGTATAGTTATCGTCTGGAATCGTTAGAAATCACGTCACATTGAACATGTGACAAAAAGCCTTTCTTATGCTTCCTATATGTATATATTGTAATTATAAAGCAATGTGTATGTTTCGATATCCCTCAGTCCCTCCCGCACTTAAAACAGAAAAACTCTACATAAACTGAAAATAGAATCATAGAATTCAAAGCAGTGGGTGTTAATTTCTTGCTGAGATAAATCTGTTTTGATTAACAAATAAGTTACAGCAAATTATGCCAGAATGGTTTACAATTGTAAATGACAGATACGTGTATTACAAAATGTCAACAATTGTAATTGTTATCAACAACCGAACCAATTGGTTGTATTTTGTCTTTATTTTTGTCTTTATATAATTATGATGTTTATCACTTTATCGTTGAAGTCAGGCGTAAACAAAACGATATTCAAACAACTTCATGTTAAATGGCTGAACTAAATACAAACTCGTGCGGTTTATTTTCATCTGATATCCAAACATGCTGATTGCTAGGGTAGCTGTTAAGCGGATGTAGAGGGACGCTACTGACGTAATAAATGACATGGTCAATAAACCGATTAGTTGTATGGCATACAATACCGATAGTCTAAGTACATTGCAACAGCTTAGTTTCGCATATTTCGAGTATTCAATACCTTTTTGAAATTCTAGAAAAAAACTTACCCAAAAGAAAAAAAATCATCTATTGTGTTGTATTGTTCAAATTATTGCCCGTGTGGTTAAAAACTATGAAGCCAAAACTTCCTACTGCAAAAGTTGCTAGCACGGTGCGAATTTCTAGAGACTTTTTGATTCAATCAAAATAAAATGTTATTGAACCAGCGTGGCTGTTCGTTTATAACACCACTAATGACGTTTACAAGAAGTGAAAACACTGGAAAACCTGTTTGAATGCTGGCTGGTACTACGTCTTTAGTTTGCTGTTTTGCATTGGTTAGCTATTAGCACATCGTTTCTGTATCGTCGGCTATAGCTAACCTGATTTAGCATCATGGTTATGTTCCACCTAGCTAATGCTAATAAATCCATCTCACAAGCTATTTCTAATGGAATGCTTTCACTCCAGATAGGTAACCAAGGACCGTCACACCCCTCAAATTTTTACCGAATATAGATCCATTCCAAAAGGAAAATGAAAACACATTTTTCATGACAAAAAATCTCCAAATTCATCTAAGAATTGAGATAATTTTTACAGCTTTAAAAGTGCTTTTGTAAAAATGATATGGCATTTGTGCTGTAAAACTTGATTTTCATATAGTAATCAAGCGATAACATGATTAAGAATATTTTCCTCAAGAAAAGACGTATGTTCAATGTTCCTAATATGACCATTTGAGATTCTCTGCCCTTTTACCATAACGTTTTGTGACAACCATGTAACTTGGGGGGGGGGGGGGGGGGGGGTGCATTATATTTATATTCCCACATTGCTCGTTGTCTCTGCTTCACACGCTGTGTTACTATCTCTAAGGTTTGCAGTAAATGTACTAGCACTTGCTCGGATCTTAGTGTATCTTCTTCATTAAGTTTCTACCTCGCTCGCTGTCCCTGCTTCACCTGCCTTTTTGCCATCACTAGGGTTTACAATAAAAATATACGTACTTGGTCGAATCTTTGTCCTTCCTGTTGCCCAGCCTCACAATAACGTGACTTAGACTATTTTGTCAGAACTAGCCATTGTTTGAGGTTCGTGTGTAAAGAACATTTGTTTTAAGTTTACAAATCGCTTCATTGACAACCACTGTAATTAAACGGAGAGAAACTCCTCGAATATAAAGATGCTATTTGTCAAAGAAACATATGCAACAATCTAAACAATATTTTGCCGAGAATCTGTAATAAATCAATTAGATGCTGTCATGTTACAATTAGAAAGAATATGGATGCTCTTTTAACATGCTTGAAGTTTACCTTTCATATATATAAAATAATTTCTGAGTATTTGCTATGGACAGAATATTGTTCATTGTAATGAACAACATAGTTGGCAGACATTTCAAGTTGTCTGGAATTTATGTTTTCAAAACAATGTTACTGTGGAATCATCATTGTTCGTGGGGGACCAATGTTCGTGGTTTTCGTGGAGAACACTTGCCCACAAATTTAGATCCCTACGGAGGTATATTCAAGCATTTGTCTAATATTTATTTAAATTACCCCGATTACACTACCAACAAAATTACGTCCCTTCGAACCAGGAAAATTTTGGCTACCCACGAACATTGACCCCCACTAATAAAAATGTTTTTAAACCTGACTAAGTTTTGGACTGCTTTTTCGTAATAAGGCCGGGGATTAAGGTTCATTAAATAATCTTATTACACTGCGAGTCGTGAATTTTAGATATATCAGAATTGTTGCGGTTTCAATGATTTCTCTTCGTTGCAGATACTATTCATCCATTAGAATTCAAGAATCGTCTTCATCTATATCATATGATTTACATTTTCAAGAATCCAAACGAATTTCAATCAATTTTCGGCATTCCTCCGACAAGGCGCATCAAGTTACATCATAAAACTGAAGTTCTCTTAAATAACGGAAGATATTGAATACTTTGATAAAAACTTAAGCAATATATCATTGAAATTCGATATTTCTAGCGAAACTAATACCAATATATAACACTTTTAGTGTTACAACAACAAAGTTGCATAAAATATATATAACTTTACAGTCTGGTATTTAGAACGACCATGTTGTGTCCACTTAAAACTACCAATAGTAGTATTTTTTCTTTAGATTATTGCTTTTGCGATTTTTTTTTCAATACAATATCTGTTTTATGATGATATTCCCCTAAGAAGTATCAAAACGATTTTGAAAGAGCTGACCTGAACAAGTATCAAAGTATTTGATTTACATATTACAACTATTATGACATTGTCATACCACATCAAGGTCCACTCTTACCAAAATATAAAGTACAAACCATACAACATTATGACATATCAACCAGAAAAGGTTTACAGAGAGAGAGAGAGAGAGAGAGAGAGAGAGAGAGAGAGAGAGAGAGAGAGAGTTAAAATTAGGCTGAGGATTTGTTGTTGTTTAAACAGTAAATTGAAACAATGAGTTACTTTTTAATTTTATAATTGTTATTTTATCATATAACTTTTGTGTTTACGTATGGATTTCATGGTCGACCCATCTAAGTTTTACAAACCATCTGGTGTTAGTTAAAAAAAGAAATGAGAAATGATATTGAGATGGCCTGAGGGATTAATTTCAACCCATTTTTGTCAAGCCTTTAAAAAAGGACACCCAGAGAGCGATTGATAAAAAAAACATGGCATATTGTCAACACGTTATTTGATTTGTTACTTTGCTTGTAATAGGAAGACATTCTTAAAAAGCAAAACAATTGAATTCATGCAAATCAGTTCAGTTCAGTTTATTCGCTCAAACCAAATAAATTGGTACATGAGGAACATATATATAGAATACACAAAAATATCAATCGTCAGAGGTACATACATATAGGTACATTTTCATACAGGAAAAAGATATGAATAATGGACATGTTATAGAATCAATACTTATGTAAGACTATGGTATAAAGGATCAAAATAGGAAAACAACTAAGGGGAACAGACAGCATCGAAAATATTTAAAATAAATACACACAATTTTCTTAGCGATTTACAGTTGTAATTGGTCATATATTCAGAGAACTTAAAAAAAATTTGGTCTTTTCCAATATTTTGTGTTTAGGTATTTTTTCCTTATTTCTTCTAGGGCCGAACATTCTAAAATATAATGAAACTCATCGCCAATGAGACCTTTATTACACAATAAACATAGTTTCTCGTTTAAAGGAATGTTATACCTTCTGTCTGTCTCTAGAGGGAGACGATGGTTTGACGTACGAAATTTTTTTTTTTTCTTAGTTTAACAGATAAAATATCGAGAAACTTCTCAAAGCCAAAATTAGGTTTTAAAATTTTATACACATAACCTCTGGAAGAACAATTTATATCATTGGACCATATTTAGACAAATTGGTGTTTAAATATTTGATTTACAGTAGCAGATAACCATTTTATATTGACAAAATTATGAACATCAGTCGTTCAGTCATTGTGTAAGTTGACAATCGAGCTACACGATTATTACATTACCACTTCTAAACGCCCAGATACGATAATGTTATTTTTTTGCTATTTTTTTTGTTTTTGTTTTTTGATGATGACACAATACATTGTCTGTCACAAAAATAACCTCTTTGTTGTCATTATTGTTGGAAGAGGCTGTGTTCTTTGTTACAATGTGAGGATTTTTTAAATTTAGCTGAGTCTGTTATGTTTGGTCAATAAGTTACATAAACATAATTTAACCTATTTGCTGAGATATTGAGCCACGTTTTTACGTATTTCAGAATCGTGACAGGGGCAGATACATATGTAACATTGCAGTCCCTTTACAAAGAAGTAAGTACACATATTTTATTGCTTGGATTTCTTAGTCTTCCTAGATATACCAAGCTATTAAGCTTTGTCGATATAAGGGAGTAGCTGTTGGAATCTCGGTCAATTAAGGTTGACCGATTTATGAAGTGGTTTTTTTTCCCTAGAACATTTGTAATTACTTGATTGTTCAGCTAATCAAATTCAAGACCCTGTTTAGCGCACCTGTTGGGTGAAAACAGATTGGTGTGAAAACTGTTCCTCGTGGCACAATCCCCCTATCTTCTCCGTATAGCGAACCCATTTATGTCATTGATTAAATTGCAAATTACAAAGTTCTTGATGGATTGAACTTAACTATTGTTTTAAATATTACTAAAAGTGAAAAAACATCCCACTTATTAGATGAGACGTAAATTAGTACTGTCATCATATTGGATTAAATTCAACATTTCTCACAAAATTGCGGTTATTTTGATATCCGTTTCCTCTCTTTTATTTTCCAAAAACAGTGTATTTTGTTATTTATGCCAAAGGTACCCATTTCGTATATGTTTTGTCCAATATATTTCTAATTCATATAACTTTCAGCAATAATCAGAGGAGAAAATTACTTTGAATTAAAAGACATTGTCTTAAATATCGATATAACTGCACTAATCACAATAGGGAGAGGCCGATATCAAACTCTGTTCATGAATATTTTTTCAGTTAATCAACACCGCTTTGTATAATTTCTTTCCGTTCCAAGTACGAAGTTTGCGGGAGTCAAGTATTGGCACATTGTGGTAGTGCTAAATAAAGAGACTACATGTACATATGCAATTAAAGGCAATTAAAACTGCTGAAAATTGTAAAAACGAAAAAAAAAAAAAGACTAGTTCTTCGATCGCGGTGCATAGTTCTAGAGAAGATGGTCTTTTAAAGGGATACCTCGATAATGGACCATTGTAGTGGGGTCTACATAAGAATCAGTAACAGGAGAGACGATAGACCGAGTGCTTCAGCAAGCAGTGAGAGTATCAGGCCCGATCTATCATCCACTAAATTAGTTCATGACATTCAGCCGTTCGTCGGAGCTTTTTTCCTAGTGACTGTCCTTCTATGCTCCAGACAAGCTCATTCGATCCATAAATCGTAATTTTGTCAGCAACAATACTTTATATGTGCAACTGACTCGTTTCTGAATGATTGACGCATATTGCTCTATTGCACATAAACGTAAACTGTTTTGTAAGTCTAACTAAGTAAAAACTTAAACAGTCACTCGCAATTGTGGAAGGTCTTCAAGAGAACTCATTGTATTAGACAAAGAGTACACACCTCTCTGTCTGTTTGAAATCAAATTAACCCGATTTGCTCAATGATAAAAGCACATTTTTTATTAAAGAAAAAACACTGTTAACCAGTGTCAAGGGAAAAAGAATTCCCATATAACATACTGAAGTTTAATATATGTACATGAATGTAACCATAATTATTAATGTAAACGTTTGATAGCCAATCTTAACGAGGGCGAGTAAAACTCGAGTGCGCAGCACTTTGCGCAGCTTTTTGTTTTCATACAGCAAATGGTGCAAAATAGGACTTTTAAAAAAATATTTTGTTTTTATTCCAGATCATCTTCATTTAAAGGGTTCATGAATTACTGTGATTTTCAAATTAAGTTAAACCTTACAACATAATCGTTTTCCGCTAATCGCAACTTCTCGGGGCTTTGCTCGGAAAAACACCTCAAATGCATTACATTACAGGCGTCCATGACCACCCCTCCCTTTTTTTCAAACTTGACATTTTACGATCTGTTGAGATGTGGGCTTCACTTCATTAAAGTCAATGATATACCCCAAAATATACCACAGAAGCGACTAGCTGCAGGTCTGTAGCTCCCGAAAAAATTCGGATCGGACGACCTGGGAGCTACAGTGCCTCCCAAAGTAAAACCTGCATTTTACGGCGCACAAAAATTTGCGCAAGTTTTGGACTGATTAACCTTATTTTCACACAAATTCTGTGGAAAAAATTAGTACCATTAAATTCTTCAATCAATTTACTACTGATATCGGTACTTCACTTGTCTCAAATTTTCTCTTAAACACGCTAATCGATCTCGGATATTGAAGTATGTTGAATTCACATCGAGATCGAGTCGCCATTTTTACGTGTAAACAAACTGCAACACTTCACTTTACGCGGCTGGTGATGGTGGATAAAAGAATATCAGAGGCAAGTAAAGTATTGATATCTGTAGTAAACTGTCTGAGGATTTTTTTTGGAATTAAATATTTGTATAGAATGTTTTCGGAAATAAGGTTAATGAGTCCAAAACTAGCGCAATTTTTTGTGCGCCGTAAATTGCAGATTTTTACTATGGGAGGCACTTTAGCTCCCAGGTCGTCCATCCGAATTTTTTCAGACCGGGAGCTACAGACCTGCAGCTAAGAAGCAACATACAAGGCTGTCCAGACGATACTCATTTTAATGGGAAGTGACTTCATTTTATATAAAATTCTAACATCTGATGCATGTTCAACAGAGCGAGCACTCTGGTAATGTTGATACATTTGAGTTGTTTTTACGATCTCTGCCGGAAAGGCCCGAGAAGTTGCGATTGCTCCGGCATTGTAAACAAAGCAAGAAAGCTGAAGAAAAAAGGATCATGACAAGCTCACATGTTGATATTATATTAAGAATTATTTATCAAATGGACATCAAAAGAAACATAAACTCTGTTTGTTTAATTTTTCGATTATTTTTTTTTTTATTCGAATCACACATACCGCTTGACAATTTTAGAGGGATCATTGAAATTAAAAAAACAAACAAACTTTGATATATCCCTGAACCAAACCAGAAGGTAAAATGTTTTTCAAAATTCACCAATTGATTACTTTTTAAAAATAACTTTTTAACATGTTTATACAAAAAAAAATCCCTATGGCAGAAATACAAAAAGCATAGAAAAATGTGCAATTTGGCGCTTTTGCAACAAATTCCCACTGGGTGCATTTGTTAAAAAAATATTTGAGACGACCCCTTAGAAAATCGGGATGGTAAAAGTCTTTTTAATCTTAAAATAATTGATATAGTATTAACACTTCATTTAACCAAAATTGAATCTAAATAACTAGAAAAAGAAATAGTTAGACTCAGTAGCGTTCAGTCAGTCTACTATTGACAAAAGTCTTCTGAACCTGAGCACAATGCACAGTGAAAATCGCGACCTTAGCCCCGCGTCAAACTGTGCATTATAATTTATATTGATATCTATGTGAGCTCGCACTAGCATCAAAGGTTTCCTCAGTGGACATCAATATCCAAGAAATTCTACCGATAATGTACCTCTTCCAGGGTGAAATGACGTGAGCCATCCTGGAGATTATACCGGAAGTGGTAGGAAACTCGGACACCGTGTACCCAAGTTCAATCATAGACGAGGTTTGATGTTACAGTGGATATTCCATTGACAGATTCAAACCTTCATCTAACAAGTTAATGAGACTTCTCTAAAAGGATATCGGTCGATAAAAACTGTTGTCATGTTGTGTGGAAAAAATACAGCCATCTCCCGACTGCCCTCCCCCAAAGAATTAAATAATCTTATTTATAGTTTTAAATTGATATAAAGATATTTTATTGAAAAATAAATCAAGAGCTTACGTGTATACTCGTCTTTGAGCATCAAAATCGTACCGGTATTTTAGATTGGATTTTTAAAACAAAACATCTATCAACTTTTTCACCTGAAATGGGTAAAGATGTTAAGTTACACCGTTATACATACATGTAAATAGAGAGTTCATGTACATTTAGCTGCACACGGAGAAGACGATACACAACTATTCCTGAAACATAATCATTTCATTGCTCGAATAAACTTATTATTTATTTACTAGATTGTTAATATAACTAAAAATACAAATTATAATAATTTGAAATACCTTCGTAACGACGCGTGCGTCAAGTTCACTCGATTTGAGAAGGGTTTTGTGACAATCGTAGAGTAACTGGAGTAATACGGCCACACGCTCTTTATATCGATTATCAATACAAACAAGGGAATAAAGCAAGTAATATGCTGCAATCAAAACAATGCATAAACTGAAGTCTCTGTATCATACCTCTTGTGCGAATGCTTGTTTATGACCGACTTTGATTGAACTTGGGTTCCGAAAAGCCAAATTTACGCAAACTATCGTAAACCGCGCCAATAAAACTTTATTTATGATCAGCTGGACATCAGACTTTCTGGATGCCACGCAATCTCAGCAGAAAATCGCCGAGGACTGGGATTTTGCTCCAACAGCAGTAAATTGAAAATTGAATTACTTCTTAACACCGGATATGAAGAAAACTGACAACGAGGCTTTGATGAAATGCCCGGATGCTAAGACACAGCGTACTTTTTACCACGCTATTTCGTTTTATTGATTAGAGTTGTTTTTACGCGCGTCTTAAACATCTGGGCTTCTTTTATATCATTACTTGGCTGTCTTCGCTCAGTCACCTAAACACTTTGCTAAGCGGCGGAACATATTGCGAAAGAAAATTTTTGTATCCATAAAATAAAAATTGTTGCAGTTTATGATGTCACAGTTGAAATCATTGTGTCATTTATTTCACCAGGAGAAAGAAGCCCTTTCTCATAGACACCGGTAGAGATTGGTAGAAGATGGTGAAAGGTTTCTTTTATCTCATGAAACTAATTCCACGTTGAAAGCCTAAAATACAATAGGGCTATAATTGGCTCCCCTTTTCATCATAAAATCGCACTCACGACTTTAAATCTTTTGCTTTATCCCTTTGTGATGTACAATAATTTGATGTACAAAGACAACGTCTCGAATATACATACATGTATAAAGGATTGCACTCAAATATATCATATAAAAAAATGAATCTTTCACATTTATAAAATGTGGATAAGAAAACTGAATGATACGATGTTAAGCTCAAAGAAATCGGCGGAAGAATGAGTCGTTGAATTTCATCGCATGGTTTATCAAAAGTTTAACTCGGAGAATTAAATTGCTTCTCCCTTTACATGCAATTGTGCGGAAAATTAGCTTAGTCTGTGTTGTTGTATCCTTGAATATCGAATTCATTTGGTTTCTGTTAGAGCCCAATGCTTGTAACGAAACATATGTTCTAACAGTGTGGATTGACTGGCAATTCCAATATGTCCTAGCTATAGACATTCATTTAAAAATAGTTAGTTCCCAATAAATGTAGCAGAATTCGTTTATATAAGGGATGCATTTGAAGTATAGACGGTCTAGACAAAAGCAAACATTCTATATTGGAAGCATTTGACCTTTCACGTTGTTCGTTGTCATATAGGCTTCCTCTGTCAAGGAGAAACTGTTCGATTTTAAACAGAAGATTGTTTTTTGTAAGTACTGATTGTCATTCTCACTGAATTCACATTACCATTGAATCAGCATCAATCACTGGAAAGCTTCCCCACAAAGCTGTTGTTTTTCTGCCTCACTAATATTGTGTGGAGGCCTCATTAAACGGACTGTAATTGGAATCGTAGTATTATCAACGCGGGCGAAATTCCTCCGTCGACAGCTAAATTCTGGTAGCGTTGCTAATCACTGAAAAATCTTCCATTATTTTAAAAAGATGAAAAATCCATTCTTTGTTTTAACAACGTTATCCTGCATTGTAGCTGTAAATTGACAATTGAGCAGAAATATGTCCAGCCGCCGACATTCGATAAAGATTGGTCTACTTGCTTTTCAATCACATAATCACACCCAAAAAATCCGGTGCATCAGCACTTCAACTCATTTTCTTGTCCTTTATTCGTGTATATCAACATCTCTTAGACTACGCATTAACTAAAAAAGAAAATGCGTATAAAATAGATTTAATATATTGGCCAGTTCCTTACAAAACATTTTTTTTAGTATAAGAAATATTTTATTCAAAAATATACATATAAGTATATAAGTGAATATGGATTGAACAGCAGGCAAAAATAGCCTATATTAGTTCTCTCCATCATTTTTTTTGCCTCGAGTAGAATGACGCTCCGTTATTGGATTAAAGGCGTCATGTGATTGCCGTCTAAAATTCTGTAGATGGCGAGTATCAAAATAAAGACTGTACATGTAACATGGCTGAATGAATTTTTTTAATTGCAATTCTTTTATGTACCGGTATATTATTATAAATGTATTTATAATATTTGGGATGGCAACGGTTTATTGCTTACTCGGCCAGAGCTTTGATAACCAGTTTCAAAATATGTAGCCAGTTAATCGTTTTTACGGTAATAATTAGAGTAATTAATTATCAAGTTACTATTTATTTTGTTTCCTTCGTTGATATACCATTTACTTCCATTAAAGGAAGAAATGGGCGTCAGGTGTTAGATGGGGAGAAAGTAGTCAGTAAGAGTAAATAACATTTACAACGTGTATGTACATGTAGCTACTGCACAAAAACTGCGCGGATCCAGAAATTTTTCCCAATGGATACTTTGGTTTTAGAAACGCCATGTCTTGTCAGAGGCAATTTTTAATAGGTTTATATGTCTAAATGAGTTGCGAGTAACCAACTGGCAATTCCGTGTTTGATTACCATCCCTTGTTGATATACAAGAGGCTTTGTCATCGATAAAAATCACTAATTAGGTTATTTTCTTGACTGTCTACGAAAATTTGTCAAGTTTTTAAATCTTCGCTTCATTCCAAATGGACATCGACATCTCGACATTTCTGTAGATAGTCAGTAACAAAACTAATGACAAATACACAGAAAAGTCAAATCTTCCAAATATGGAATTCACTACAAATATTTGAAAGTTTAACGCCATTCCTGGAATACTGTGCCACTTTCATGTGTTTTTCTACGAATATATTTATAATTTCGATCGGGATCAGGCCGATCAGAGAATAACGCGCTGACTATTTCGACATGGATAATAATATCCCTTTGTTCACTAAAACCTTGTAAGATCGCGCGCAATCATATCATGAGGTTCAATAACCATTGTTTTCATTACAACTTGGCCCTGTGTTTCACGTGCACATCGAAAGCAGGTTTTTGAGTGCGTTGAGTTCGTTTATTAGATGAAGATGAATGGCATTTGTGTATTTTTGTTTATGATTAGAATTATGATTAGATTAATTTCAAAGAAATCTAAAAATCTTTTAAGTAAGAATTAAAAAAATATATATTGTTTTATAGTTCGAAGGCTGTACACAATATAGTTACTAGTTTAATACAAATGAGCTCAAAAATGGAGGAACTATTTTAGTGATAATGATATTTCAAAAAACACTCTTTTCTGGCTTCTGGGATTACTGAAGCCTTGAAAATCATAAAATCAGCTTTTGCTTACACCAGATGTCTTTGATTTTTGGTGGTTAACAGATAAACAGATAACAGATAAATTGACTTAATTACTGTATTTTTCAATCATTATGATATAATAAAATTTTAATCAAATTTGAATACAGAGAACATAAATTGAAAAAATCCAATCTCAAGAGCAGTATTGCGCTAAAGCATAAAAGCTGATAATTTCTCAAACTTATTCTATAATAATATTTTGATCCTTTAAATAATATCGAATAATCACGACTTCCTTTATATGAAAGCGTTATAATCCTAAAATTAATTCGAGACTACAATTGATTATATTCGAGCTTCTGTTTTTATTTTTAAAGTCTAAATCAAGATAAAATAAATGATCATGGTTTGAGACAATATTGCATGTAGTTTTAAACTTTGGCAAGTGCGTGTTTGTGTGTTTGTGCGTGAGTCTGCACTGTGTGATCGTATTTCGGAGAGAACTCAATCTGACAAGTCTGTAACATACCACTCTGGAACAGTATCGATTCTATGGAAACTAATTCCGCCGCATTTAACACCATTTTCCCCTGATTAGTTTTGCTTAATTTGACGACACATGTTTTATTGTTAATAACGATATCCGTGAATTTTACATACTGATATCAGGCGTTTCCGACAAGAAAATCTTGTTCGATGCCGTAATGGGTTTCCTTGCCAATATGGTTTAGCTCAGCACTAACTGGGGTCTCAAAATAAAATGAAAACACCAATACATTGATCTGAGGACAAACGAATCCAAAAAAAAAAATAAACCCTGCTTTATTAGCTTTTACATTCTGTATATAAATGTCGGCATTTAAGAAGAGCCATCCAATTACCGGCTATAAATGGCCCGGTCGTGGCTGTGAATTGTGCTTTATGACATCGAAACCACCCTCATTCACAGTTATAAATCCTACTACACATGATGGGGGTAGACGGGGATGTAATAACTCAATCTCCACAGCATCTATAGGCTCTCTGTACGCGGCTGTGGGAATAAGCTTTTTCTTTATTAGACCAAATTGGTTATATCCTTTTGCTTTTCCCCCTGCCCCCTTGACTTTGTGTTTACCTTTCCGTGTCTTCATATATATATAAATGATGGCCACGAACGACTACGGAAGTCAATTTTTGAGTTTACTTTTCTGTTGGTCCGAGTTCCATCGATCCGATGGCCGATTAGATTTCCCTTCTTTAAGTAAAACTTGGCGATGGATTAAACACAAATAATGAGCAGTCCATAGGAAACAGGATGAAAAGTAATTGATAAAGCTCACATCACTGATATCATTCCGACGGCTCGGGGGTCATTATTCTGATCCCCGACTGTAGATCTTTTTTGTTCGTATTTAATACAACAGTGATATTGATAAATTGTTTGCAAACAATTGACCCTGCTGAATATCTTTATAACTCTTATTATTTCTAGGACCAAAACAGGATTACTGTACGTTTGTTCTGATGTTAGCAGTGAACTGCATATCCATAAAACATATTTCCAATAAAGCCGTACTACAGAATTGATAGGGATCCCAGGGTTTGATTTTCTTGTGATACAGAACTTTAATTACACCCCCCAACCGCTCGTCAAAATGGCAATCGTTCTCCATAAAGTTATTTGCATAGTCAGCTTTTTATCAAGCTGGTAAGAGTTGAATCTTCTTGACATTAAATGGTTCTTTGAGTTCTTTTTTATTCTGATACATTAAACTCTCAATCCTTAAACATTTTATGTTTATTTGCTTTTTCTGAAAACAAGATTGATTTACATCACATATTGCATGCAAGTAAAATTAAAACTAAATGTTCCATGCATGTTTTTCTTCGATCGATTTAGTGAGTAACATTTAGTTGTCAGTTTCGGTTAAATGTCACGCATGCTCAGTGTGTCTGTAAGACGGTGCCTATCGTTGTTTGATCCCTCTGTATCAGTTGTCGGGGTTGACAGTGGATAGATGTCAGTTTGTACTTCCGGTATGTGTTTACACACCGAGTTTCCAGGTGCAGAGACGTTATTTCTGGATGGATAATGATGATTGGATGATAAACAATCACGTGATCTGTCAACTCCGATGGAGCGTTTTCGGACATTATTTCTGATAGTTAAAGCGACCTCTATCGGAGAAAGTGTCCGTTAATGTTCTTTGGAAGTGGTCACGCAATGATAGGGCGCCCAGAATTAATTTTGGCTTTTTTATGTAGTAAATTTCTGTAAAACCTTAGTTTAGGGTGAAATATAAAATGTCGTATTAACGGTATGAGACATTTCCTATAACTCGTCTATAATTCGTCTTTAACTCTTCAAAATCCAATGTCTGTTAATCTTTAAGCTGACGGAAAAAGATAAAGCATTAACATTACGCTTATAATCATTTGAAACAAACCACGATTAAAAATACATCATAAATACATAGAGGAAGGTCGCTATGGTTTACAATTGTCACGAGTGATAAGTGAATTGCTATTATGATACCAATTCCACGTTTGGATTTCCAGCGTGAAATCTGTAATACTTGACCTTTATAAAGAATGCGGAAATAATAAAGATTATCGCTGACGTAAATAAGTGGGGTTTTCACACATCAAACTGCATGTTCTAAGTAATGACCCTATCGCTCTTGATATACCGGGACTCGCGTCACTTAAGAGTCGACTTTCTTCGCTCTCTCCGGCGAGATATCGTGGGACATGTGCTATAATCGTGGCCATCCCTTCCGTATCGCTTTATAAACTTGAATCGGTCTCCTGGTGATATAAAGATGAATCCTTACGACAATAAAGTTGTTCGTCGTGTGATGAGGTGTGTTTCAAAGGCTGTTGAGGTTAGGTCGTTTTTGCGCACCTTGGCGCCACGACAGCAATTTGTTTTGCCATGCGGAAGGAAACTTAGAACCTCTTGAGCATTTGTTTACTAAAATCGCATTCTGTGTTTTTATATGACCATCAAAACTTTCTTCAGAACATGCAAAAGAAAATAAAATGCATTTCATCTTATCACGAAGAGATGTTGATTTTTTTCCGTTGTTAAGATAAGCAAAGTTTAAAATGTTTCATCTGTTCATGTTTTCTCCGACACTTAAAATTTGCTTTGATATGAAACAGAAATAAGATCTAAATAAATCTTTTAACCCCAAATATGTTGAAAGATTTTTGCTGCTCCATGTGGAATAGTATTAATATCAACGACGATGTTAAATACAACGTTACACTATAATTGTTTATTGACCCAAAAGTCTATACAGCATCTCTAACATCATGAGCAGTCGGCATAAATTGACAGTAACTGACGTGGCACTGAAGGAACAAGACAATTACAGAAGACGTCCGGAGTATCCGAGATCTGACCGTTCACCCGGGGGTATAATTGCGGTCCGTATACTTCCACGGTCTCCTGACAGACATGTTATTCAGTTATACTGTTTATTGCTCTCGAAGATTCCTCTCTGACTACTTGGTTTCTGATCTATCTCTTTACATGCCGATGAGAATTTGATTAATGCTCTTAAAACCTTTAAGATGTAATGATAATAGGTTTTTGTTAGAAAAATGATATGGAAATACTTTTCTAGGTCTTTGCATAAATTTTACTTTTGATTACGCAACTGGCTTTTAATGCTGATATCGGTTTTTAAATACCGAGTGAACTTTGACTGAATAAAAAATCAAAGTACTGAAAGTATTTATGAGAGTTGAGTTTTTCTTCATGGTAAAATCATAAACCAACGCTGATTCGTTAAATTCATTCAAACATTAGTTCTTATGTATTCATTTAAATTTTTTACTCGCATTTTGTAGCATCTGTACAGGTGCATGATATCCTTGTAGTAGAAACATTTTCATTAAAGAAATTAATCAGCATTTATCTTGGCCCTATCCAAATTAACTCTCAAGCTCCCTTCCCTAATCGGTAATTCACTGCCCATAACATGTATCACAAGCCAATATTTTTAGAGTTTTTATTTAAACTTTTTATCTAAACTTCCATGCAAACCTTTCTCTAACAAGATAGTCAACACGTTTGTGCCATTGTTCTTTCCTTGTGGGTAATTTCAAAAGGTTTCTCTGGACAGTTTCTTAAGCAAGTAAGCGTTTTTTTTTTTTTTTTTTTTACAAACGATGTAAATGTTTCATCTTTATTAAATTCAGATAACATTGTTTTATAAATGTAATATCAACGAATAGCAGTGATCGTCTAACTTCTTTAAATAATAATTCTATGGATTTACATTAAATTATATGAGTGCAGAGGTCTGCAATAAACACGTGAACATCCTCGGCGACTGATTGCATTGGGGAGTTCTCTGAAATCCCCCCAAAACTCGTGGCACAATTGATATTAAAGTGAAGGTAAAAAGTTTAAGTGAGTAGAATTACACGGATCGCAGGGTAGTGGAGAAGATAGAATTTCAAGACGTGATTGCTTGTCTTTATAAAAAGCGTTTTGTTTTCATTACAAGTACCACAATTAGCTTCAAAAGTAGCAAAGACTGCATAATAGTTTGTTCTCTTTGTTCTTAACAAGACAAGGAATGATCGTTGTTATGATCGATCTTCATTCCCCTTGCAGTAAGGTGCAGGCTTGAGATCTCGAGTATCTCACAGAGCAATGCTTATTTTCTCAGTATATTAAAGAACCAGGCTCTGTTAATGCAATGCTGGTTAGAGGACTATCGCTGAAAGTGTCGATGGCAAAAAACCAATCGCTCATGAAATGAGTTACTCAATCTAAGCGGTAACGGAAAAGGCGAAAACACGAACGGAGAATTTCCGAGCCCGACAAGGTTCATGGATATCTGTCAAGGAAGAAAGCTTTCAACAAATCGTTTAGCAAAAATAATTATTTCAATCAGTGTAGAGATAATTCTGACACTTAGCTAATCCTAACTAAAGGATGAAATCAATATTTCAATCTGCCTAGGCTTTCAGTGAAAGGACCTGCCATTTAAGACTTTAGAGGATACTAAAACTCCATTTCCCTGTCACTATCCGATATATTTGTATTAAATCTTTAATACATTCCTAAAGTCACAACCATTGCTCTATTTACAGATCAGTAATCCAGACTTCTTGGAGAGTTCCAATAGCTGACTGACGGCACAGGCTTAACCCAGGTATTGCATACCTTTCTTTTGTTTCTGACGTCCGGCGACAGTTAATAGGGATTCCAACCTGATCATAGTCTACTGCATTAACCGAGATTCATATTTAATTGCACAAAAACTCACCACATTCCTGAAAAAAAATAATTGTAACCTAAGAACAATTGCTAAGGATTTGAAATTTATTTGTTTACTGAAAAAGCTAAAACGAGTCAAACTTAATTTTGTTACAAATTAGTAAATGGATAAGAACTCGTGACTTTACATGTTCAACAGCAGAGAAAGCGCAATAAAACAACTGTTTTAAATTATTGGTCTGTTCTTGCGCATCGACTCTTCAATAAACTCTCGCATACCTTCAGGTTAATTTTTTTTTCTGCTGAGTATTGTTAAAAGATCATCTTATAATTAACAAAAACTCTTGCCGTTAATCAGACGAACTAACTTCGTTTGAAAACGATACCGTATTGTCTGCAGAAATAGATGAATCCGGATATCAAACACCTTGCATTGGGACATTATAGAATATCTGAATTTGTCCAATAATATATGGTTTTTCGTTGTAATTTTATGACTTCTTTATTGAAGAAAACTAATTATACAACTTTCCATTTGAAACTAATTTTCTAAAATCCATAAAGATGTCATTGTTAGAAACTGTTTTCAAGAATTTGTGCATAAACCACACTACATACGCGCACTGTGCCTTTATAAGCTCTAAATAATGAAAATCAAATTAGAAAGAATGGTAACAAAGAAGTAGATAGTAAATAAATTACAGCAAAATGTGATAGTGTTTGTAGGAAGCCGTAAGAGCAATTGGAGATAGGCTCGTTAACATCTGTATAATTAATAAGAAGCACGGGCGTATTCTCTTTACAACTCATTGTGGAGCCATTTGATGGTCTTAGGTGTTGGTATTAGCAGCTGTTAAAATCCTGATTGAAAACGGAGTATGTCTAAAGAAATCAGCGCAGATTCACCCTGCGTAGCTCTGTAGAGTGGAAGAGAGACAAAAAAGTTCATTAATTTTATCTAAATTTGAAATCAAGTAGAAGAAAGAGGAGAGGTATATAATAAATAAGAGACCATTCAAATATAGAGATTGAATCCAGCCATTAATGAGAAGAATTTTACATAGAGCGATGGTAACATAAAATGCTTCCTGATATTATTAGAAGCAACACAAGATCTATACCCCCAGTAAACACTAGCAAATACTTATATTTCATAAAAACAGATATAGGATATTAGATCATCAAAGAAGGCAGGATTTACAATTTTTAGAAATAAAACTTAAGACGTAAAATAAAATGTAGCTGTCAATTAACGCAACATAAGCCGTATCTTTAAGAATTTTAATTTGCTTCAACAATGTCCTTTCATAATTTTTGCATGCAGCTTAAATAATTGAACAAATACTTTAAAAATCATTCAGTTTTATCAAAAGAAAACAATCCTCTACTACGGAATATAAAGCAAACCCATTGTTGTACTGGACACACTCTAATCCATATATTTTTCTGTTATTGGAGTATAAAACAAAACAAGATACGACGATTGTGGCTAATTTTGATTAAAACATTTTATATCGATGTAATGTACATGTAGCACATTGTGATGTGAATAATGAAATTCTCCAACCTCATACAAATGAAGATTTCCCGCCTTCTCCCACCCTAGACCAAAGATTTATCGCCTGGCCATATAGCCAACAAAAAAAGTTAAGTACATAGAAATGCATGTGCATTAGACTGGCTAGTCATCCGAGACCGATAATATACAGTATACCAGTATGTGATAATATTCATTTCAAAAATGATAGGAACCTTATTGTTTTGTATTCACTCAAATATATATATATATATATAGAGAGAGAGAGAGAGAGAGAGAGAGAGAGAGAGAGAGAGAGAGAGAGAGAGAGAGAGAGAGAGAGATTGATTTAAATAACAGAAATATTGAATGAATTCAACGAGGCCACGAAAAATTGCCCGGATTTATGAATAATTCAAATCCCTTGATTTTATTAAAGTATTTTTATGTCAGCAACTTGAGTTTGTAAACAAGGAGAGAACAATAGAAATTCTTGTCGATGGATTCAAACGAGATTGTACTGGCACTATTGTTTTATGGTTTGTAATGAGAATATTACCGGGGGAAACGACTGATTGGGTTGTTTTTACGCTGGATATCAATTCGTTTTATCTAATTTATTTTAGGAAATGCCACGTAATTTGTATTTAAATCGGTATATGCTTTCAATTTACGAAGTGCTGGAGTATTTGCATTCGCTGAAACTGTATGCATCTAAAATATACTATTTTAAATCGAAAAAAGTCAACTTACGCGTAAATGGTTTGAACCTGGGTAGATACATAATGTTATTACAAGTACATGTATATACATGAATATCAATTGGGGATGGCAATTAATTTCTAACCTATTACTCGGTCGGAACGATGGTAACCGGTTACAAAATCAGTATGATTACTTAAAACCGAACATCTTGTCATATGAAAACTTTAATCGACCTTTGATAAATTTAACTGGCTACGAAATTGTGACATGTGCATGTTTGCTCCTTCATTTATATTTCTCTTAATTTTTTAAACAATGAGTTAATCTCAGTAAAAGTTCTGAATTAAACATACTTTAAACAGAATATTCTTATCGTGGATTTCGTGGTATTTATGACAGTTATTAAAAAAAGGATATAATATGACATAAATTTGTGCATTTTGATACGAGTGTTAATCGGTCGGAACGAATTGCGATTAACCAATCGATTGCCATTCCTTGTATTTTTAACACATACATATGAGAGAGAGAGAGAGAGAGAGAGAGAGAGAGAGAGAGAGAGAGAGAGAGAGATTTTTTGCTTAAATATGTTTGCATGAATAAAACTTCGAGTCAGTGCAAAAAACAAATCTTAAGGCAGCTAGAATGGAGCTCCAGAAAAAAAATTCTCATTTGAAATGAATAATCTTAAACAACAGATTACTTCAATCCAGAAAAAAATATTATTCTATGGCCAACATCCGTGAATCCCTTCGAATCAAACTCCCATTCTCTATTAGTTTCCGGTTTGAAATGGGATCCCAATTTGACGGAATCTCTTCTCAAGCTGCAATCACCTCCGGGGACTTGGCTGTCGATGCCGAGAGTTCCGTGAGAAAAATGAAATTCACACAGGAATACATGAAGATTTTGAATTAAAACCAAAAAGATTCTAATTCTTTATAAATCGTTCTGTAATTTTCTTTATTCTTTAGAAGTAAACAGCATTTTGTAGGATTTTTTAATAAGAATTTTCTTGATCCAAATGCCACTTTGGGAAAGAAATGGAAGTTGCAATAAAAGTGGTGTATTTTGTAACAGCTTTAGAGCTAGCCTGATTTATATGAATTATGTCGGAAAAGAGAAGAACTTTTCTTGCTCATCATACTTCGTTTTCTCCAATGTTTGACTGGTTGATCTATTTACCGGAAACCCGATACTGGCGCCCCACCCCGCGCAGACGTGGCACGGGTGCCACGCGGGTTTTGCTATTTGTTTTTTCTCTCTGCATTATCTGTTTTTTGGAGTAAACTTTTTCCATTTATCATATCTGTTAAAACCCGCTAGCAGTCGCTGACATCAACATATGTTCTCTACCGGTGGCATTGCATCTTGTCTGGAGAATCTGAATTCCTCAGGTGTTACGGATCAGAAAAAAAGTTTCTCGTAAAGTACATGTTTGCACCGCTGCGATATTTGAGTTTAAAATCAATACACAAATTAAATTGATCGAACAAAAAAATAAAATTTTAATGAATTCCTTGAATGTCGTTTTAATTGATATTTGATTTATGTTTCCAGGGGATGGACAAAAAATATAATGTCATTAATTGGTAATCAGTCGTAAAATTGGATTTGTAAAAAATAAACATTGATTGGAACAGGGAAAATGCGCGTGTGGATGCAGAATCCATCGCCAGCAATTGATTAACTTTGCTTCTATAATGAGAGACCTTAAGTTGATTAACAACAATTGTAGAAATTATCCTATTTTTCATCAGCGAAGAATTGGGTTGTTTCTAATTGTTACGAAAAGCGGTCAAAAATTCCTGTTTTATTGAGTCCAGAGTTAATCAAAATTTAGCATATCTACTAAACATCAAGAAAATAGACGTATTTCTAAAGTTAATCATTGTTAAAACGCCGAGAATTCGAGTACCGTTGAATGATAATGCATAATGAAAAGAATAAGATGAATATGTTGTAAATTTGACTTGTATCTTCGTTAAGATAACGTCGCTCTCAATTTATGACTGAACCGTAATCTCTAAAATGTTGTCTTTGATAACAATCAAAGGAGATGATTTCCCGGCGCCAACACACAGATTAGCAATAAGAGAAAGAGGATTTATATTTCTGTGAAATTTGTCACTACTCCAGAAAGGCATTCGGGATATTTTCTCAGCTACGTCAAGAAAAATTGCCATTACTAATAGTTGGCAATTGAATCAGGATTGCTTGTGAGAAACAAAAACTGGTGTAGAATTAATTAATAACAATGTACACTTACAAGTGATATTCCAATATGTTAATTATCAATCAAAAAGGAATACGTGAGGTTTACTACATAAATATTAATAATTTGATAACAAAAACTGTTGCATGTAGCTTATTTATGAAGTTTTCCTGCTAATTGTTTTCTTTGGTATGTCGGTCAAAACAAAATAAATAAAAGTAAGATTTTTACATCAGAAACCACACCTCATATGAACAATGAAATTGCAATGGTCATGTACATGTTATATTGCAATGTTCACAGAAATCCCTTGAATACTAATGAAGCAGCTTCGTGTCGACTGTTCAAAGTAATGTTTACATAATTAGATTTTTAGTATTGTCATGTGGTTATGTTGTATTTATTGCCACCTAGTAAATTCAAAATTTACAAGACAGTACAAATAACAACACAACAAATCGATCAACGTTGTAATGAGGTTTCAGCCAAACATGTGAATAACATTTTCAATGATATTCTATTTTATCACATTCAATCAGTGTTCTTTAGAAGTTTTGCCAATATAACATCATTTCCTTTCCTTTGTGAGAAAAAAATGTGTACATGAATTGTATTCGAAATCGCTGCCGGCCAACTCATTACCTATATTTTGGACATCACTCCGATTGACTGTAGCTGGCTGTATAGTAACAATACTTGGACTGGACGGGCGGTGGAGACTAGATTGGTCCCTGCCCCTGCCGTGAACTACATGTACAGAGTAAACGCTGGAAACTGTAGGAAGGGACGGTGCTGTGTGTAATCGTTACCCCAGTCCTCGGTTAATCAACTCGGACCGGAAAAAACCATGTCCGACATTTGCAGGCTTTCTCCGGCAAAAATGCGATGTTGCTAATTTCTGTGTAAAATTTCGCATAATGCGATAAGATTAATTTTACGTCTTCGGAAATGGAAAATAAAAGAGGAAGCTGTAGGCAAGTTAGAACACTGGGGAATGCAGCCTTGCTATTTCTCGTGTGAATCAAATAATCTGGCAACAGAATTGCGTTCGATTAGGAATATAGTTTTTCTTTCTGTTTTGCAAAATTTCATGACTTGCATGAAATTTTGGTTGCCTTCATCAGCATTTAATACAGCCAACAGACCACTGATATCAGTTGTAACAGTATATATGTCATACGTTTTGACATAAGTTCAAAAAAGGTAAGAGCACGTCATGAAAACACACAACAAACAGCCTATAAATGAAGTCTCTAACCTTTTTGATAGATAAAATATTTCAATAAAAAACGCAAAGAATTGCTATATCGTGATTTCTCTCTCTTTGAAGTAAACCTGATGAACGTGTTATAGAGGGAAAATTCGGTTACATAAAATCCAAATTATGTAGGCCCCAACTGTAATGTACTGGCTGTAATCCTCAAATGATCAGAGACGGGCGCCGCTACAGACAAACTAATGAAATGAAGGCATTAACAAGGGTAAAAATCCTTGAATAATATCCAATAAATCGCTATATTCTTTGTTCGGGAGTCGGTCGTCCCCAATGCTTCGCCATTTCTAGGTTTCCTTTCCACTACAATATCTTTGTCGCGACAGGTCCTGTGATCTCCTAAAGAATTATAACTCTGAATATATAAGCCTCTTTCCCCGATCATACATGATAATTATAGCGTCTGCTCTGGGTTCATTAATGGTGAAATATAACTTGATTGTAATTATTGTCTTTTCAGGTTTACATTTTGACCGTAGAAGATGGAGAATGAGATGCAGATTCAGGTGTATATCGCCATTGGCTTTTTGTCCTTATTTTCGGTGGTGGGGACGATAGGCAACGCTTTGGTTCTCTACGTGTTCGCCCGGTACAAGAACAAACTAACATCCACCATTTTCATCTTGACATTGGCTGGGGTGGACTTTGTCACATGTTGTGTGACGATACCTTTCACGATCGTCACCGAGGCCGTACAGTTTCGACTGAAATACGACATCGTTTGCCAAATTTATTTATTTCTTATTACGACAACGGTCCCCTTTTCGGCGTTTGTGATGGTAGCAATAGCTGTTGACAGATATCTCTGTATTGTGTACCCATTTAAACATGCAATGACAATTCGCCGCGCTGAAATAATCGTTGGAAGCCTTTGTGCGTTTGCAGTTGTCCTTGGTATTATATGTTGCTCCCATTACAGAATCGCTCCTTTTGCTGATTCCACGATGAATGAGAATGGTACCGTATTACCAAACGCCTCTGTGAATGGAAATATTACACAAATTGAGGTTTGCTTGCCGCAGGAGACTGAGTTTTTCTTTATATACCAGAAAATATATTCATCATTTTTCGGAATTTGTGCTTTGATCGTCATTATTCTGTATGGGCTAATATACAGATCAGTGTTAGCACGTCGAAGGAAGAAGATTGAAAAGTTTATGTCCAACGGTTGTTGTGGGATTTGGAACTCCCAGAGTTTTGCAGAACAAACAGAAATAACCATGTTGAATAATTCCGACATGAAAAGTTCTCAAGACGACCACAAAGTTGAAGAAAAGTGTGACAAAGCAGTACAGAAAAACGGCAACGCGCAGGTCAGTGACAAAGACGTCATTTTAAAACCAGGGGGCGTGTCCAAAGCTAAACTGGAAAAATTGCGAATCGCGAACATTAAGACAGCGTTTATGCTGTCCATCGTGGCTTTAGTTTTTATCGTAGCTTTCCTGCCGTCTTGGCTGGTTGCATTGGAAGTCCTTTCGTTGAACATCATTGTGTTTTACTTGTACTTTATATATAATGTTGTTAATCCGGTCATATACGCCTTTTTGAACGAGACTTTTCGGGAACAGTTAGCGCAAAGGCTTTGCTGTCGTAGATCATAATGCTACACTTGATTGTTTGTTATCCGAAATCTTGACCACATTTTTTGACAATTATTTGTTTAAGTTGCATGCAAGATTTGCATTGGTTATTTAGCAATACTCGTGTAGAATTTTGTTTAGTTTGCTGAAAAAAAGCTATGCATTGCAATTTGTTGTTTTATTTCATTTCAGTATTGTTTCTATTTAAATTCGTTCGTACACTTGTAATATTATGTATATTCATTATGATGGCATGAATATGTACATGTACAAGTTCACAAATATTTAATGCTGTTTATTTGAAATCATAAGTTTATCCGAAATAAAGAAAACATTTCATTGTATCGAGATCTGTTGCAAGTTTTGTGAATACTTCCATTTTATGACGTCACAATATTTCGTAGTCAAACAAAGTTACCCTGCTATAATTTGTAAAATAAATCACATCTTATCGTTGGTTGCCGGTTTAATCATGATAGGCAATTATTTTAATTTTATGATTTGGTTTGATTTCTGTGAATGCAGACCAAATAAATTATTATGTATCTTTTTCCTCGAATAATGAAATAAAAAAGATTGCCTTGGGTAATTCAATGCAATTCAAATTGAAAAAAAAAACGAGAACAAAGTCAAGCATACAATTTTGACCCCAATCATCCAAGAAACAAGAATTAAAATTATAACGCAGTGATTTGAACTGATCTTCGCTATGAAAGCTTTACGGACTGAAGCTTAAAACTGATTGCTAGCGACCTTGGGTGTTCGGACTATTTCTGGGAAAAGTGTATACATGTTTGTTTATTATCAAACCAAATTTTGTTACCCTGTACTATGTTTTTGTTTCCGGCCAATGTCCGTCGTGCCACTGGTTGTTTAGGCAAGCCTAAGCTGCAGGTCTGTAGCTTCCGGTCTGAAAAAAAAAATTGGATGGACGACCAGGGAGCTACAGTGCCTTGCGATTTAATCAATTCATCAATTTATGGCGCACAAGAACTAGTTTTGGACTGATTAACATTATTTCCACGCAAATTCTGTAAAAACAATCAGTACCATTAAATATTAAAAACAATTTAGTTATTACAGGTGTCGTCTCTTTACTTGCTTCAGACTTTCTTTTTAACACGCTAACCGACCTCGGAAGATGAAGTTATGTTGAATTCACATGCAGATCAAGGTTCACTATTTTTACATGTAAACAAACTACATTACTTTACTCTACAAGACTGGTGATGGTGAAAAACAGTGGCAAGTAAAGTGACGCTATCTGTTACAAAATTTCCAAGGATTAAAAATCAAATTTTTGTACAAATTGGGTTCCGATATCTGATTATTCAGTCCAAAAACTTCTGAGAAGTTGAGTGCACATATTTATTAAACTATTATAGATATTAAGAATGACTATGGAATGGACAAATGAAGAAACTTACAACGACGAAAAATTCAATCAAAGAAGGGGGAATCCGACACTTTGTAAACCTTTTTTTTTTTGGTTACTTACATTAAAATGCTTCATCCTTCAAAATTCTTTTAGGAAAGACGTGCTTGTTTTATTGACAAGATAGCAGTTTATGCATTTACTTTAACATCCAGCGGAAACAGTAGAGAACAGAATAAGAAAGGAGAAGGAAAGAAAGAGCTTCATACAAAAAATTGAATACAAACCTAATTCCTCTTCCAACACAGCGAAAGTACAGAACTATGAAGGGACAGAGCAACGGGATTTGTTCAGTCAACATGTATCCATGTTCACAATGTTAACGATTCATTTAAAAAAAATACTGAGTAAATAAATAAACAAACGATTGCGAGAACAAACTATCTTTAAAAATACTGTCAAAGATTTGTCTAGTTATTAACCTAATGGAGCCTTGCAAAAATTGCAAAATGATGTGTAATCATGCATTGTGAACTCTTAAGAAATAAGAAATACAATTGTCGTTTCCATTCAATGACATCCAGACTAAATCAAACAATTTAATATACGAATACTATGATATTGGCGTTTTGGCCTTTTTTAAAATTATAGAAATTTATGAGATAAAGGTAATCAGATACATAGACACGAAAAAGATATCAATGACATTGTAAATTTAATTATATATGTTGTCAAATGTAGCAAACACTAGTTTCAATTACGTAAATTCAGAAAAGAAGTTTCCATCGGAATTGCGGTCTAAAATCCTTTTTGACTACAATTTGATATTGTCCTGGGGCTCGTAACATAAAGCATGCTAAGATTTTGACTTAAGTTGGGATTAAGCGGATTATCAGGATTCGCCTAAGTCATACTTAAGAATGTCTTATACCGAAACATAAAGCAATATAAGACGTGTCTTGGCTAATTAAGTCATGCTTATGTTAAAAAGTAAAAACGAATTGTTTATTTCTTTTATCGAATTTGAATGTCTTGATAATTAATCATTGTCTTGGGTTAATATCTTGATTATTAATAGTTGCTTGATATCTTTGATGGGGGTAGAAGTTAATTTTCCAAAACAAAATTTAAGGTCTTTCCAATATCTTTCACTGAGACGATTAAGATTAGGCCCTTAAAACAGTTATCGTTCTTGCATTATAAATGGGAAAATATTCTTTCTTCCTGTTTTCCATTTTTCCATTTTCAGTGTAATAAAGATACTCGTGACTCAACTAGCACATCACATCTATATTTTCCCGTAAATCACATGCATATAAGGAATAAATATCTTTTAAAATAATCTTTTAAAAGTTATTTGGCCATTGGAAACATCCTCAGGTAGTGTAGATTTACGTTTGTTCATTAAATCATGATCTGGTCAGTAGCTATAGGGTGCATGGGTTTCAAAATGAGTACTGAAAATCAGTCAAGCCATAGAAAATAACTATTCTTCTAATAACAACAAGGACGGGTAGTACACAAAATAACGTCAATTTTAAAAATACGCTTGATATACATGTACATCTTGTATTCGAAATAATCACCATAGGAACAATGGTGATATCCAATAATAAAACAGCAGGCGAAGAAAGGCAACTTTTGACGTTACATGTACTAAATGATGTAAGAATTATGTTCTAAAAGAAAAAAATAGTATATCTATGTGATAAGTAACTGGCCATTATTGACAATGTATCTTCGTGGATCCAGTTATACATTATTCTGTTGACAAGTATAACACACACGATGGATTGGACTGTGTTCACTCTAACTGTATCCATCTTTCCAATGTCAAAGATTCATCAAAAGGTATATAAATAAACAATAACCCCCCCCCCCCCCCCAACAAAAAAAAAATGTATTGCGAGGGCAAACTATCTCTAAAAATACTGTCCACAGTTGTTTTTTTTTTATTATTTTATAATTCCTGCTAAATTCAAATTAATGTGAAATCATGAACTGCAAATACAAACCATCCAGACTATATACATTGTAGCTAAGTCAAACAGCTTGCTATACAAACATTATAACTGGCAGTTTGTTTTGCTTTTATATATATATCCAACTGGTTAGAAGAACAACTTTTGGAATGCAATAATATAATATATTATTATTTTATAATAATATAAAGATTATCAATTACATAGACACAAAAAAGAAAAACCAATGACAAGTGTTGCAAATAAATATGTGCTGGTAATATTCAAATGCAGCTTGGACCTTATTTCCAAATAGTTACGCTAATTTTGAAAATAGTTTCCATCGGAATTTCGGACTAAAACCCTTTTGTCTACCATTTGACATTGTCCTGCGAGTGTAAGGTACACAAACAGTACTAGTCATTATGGACAAATTTTAACTGTGTGTTTTCTGTTTTCGTGGTTTGTATCATGGAGCTTTCGCAAAGGGCTGACATTCTAACTCTTTTATTTAGAGAATTCCTAAAAGCTACTTACTGTATCCTAGTATTTAGAAAAAACATCAAAGGATTGGTACGTATTTTTTCTGACATTTTTACAAATTTTCTTATCGAATAAAGAAAACAGATCAATTTTATTGAAGTTATACATTTTACAAGGTGTTGATATTGAAGTTTGTCCAATATCTTTTACCGAGACGAGTAATGTAAAACAGTTATCGTTCTTTGCATTATAAATGGAAAAGTCTTTCTTGCAATTCAGCTACGTGTATATAAGCAATTCTTGACTCAACAAGCATATTACATCTATAATTTCCCGTAAATCACATGCATATATTTTAACCATACATCTACATCTTGCTTCGGTAACATAACAATTGATGCTCGATGACTGCGACCATTTCATTTTACATTTCTAACTCCGGAAAGAAAGAGTTAAAATTTGTTTAACTTCACATGATGTTTACTAAAACAGTATATATATCGATGATGTAACAAATTAAACACGATTTTACTGTGCCAAGATTATTTGTAAATACATATGTAGTAAGTTCCCAGATGATTGTACGAAACAATTGTCTAACACTAAGTCAACACTAAGCAATCCATCAGTAATAGCTTGAGAAAGAGGTACATATGCTTACGCCAACTAACTGAAGTCATATGCTCTTGCAAAAAGAAGTAAATGATCTTACAATGTTCTTTTGGAAAAAAAAGCAATTCCCTACCATTGTCACGTTTGATAGTTGCACCGAGATTTTAAGGGTCCTTCTTTAATTATAAAAAGAACAAAAAAGAACAGAACTCATCTATTATACAATATAGCGCGGAAAGCAGAATATAGGAAGAAGTTATGTTTTTGAAATTCTTGTTGTCTAGTATTTAATTTTTCGCGGATTTTTTATTATTGAAATATGTATTTTTTTTAAATCGTAGTCTGAAATGCTAATGTAAACCGAAGCTATTTTTGATTTTAATCTTTTAAGAAAAACAATATAATTGGGCTGGTAACGAGGTATTTTTCTCCACTTTCCATCATTTCCTTTATCATACAGGTGAAATCTTTCATCGCAGGTAAAAGTATTAAAAAGGCGGGGTTTTCCCACAGTCTCGAATCAGGTCAGTCGCGTGCCACTCGGTTCTTCCGACATTTAAGCGACAGTCACTCATAAATACCTGTACACTGTCGCCCTGAAATTCCTCCACACGGGCCAATCGTTGCTCTTTGCATTCACCAAAGGCAGGGTTACGTCTGTGAATGACAGGAAAGTTAAGGTTGTCATTTCTTTGCTGATCCTTCTGAGCGAACAGGACTGACAAGTGGCACTCGGATAAGTTGGAAGCCCAGCACGGTCAAGACACGTGTCCGACACGATCTGTTCTGTGAAATAGCCGAGGGAAGAATGTCCGGGAAAATGAGTCCGGGAAAAGTGTCATCGACTACATCCCCGAGTCGTAAAGTAAGTTATCAGTTAAGTTACTTCTTACAAATGCAGCGTGTTGTATATTATAGAAATATGGAACTATTCATAATTTTTCCTAATGATACTTTTCAGAGCTTAAAGCCGGTCATGGAAAGAAAGAGACGAGCCAGGATTAACGCTAGTTTGGCGGAGCTGAAGTCCTTGCTCATCGAAGTCATCAAGGCTGAGGTATCGCTAGCTTTCATACCACGTTTCGTCATTTGAGATTCATTTAACTAATTGTTTATGTTTCACTTTTGGTCATTGGACTAAAATTGCTACATAGTATTTATTAAACTAATAAAAAACTTAAGGACTAAAATCACACACAGAAAATGTCTCAATAAAAATGGATCATTTGCTTTATTATGCAAAGGTTTTTCTTATCTAAACAATAAATTGTTTCTATTTATCTATCTTGCAGGGAACAAGGCAGAATAAAATAGAGAAAGCCGATATTCTAGAAATGACTGTCCGCCATTTAAGAACAGTGCACAAAAACAAAAGTATGGGTATGTGCATCTTCCTTCAATTATCTTTAATTAAATTTAATCACATTCCTTAATTTTCCGTGTTCGAGCGTCCACTAGAGTATACATGTAGATGTATAATCTTGTCATTTTAGCTACCGACGGAAGGGCAGCGTCTAGGATGAACAAGTATCGACTAGGGTTTAGCGAGTGTGCTAGCAAAGTCAGCCAGTATCTGGAGAATATCGACGGCGTCGAGACTGAGTTCCGGTCCCGTCTGTTGAATCATCTTACCACTGTTACCATGACCTCAGACCAAGATATCGAAAATTCCCAAATTCCGTCTATGCCTGATCCACAGATGCAGAGCCATATACGGCGGACAAGTCCAAATCTTAACTACAGTGCAAACGTTGATAGAACTCGCTCTTTGATGACAACGAATCAATCAATTGAAACTCAAAACGAGGCAAACCAAAGAGTGAATGGTAAAACTTGTGACGCCATTGAATGGTCGTCAATTCAAAATCCGAACAGCATGGCGAATAACTCGCTATACAATACACCTTCTACCAATGTTAGTGCTGCTTCTGGACAAGTGGCATACCTCGTTCCTGCTTCCAGCGTTTTACAGTACAACAACGCCCCCGTCACGTGCTCTAACGTTTTTATCCGCCTCGTCCAGCCCATCAATATCAATACTTCCTCTGCTCCCTGCATTTCTCCTTGCGTTGTTGCTGCCAGTTCCCCGAACACTGTTTATGTGAATCAACCGACCATTGCGAACTTGCAAACCGAGCAAAAGTTGACTATTCAGCCGCAGACTGTTTCTCGAATGAATGACGGAGTTGCCTTCCAGAGTACAGACTCAGTACAACGTTTGAGTAATCTGACATCAAGCCATCTCGGCCAAAACAAAATGACAATTTCCTTGTCTTCAACCCAGTTCGGCCAAAATGACTCTCACATTACTAAAGAAATAACCAGCAAAGAAGCAAGAGGAACTGACATGTGGAGGCCATGGTGAAAAAACCCCCACACATTTATAAATAAATCTGTTTACATTCATCTTTGTTTTTTTACTTGTTTTTGTCGCTGTTAAATTTCTTTCTACAAGAAATGTTTGCATCAAGATCAATTGTACGTTAGATATACTAATTGAAATAAACATCTGCAGAAAACCTTCACCAAAACATTATTTTTAGTAGCTTGGGTCCCCTATCTCTTTATTGTATGGGTAATAAACTTTTTCCGAGAGGAATCTCATCCTGCTTTTATCAATCATTAGAACATCTCCTTAACTTACGGATCATGTGGATGATGTTTTCCACATAAATAACAATCCAATTAAAATTAGAAGTTCTATCCGCTAACCGGTTTTGATACGACGTAACAAAGCCCGGGGAGCGGATGGAAGTTCTAATTTTAAATAGATTGCATAAAAAGGCGCTAGGTTTTATAGGTATAAGTGCTGAAGGAGAGCAGAGGAAATTCAAGTGACAGAGTTACGAAGACAGACGCCCCCCCCCCCCCCCCCTAGTTGTTTTGTAATGTAAATAAAAACCGCCTCACCATATTTAATAAAATCAAATTAATGAGTTCCAATTAGGCAACAACAATAATTTTGTACCGATTGGCATTGGATTTTAGTTGATTGTAACGCTGTGTAATCTGTTCTCAAATACTAGTATCGGAGTCCACTATTAACATTGAACAGTAACAAACAAATTGTCTTACCTTAATAGTTTGATGAGTTGTCAGCAATGTGATCTTTCTATAGCAAGCCTACTGTCTTGCACAAAGGAGCAAGTTATTGAACGAAAGAAGCAGAGGAATATGATAATACATTCAAGACAGAAAAATAAAGCAATTTGATCTTGTACATTGGCTATACTAGTACTTACGCAAAGAGGTTTCACTTCTTGAATCATTTTTTTCATAAAACATCTTTCAGATAGATCCCAAACGGGTCAGTGACGTGTTAATTAGTCGCCATTTGTTGTAACAATGAATAGATTAAAGTTTACAGAATAAAAAAAAGAAGTAAAAAATGGTTTGCGGTTTTTCTTCTTTTATTTCAAATCCTAAAGGTATTTTATTTTTTTTATGCATTCTTGCGTGTACCTTTTTTCTTATTAAAAGTTTCAACACTTCAAATGCTGTAACTACTGGATATGGTAAGCAATACTTGTGAAAAAAATCCAGCATAGTTTAGACAATGAAATTTGATAAATGTCTTATTGTCATGTCTTTGGCTTCTTGTCAGGTATGCCAAATTGACAGTAGACATTTTATCGGTTAGATTGCTTTGTTACCCGAATATGAAAAAAAATACTAGTACTTTCACATTGTGTAGAAACCAGTCGAACCAAGATTGTATTGACTATCACAGAACAAAACCGAGGACTTACAAAAACCGATGCCAGTAAACATACCCTTTATTTTGTCTTTGTAAAAAATAAAGAGAAGTCATTATCAGTCTCATATTTTGTGTGCAACGTACAAAAATGTTCATGTTTACAAAAAGAAAATAAATGTTATGGAATCATCATTCAACATATAAAGCTAGCAAAAAAGAAAAAAATACTGGTCAACATTTCTTTTCAGTAATGAAGGCAGCCTTGATTACACACAGTTCAGAACCAATCAGAGTTAATACTTGTATCTTTTTCGAGATCTACAAGTTAACTTTTAAGCAAAAACCGTGTCTCATGGGTGGGCCTCTTTGATTAGCGCTACCTTTTTTACTTGAGTTCTCAGGGTAAACGATTGTACTGATTTAAGGCAATATTTTACGTTTTATGAAAGACCAACGGCCTCTTTTGCGTGCGGTTATCTACATAGTGCTGATGATCTTGTTTGACTTGCAATACGGAGACAGTGTTTTGATTGACAAGTGCATAAAATGTCTTTTGGGGTATTACCTGGCAAGGTTATCCATAAGCAGTTTATACTGAATTGAAAGAAATTATCTCTAAATTTGAAATGTAAATAAGACATGATTAAGATTGCTTCTGCTGATAAACAGCGCCTTAAAGACGCTGATGAATATTGTCCAGTCATGTGGGATAATCATCAGAATTTAAAATTCGGATGTAAACGGATTATAATACGTTTCGTATAGAAAATCCCAACTTGAAAGGAAAATACATTGTATCCCCATAACATAGGTTATGTTCGCGCATTATTAACGTCATTTCACGGATGACCATTTATATCATTTGTGTGCTTTAGCGCGTATTTTCCATACCCCCCCCCCCTCTTCCAACGAAAAAACAACGCAAGAACAACAAAACAACAGATTAAACTAAACAATGGATCGGTTGTTCGAAAAAGAGTCAAAACTGATGGGACTTTTTATAAACATTAAAGCATAAGTAACCTTATATCAAACGATTGATCTGAAACATAGACAACAATAAAGACAAAACGTATGATAACAAAATTAAGTTAGACGGGGTTTTTTTCCCTCCCAAACCATTTTATTGCTGGATCGTATATGATGTAGAAAACATATTCATCTTTCACTTGAAATTGTCGTAATTAAAAAAAAATCTTGTGGGATTGCATAACATTTAAAGTTAGAAGATGGATGTTTTCCTTTCTATTCATTTACCTATAGGCCATAAATTAGAAATACCTGTCAAAAGAAGCGATTTTCCCACGTGTGATACACCTGGTTGCACGCAAAACTCGTGCCAAGATAGGTAAACTTATTCTATTACATTTGATGTCTAGCATACACACCAGACAGGTGGCTGTAATAATGTATTTCATCAGCTGACAATCATTTTTAAAAATATCAATAGTAGCGATAAATAGACAAAAATATATATCTTTCCTTCTAAAATGTTATTGGCTATTACTCCAATTCTTTATTTTTTCAATGTGTAAATAAATATAAGCCTAACACTGAAAAAAAACTGTAAAACAGTTTTTATAATATCCTATTAAATCTAATCGAAAAAGCTATAATTTATATTTAGTTTTATTGGTATGAAGATATCCGTTGAGTATGTTGCATGAAACGTTTTTGCAATGGTCTTGCAAAAGAGTTGCGTTTAAAGGCGTATCAATAGAAATTTTAATTATCTCCAAGACATTAACATTGTCTATACTTAATAAGTATACCTTGTGTAGAAAAAAAGTAATATGTGGACAGAACCCTTGTGTTGCAGAGGTTATAAAAAATTTCGATATGGAAATTATAACGAACAAAAAAGGTAAATCACAGGTGGTTTCTCGACCTGTCTTCATATGTCATCATACATTTCTCGCCGTCACTTAGGCAAGAGAGCGAGACCAAATTATGTATGCTACCACTGTAACAGATCACTGCTAGCGTGGGAAAGTACTCCTCTTTTCTCAAGTTTGAGAACAGGTTTGGACGTTTTACAAAGTTAAAATAAAGAAAAAATATAATTTATGCCTCAATTTGTCAAAGAAAAACAATTTTGCATAAATATATTTTCAATTACTTTTTTTTCATCCGGTCATGCAGATTTGGAATTAGACAACTTGCAAAAACTGACAAAATGGACATGGATTAATAAAAACATGCCAAAATAAACGAGTTGAAATTGAACATAGTTTGCTATCAAACGCAAAATAGATTTTCATAAAAACAGCGAGGGTGCAATCGGAAAAAGGTTATCTATGTGCTATCATTACTGTATTAATTTGTTCAAATTTATATCCTACTTGTTTGCAATAATTCATGTTATCATTTGGGGATCCGGGTGGGTAAATTCCTTTTCTTCTACTATTTGAAAATTTTGCGACTTCACACGTGAATATGAAATATTTTAATATCTTTGCTGGTATTTTCTCACGCTCTGCGGAGAACCATTTCAGGGGTTTTATCTACAGATATATCGCAGGTGAAAGCTTGACACCGGTAATCAAGTTACCTATGAAATAGGCGGGGTTTTCCCACACTCAGGTAAGTTGTCAGTCGCGTGCCATACAAGTTCACCTTGAAATATCAGCGATACCTACATATATATGATTGAAACATGTCAATACATGCCTGTAGTATATAATCCTCAAGATTCTTTATGAGGGATAAAGAACTGTCTTATGGAAGAAATCATGTTAAGAAAGACGGTAAAAATATCGCAATAGAAATCGGATATATCCAAAGAGGGTGCCCTGGTGTGGAAAATAATGAAAACTCCACTTCAGTTTTTGCTTAACCACAATCGCTGTCTTCTAGTCTGTGGGGGCGCTATTAATTGCAAGGACAACTTATAATATGTCAGCCTGGTGGCATTGTTGGGTGGGCAACATGCATCTGTGTAATGCCCTACATTTGTTTGTGTGCATAATTTGTATTTGAAATGTTTATCTTAAATGAATCGAGAAGATAAACAGGGAACGATATAGTCTTGACTGGATAAAAAAAATATTGATAAAATACTTAAACAATAATGTCCATAACATTATGATTATATTTATATGTGATGAAATTAATATTGGCATAGAAATTACAAAAATTAATTTATACAACAGAAATTACATTATGATAATGAGAAAACAATTTATATTTATCAACTATTCAATGGTCTTTAAATAAAAACACCTTACTGATTTTAAGAAAATCAAATAATAAACTATGAAAATAACATTTCAAGGGAATGTTACAATGCTTAAGTCTTATGCTTTACAATTGCCCTCTGTGTTTTTGTTCCGTTGTGTGTGTGTCTATCTTTCGCCATCTTTGGTCTTTACTGCCTTGCCTTTCTCTCTCACTTAATTGCATTCAACGCTCTAAATCATGGTAAGAAATCATCGTAAGCAAACAATCTGTTAAAGGACAAGTATTACATGAATGATCTCTTGATAATGTTGAAAGATAAGAGTTAAAACCTCTAATATACCCGAGTCCTTTCCAAAGGGCGATGCTAATGAGTCCTAATACCACTTAATGACCGTCAACAGGAGAAAACAGAAATCCCGAGATGTTGTCTGAAGCTCCCCTTTCTTTGTTCATGTTTGTCAACAATGATAGCGACTATACGGCTAATCGCTATTGTGGTTAATGAAAGTACACACGGTCCGTGTTCAAAGTCTTGCCATTTAGGACAAAAAAAAAAAGGTCATAGAGGTAAGGGGGATAAATCCGGTGAACTGGAAGTCGTTCGTTCCCTTACAGTGAAATGATCACAGGTGGATTAAAAATTCCATATTTTTTTTTATTGACTAATGACGGGTGTATAAACTCACAATTTGTTCAAATGAGTTAAATTTTCAAATTTGGAGATATAATGTGTTTTAATAAGAGTGGCATACGGTATTAATATTTGAGTGTATTTATTAACCATTTTGACTTCACAACAAGAATGTTGCTAAATAGGTTTTAAGACACGAAGAGCTATAAACAACATTAAGCGTACATTAACATACTTAAAACATCCTCCAAATTTAACAATAAATAAAAGAACAACCCGGAAGGGAGGGGTCGATACCTGAAATGATACCCCACAAAAATATTTGTTGTCAGTGTATGAAATAACGAAGCATTTATCCAATATTGTCAATCAACTGATACATTTCTTTCGTTTAGAGTAATTATGCTTTTGATACTCTAGAAGTCTAGAAGTAACACTTAATAACAAATAACATGTTCTACTTATAAATATCCAGGAAAACTGTTAAAGGACTATTCATTTATTAAGAAAGACAACGGCAATTATGTAAGTTTTACTATTTCTGTGCTCTCTTTTTGAATTATATAAGATACAAAGTTCTGCAAAGTTAAGCATACATGTAAAATCCAATCAAAACTTTGATTTCATTATTTCATTAAAAAAATGCACATTTTACAAAAATGATTAATCATTTACCACGTAAATGATTAATCATTTACCACGTAAATGATTAACACAAAATAACACTATAAAACAAATAAAATCTTCAACCTAAAAATAACCAGAAAAACTTATTTTATAAAGATAGAGAACAGCAATTATGTACGTTTTACTATTTCTGTGCTTTCTTCTTGAATTGTATAATACACGAAGTTCTGTAAAGTGATGCATACATGTATATCCAATCAAAAGTTTGAATTCATTAAAATATGCACATTTTACAAAAATGAATAATCATTTACCACGTTACAATGTACATATTTTCATCTAAGCTGTACATAGCGAAAAATAGGACAAAAATGAAACAACGTCAAAAATATATTTACTAAAGAATACATAAAAAAAACGTTTAATCAAAAATACATTTATTTACCAAAAACAAATCCCCAAAATATTTAAACAAAAAAGAAGACATATATAACCAAAAAAAAAAAATAATAAAAAGTTTTGAAAAAAAGAGTAAAAACCAAATTAAAGAATGAAAAATGATAACTTGAAACTCCTACACTGGGCTTTGTCGACCAGTCGATCGTGGCTAATTGTAGGAAACCAGATGTTTGGGGTCCTCTTACTGGATTATGATATATATTTTGGTTGTCATGTATGAAATGTCCACCCATAAACGCCCGGAGAGTCGGTGTCACCTAATGATAAACAGTTTACTTTGTTAGTCTTAAAAGTGTCTTCTTAAAAATTCTCTTTCTCATACATCATAAAAAAAAGAAAATAAAAGCATAAGGAAATGTCAATTTATATGCTAATTTTATTTAACAACATTAAAGCGATACACAAATCAGAAATGAGAAGATAAACCGACCAATTCATTATAGTTAGGAAATATAATATGGTCTTATAGGAATTCTTCGTTTACGCGTACAAGAAATAGATTAGAATTCAAATTGGGTATATAGACTAGACAATATTGTATAGCATGGTGGATCGTAAATAATAAGAGTGTAATGGTCAACCAAAGGACAGCGGGGGGATGAGAGTGCACCTGAAATTTAAGATGAAACCGACACGACATGAGCGGCCAAAGGTGGACGTTGGTCAGTGGGCCCCCTATATCACCGTTTTTCTATGTCAAACAGGTGTTGTCTAATGAATGTGTATAAAAAATCAAACTTGACATGTTGTAAGCACTTTCGACCGTGCTTAGTCACAAGAATAACCCCAGTATGAACTGACTCTCCACTACCGACTAACTGAAACATCTCTTATAAGAAGATACCAAAAAAGGGCAATACAGTAAATGTTTTGAGCATTGAGATAATTAAATAAATGTTGAATCAATCCTCGAAGTGTCATTGTTCAATTTTTAATGAGAACATTGTTTATTGTTGATAATTCTCTAGCAAGATGAGTTAAATCAAAAATTGTGTATTAGGTTTAATGCTAAATTCTCGCTCACTTTCACCTCTCACTCTCTTTCTCTCATTGGTCTCTCTCTCTCTCTCTCTCTCTCTCTCTCTCTCTCTCTCTCTCTCTCATTTTAATCTCTTGCTAGAAACACCTAGATAATGATCGAGACATTAAGTTAATAACTAGTTTGAAGAAATTGGACGAAAAAAGACATCTTGTCTCCTGTTTTCTTAAGTGAACACATTATTCTTCTAGTAACCAAATCTCCAAAAGAATTTGTCTGCGGCGTGGGAACGTGTGTTGATCGGGATCGGGGTTCTTATTGGGTAACTGATAACTACTAATTCCGCCATTTTAAAACATGGCATTTATCTTGAAAATAAAGACCTAATACATCTAATTGTGAAAGCATTATCTTTTTTTCACACGGATTTCCATTCTTTACAATTGCCACACAAATGTACATAACCACATGTTTTGGATCATAAAGACGAGTATCTCAAAATAATAGAAATTGTTGTAAGAAATTTACATGTTCTATCCCTCACAACTTTCAACAAGTGGTTTGACAATATAGAGAGATAAATATAATTTACATGAATTAATATCGTAAAAACTAATACATGTATATTTTGAAACCTTTGTCAAACAATTGTTTGCTAAATTTTAAGGCAGAAAGCCAAAATACTATGTGATTATATAGACTTAATTCCATAAACTCATATATATTATACATAATAACCTTTTAGTTAATTCCGAATTAACATCAAAATATACTAGTTGGTCAAATTACAAAGTTTCTTACTTTACGGTTTAGCATACTTTGAATTATCTAATAAATAACATCATTTGCTTAAAACATTATTTTACATAATTTTAAAGTTAACTATCATGATTAACTTGTACTTTATGCAATATAGATTTGTTATGGTAATATTTCTAAAATCATATTGTATAGTTTGCTTTAATAAATTGTTTAGTCAGTTCCTTCTTTTTTACATAATCTACATATTTTTCCTTATCATAATTTATTAATATTTGAATTCTGACTTACCTTATGTTTTAATACTCAATGAAAAGTAGTGTTTTACTTTTATTAATGATGACATATTTTCAATCTAAATCAAATAACACACTTGTCTTTAATAATCTGATAGCCGTCATTACAATGAACTGAGTTACGAACTATCATATATCACCCATATACCTACGATTCACTTTAACTCTTGTAGACCATGCCTACTTCAATTAATCTTTTTCTCATTTAAACCGAGATCAAAAGTGATGTAATCAGTACCTACATAGGATTCACTTATTTTGTCTGACGCCTTGGACTTCAAAGGAAGATATATATAATGATGTACGTCTAAAGGAAACAACCATTGCAGCATAGACCCCTAGGAGACCTGCAAGAGACACTACACATCATAAACACAAGACGGCGAGCCCGACTCTTGTTTCATTATTGCCTTATGAATGCCGGGTGTCTTCTAATAAGATTCTGATCTGAATTTCAGGAGTCTTTCTTTTAAACAAATTGAATTATATGATTAAATTTCCTAATAAAATTGGCAATTAAACTTTTTATTAAAGGATATATCACGACAGAAGACATTTAACAGTCTGGAAGACTTTACATATGTTTTGTTCTTTTTGTCAGATTTTGCCAAATATGATGACTGTTTACAACAATTTGATCTACAAAACTGGTTCATGAATTATATAGACCAAAGAATGTTCATCTCTATGCATAGATACATATAATGGTAATGAAGTATTTTCTTTCTACAAGTCAATAAATGATCATATGAAAAACGAAAATCAACTTAAATTTATGACCAAAACATGTTATGTTCCAAAAGCTATCGAGATGTTGCATTTTTGATTTAACTATTGTACAAAATTCTATAATTTTTTTTTTTACTTATTGTGCTTTTTATGGTTTATTTCAAAATACAAAGTCTAAATACATCTACTGATAAAACATAAAAATACAACAAAGATCCGTAGGGTCAAACATCATTACTTTTGAGGAGCAAGCCTGAAGATTGAATGAAGAAAAGCAAGAAATCTTTTATGTATCGCCATTGTTATTTTTTTTGTAATAATCTGATCGTATTTACTTTCCCATAAAACTCCAATTTTTTGAAATAGTATCTTGAGTCCAATTAAGAGAAATATGCAAATCTCATCTGCGTCTCAGTGATTGTGAACAATGTACCCTACTATAGTGTAACATTATGACAAATCGTGTAAATGGGGATACCCGCTGGTCGTCTGCTGATTATCGTCTGCTACTCCCGCCATTATTAACTTAGCGGAAAAAGTGTCCGCCAGATATTTGAAGAAGATTTCAGCTTAAGGTCCAAGGTCATTAGAAACAATTCGTACGAAAATTAATGTCAGTCATATATTAACAATTGTCACATTCTTATGCAGATACGGCCACCCAAACAAAGCAAGAGGTGGGAGCAGTCATTAAAATATCGCGTTAAGAAACCACATGGTATATGATCATAAAAAGGATAATATATAATTAAAGTGTTAAACTTAATTTAATGTCAAAGAGTGCAATTCAAGACATTTGAAAAGAAAATCTTATGCCAAATAAAATCCGATATTGTTGTTTAAATTCATTTCACTGTAATCGAGCAAGCTAGGTGAGAAGAGTTGTTAATCCTATTTTTCACATCGTTTAGACAAAGATTAGATCTCGTGGACTACGTGATTTAGAGATATTCCTTTTTTATTAGATGAATTTGACACTTCTTTTTCGACAATTTATTTCACTTAAGGCTTCCACAGAGGATCTGATTAAAATAAAACATTTGGTTTATTTAGTCCAGCCAAGTTACATATCGGGAACACACACTTATATATGAAAAGTAACATTACTGAAAAAAACCCGAATAACATTGAAATATACATATGTTTTCTGACCCTAGTTTGACAATGTAAGAAAGACATGAGGTCGTTATTATTGTTCGAATGTGAAGATGACCATTTTTTAAAAGGATATACTAGTATTGAAGCGCATTGATAACTTGATCTATATAATATGTATGTTTTAATAAAAATGTTGTTTCTAAGCAGAATTTATAACTGTATTATAAAACTGTCATTTGAAGCAACTCGTATTTTGGTGAACAATGATCATTTGAGCCCCTGTCATTTTATTTTTATCGGATTCGCATTTCCACAATCCTGGAAATAAGAAAATGACACTCTACATTCTACAGAAACTTTTATGCAATGTTCATTTTGATTGAAGATCACAAAGTAAATGCAGATTTGTTACGTATCTCGACGGAAAATGAAACCTGGACACTTGTGAAGCTAGTACACAGCAAGGTATTTATGGATGGGGAATGTTGTTGACAACTTGACTCCTTTCTGACCCATGCCCGATGATTCAATCAACCCTCAGTTCTTTTATCACTTTAGATAACTTTTCTCCGCCTTCTCTTACGCCGTATATATTCCCTATTAAGCAATAGTAATCTTTTTGCACAGGGTTGTTCACCCTTAAAAGCAATGAATGCAATAAAATAAGAAACACTCTCGAGTTCTTAAAGAATTCTGAATATGTCTCATGAATATTCAATGACCCAGAGTTCATGTGATGTAACAATGAGACGCGTCCATTATTGCCCTGTATATGAGAGATTCCCACAGAGATGAAACATGGTTGAAAGGGTTTAAGGGCAATTAATCGAATTATGGTGTTTATATAAAGATTTCACTATCAAGATGAAAAGTATTAATTGAATAAACAGACTGAAAAGAGCATATATCTACATTGTGATCAATTCGACTTGTTTACTAGCACACATACGTATGAAAACAAACTTAAGACATTCGAATAAGTATTTTACATTATATACTAGTACAAGAATAAACCCACATGAAAACAAAGATATTTGTAAAAGTATTTCACATTGCACTCACCTTAACCTTTCAATCGATTTCAAAGCTTGGGATTCTGTATTCTAATGAACATCTCGACAAAAGAATGTTTAGGACGAAAAAATGAGCTTAAAGCAATAAAATTTTGATTTCACGAGAAAATTGAGATGTTAAAACATTCCTTGCGTCTCATTTTGACCATAACTCGCTTTCTCCTTCTTTCTGTCCTACCATCCATGAAACAAAATATAAAACTATAAAAACAGAAACTTCTGTTAAAAAACTGTTTTTATCTCAAGTTTTTATTCGAAAGTATTATAGAGATAAAGCAAAAATAATTTTGTTCTCAATTATTTAAGGTACAATTTTATATTACTTTATTTTTATTAATGATACGACTAACGAGTATATGATACTATTAAAACAATGACTTTTTTTGTTTCTAATTTCAAAATTCGAAGTATCATTATATATTCATTTTTAAATATTTTTTCTTTAAAGATATAGGAGATATTCATTAAAAGTATAGACTTCCAAAGTTTATCACCAGATTTAACCGTAAAGGGTTTGATGACTAGAAACATATATCAAATAGTCAGCCATTATATGAAAAAGATAAAAGACATGTTAAAAAAAAAAAAAAAATCGGAAGATCATTCATAATCTCTGAAAAAAATCTTTAAAGAAGAAATGCCCGAATCTAACGTTTGTTTGACATATTTTATTAGCAGTGCAACATGAAAATCGAAAAGCGTGGAAGATGATGAATTGTCTTCGTTTTATTTATCTTTGTCATTTAAATATGAATTTGATTTCATTACCGATTTTGAGTTATGTTGTTCACTCCAATAACCACCTATTGATAAAAAACAATTCAATGTTGCCAAAATTGAATTATGAATAAATAAGTGCTGGACAATCTGTTACAGGGAGACAGTTTCACGGCCGTAAATTCATTTGTAGTTTTTTAAATAAAGATGTTTTACTCTCTTTTTGTCCAGTTTACAAAAATGAAAGGAAAGATTAATCTCCATGCATACAACGTTCATCGATCACAGTAAAATCCAGTAGCAGACCAATGGAATATACCCAGAAAACCACAATGTTACTCTGTGAGAATGCAATCTAATTGAAATTAGATCCTTCACGCTCCTATATTTGATATCGAAAACCGGGGAGCGGACGAAGTTTTATTTCTAATTAGATTTGTGAAAATGCATCATATATTGCACACGATTGAAATATTTTATTTAAAAAAGAAAACAAAATCAATGGAATTAGCAATCTGAAATTTTACCATGTACCATATTTACTGTAGCATAATAGAGACATATATTAAAATTTAGTATGCTTGTTGAATAAATAGTTTATGTTGATTCAAACTGTTGATAAACATATCAGCTACCACATTTGCAATTACATATACCTTGCCTGACTCTTTAAGTACTATACATGTATATCATTTCACAGAATGCAATTTACTACACCGACTAAGTACAACAACTACAAAAGCAACAACAAATACGACTTCTCCTATCTGTAACACTACCACTAAATACATCCACAGGTACATCCAAAGATGGTTCCATTTCATCAACCTTATTTCTGATACACCGGCCCTCCAGCCTTCCACAAACTCAATTGACGTTGATTTATAATACTGAAAACCATACATCCCCCTAAAGTTCATACATAGAAACGTCAAATAAAAAAGACACAGACAGACATCTAGATCATGTGGGTCAGACTACTTTCGTTCATCTTACCTTATCTATGGTCAGTCTACCCTCTATTAGTCTCTTAATGTGTCAAATGCTCCTCCGGCCATCGGGATTGACCTGATGGGCAGTTTGGAAAACGCAAGTATCAATATCATTTTAATGTTTAATTGACAGCAAATGTAGATGCCAGTCTTGATAATACAAATGACATTTATCATTTAAAATGCTTAATGCTTCTTCTTTGAAAGCAACTGCGACATGTGATGTCTGTTCTAATTTTTGTAGGGAAACCCGTCTATACCAGGCACAAATAAATATCAAAAACCTCCCTACATGTGTTTACTTTAACATAAAAGTCCCTAAGCATCTTGAACATGTTTTGCAAATAAGCAAAGACATTACTCACATAAGTCATTTCCACATACCGCCTTATATCTGTTATTGCAAGGTTATTTGAAAATGATAGTATACACATTCGTCAATTAAATGTTAACAAATTGTATAATAATGAAATTAAAAACATAAAATTTGATTACAATTTTCTACGAATTAAATGTAAAGTTTATAAGCTGTTTTATTTGTTTGGTAATTTAAAATTAAAAAAAAATAATGCAATCACAATTTTAATCTTTGTGGATATGTTGTAATTCATGTGTTGCATAGAGTAGGGGATACGTAAGTTTTTTTAACCATTGAATTACTGGGGGCATATTCTTTATGTATAATTTTATTACTAGTATTACTTTAAACGATATCATGTATATCCCTGGCAAGTCCATTTCCAAAATCATCTACTTCGTAGCAGTCGTGCGATATTTTTTTTTGATATGAAATATCATAAATTTTCAAATTGCATGTGTTACAGTATGTTCCAGTTTTTTATCCATTAAAATGTTGTCATATTGCCAACATTAAAATAGCAATTACCTATCTTAAAATTGAAATATGTAGTTGAATTTTATTTAATAGGGTTTGATAAGAACTAGATTGGAAAAAGAACGAGGGAGCGCCTATGAATTTGAGAAAGGAAGGGTCAAAGGGTTAAGGAAATGTCAGATTTGAAATCAGAACTCTTTTCATTCGGTTAACCTTGCAAGTATGTTTCAATTTTTCACTAAACCAAGTAATAAAAAACGACCAGCAAACTGCATATGACATGTAAAGATTTCATCTACGAATATCAGTTTACACATTGAACAATTTACCCTTTTTCAGTTTATTGGAAATGTATCCTTGAAGTTCGGCGCTTTTGACATTGCAGAAGGAGAGGGCCACGTGTGCCAAGATTGTCAGATAAGAGAACGCAAGCAGGCTGCCTATCCGACAGATATTGTAAGAAATACGATTTCTCTATTCAAATTAACAAGTTAAGCAACAATGAGTTAAGGCATATCTGATTTTTGAGACGATGAGTATTCATTATTGGCAATACTTTAAATATCGATAACATCTCGAAGTTATATCCTCCTTAATATGACAAAGTAGAAACTTTCTTTGTGCTTGTAATACATGATTTTTGTGTTTCTTAAAAGACAAAAAAAATCATCAGCTAGTGCTTGCTTTATTGGTGAAAAAAGGAATAAAGGTGATTTCTATACAGGAGCTTCTTTCCTTTAAATTGCTTCCAAAACATGTGTTTACGTCTATATTTTTTATACATGTTTTTAGTTTAAAAGATTTTTGGAATTACATTAAATCAGTGCAAACACCGTAAAATGTGACTTGACATTGTCGAGACAAAACGCGCGTTTTCTTATGAACTTTTGTGGTTTGTGGTCAACGTCGCAATATGATGTCTTATCCTCTCCAGATTATATATACATGTATATAAACTGTTCAAAACATTTTCAACTTATTTATTTGAACATGCATCTATCATAATGAAGTGAATTTTGTGACAGTTCTGTTTAATGTTTACTAAAATTTATAGATAATGTATCCAACTTGTAAGAGGGTCTTTTTAAAAATTTGAGATCTTATATCTTTTTGTAGCATTTTACAATTATCTGCGAAATTCAAACAAGAGAAGGGTTCAAGCAAACAATATTCCTATCTAGGAGACATCTCTTATCATGTCAAACCAACGGTCTATTATTTATTTCAAATTAATTTCCTTTTTTATAAAAACGAAACTGTGCGAGTCTCAGTTTTCATTTAGCACTTGCTAGAGATGTCTCCGAAGAAACATTGACAGTGCCTGATTTCAAAAGGACCCTCTTCTACACAAGGGTGTCGGTCACCGGGGGCTTTTTTAAAGACTTCAGGAAAAATGTCCTTTTTTCGTGAGAGAGGAGTATTTGTCTTATCTGTTTCTGACACCTTTAGATGAAAAGATTTCTTTACCTAGGCCTCCCTTCTGGTTGTCTTTTGATTGCAGTCGTTAACGCTAGCCTTTATAAGCTTTTCATGAGTGTTGGCATAAGAAGGTACGAACTTTATTTTAGAGGTTACATCAATTACCCAACATCGTTTAATCGAAATTGTAAATAATATAGAGCGTCAATCTCGGATGATTTGCACAAAGCCTTAAATTACATTGATTGAAACTTTGTCCCGGTGATTAAAGAGGATCAGCGAACTTTGTTCTTAGACATGTGAATAAAAACAACCTTGCACTCATTATAACTATTTACTTTTTCCTAAATTGGGTGTCTAACTGGAAATTTTGCAAAGACAATCTGTTAGTTTTATAACAAGTCTTACATGCGGTATTTTACTTGTCATTCATTATATAGACCTGCCCTAAACAGTTACAGAAATATCAATGGTTTGTGTAACGGAATTTTTCTGTCGTGTGTTATGAGGTATAAATATCTGTGCGTCACCTCAGCGCCAGGTGAACTCACTGGCACGCGACTCACCAGCAAAGGGACTGTGGGAAAACCCCGCCCCTTTTACCTGCCGGAAGATTACCTGAGCTGCGTTTTCACCTGCATGATATCAGTTGATAATAAACTGAAGGGGCAAAGAGAGAGCGTGAGAAAAAAAGAAAACATGCACTTAGTTAACCACTTGACATATAAGAATCTTATATGATTTGAAAAACAAGGTGTTTAAGGATCCAACGGAGAATGGTACAGATTTGAATCGAATTTTAGTTTCAGCGCATTTTTAGTGGCAACGGACAACAGGACACCATTTATAATCCTTTAGTTGATAAGCTTTAAAATGTACTTTGTGTGTCTGTCTGTTGGACTAAATTAATTCATTGATTCTCTTCATGCATTTCTGCACATAAGGCGGCGTTGGGCTAAATTACGACCATGGATAGATGATAAGGGCTTGAGGTCTAATTTGCTTAGTAAATGAAAATGAAAACTGTTAAAAAAACTGTTGGTTTGTCGGGTGAAGTGAAGTTTGAAACGTGTTACATAGGTCCATGAGTTTCGGATTCTTTGCTAAACATTCTGATTCTTTGTCAGTCTGATCAAAATACAGATCTCCATTTAATCGCCAAAAACAACAATACAACTTTATTGTAAGGTGGACTCAATGTTTTAATACCTTCTTTGATATAAAGAATGAATACATTAAAAAGGAGCAAATTAGGTTTATTTCCTATGAAAAATAAGCGTATGTACTCAATACACTAATTCAGTATCATAAACATCTATCTATAATAAGCCGCTATCCATAACAAATAACTTTATGTTAAGGACTGAATTCATGGACAGTATTATATTGCTAAATGTTTATGATCAATTATTGAATATCTTAAAGTAATTTGATAATTAGCTTTCCCATCATACAGTGTACACGACTAATCCGACTAACGGTAGAAGACCTGATTATCATCTAGTATTCAGCACGCCTATCATAAATTTTAGAAACCAAATTTTGTTTATTTTGATAAACATCACTTAACAATTTAAAAACTTCTGATTTGATCACGTATTCTTTTGATATTGTAATTCAACATAATGAACCTTTGAGATATAACCCGATCCTGCGATCCGAATTCGATCCCCGTGATCGACAGTGGTTGTATGTGAAAGGGTATGATGGACACGTGGGTTTTCTTCGGGCACTCCGGCTTCCTCCCACATCAACGAACCCCTCGCGCTGACACCCGTGCCAATGAAAGATATTAATATAAGTTGTAGAACTTGTTTATCAATCGTTGTAAAATAAACAATGTTCAGGTTTTTTTTTAAATTTAACTTTTATCTTCATATAATTGAAAACACAATTTTTTCATGCAAGGCTTTTAAATGTAGCTGATAGATCATTACATGACTTTTTTCTTAAATATACTGGCATAAAACTAATATACAATTTGCGCCAATGTTTGGAAGAATACCCTACTAGTTTTCCAAGAGCTTCACTCTGGTTTTATAGCTTATATATTCAATTAATTTCATTTTTTGCCACGTTACAAGATATGTCGATTTAAATGGCTTGATTTGTGATAAGGTTGTAAAATAAATTTATTTATTACCGTAATTTAAACCATGTCTGAATTTTAAAAATCAATGTAGCTGCCGCGCTTAACAAGACAATGATGACCAAGTATTGTAAAACTTCCTTTGATATTTTAAAATTATTAAAGGGAGAGCGTGCTAAAAATGAAAAGAAAAAAAATAAGAATTTCAATATCTTTTCCTTGGACACCAATTCATGTTAGAAATCAAATTAGATTTAATCAAACAGAAACTTAAGCATTCATGTCCGTTTTTTATATTTCTAACTACTGTATTTCATTTTGTTTTGCCTGTCAAGTTAAAGTCAAATTATAACTTCAACAGTTATTGGAATAGCAAATCATTTTCTTTATTCTTTTCGTTTTCAATACATGCGCGTGATCATTTTTCTATTCAAGGATATTTGTTTCTTTTGATCTATAAACATTTTAAAGAAATCCAATGAAAATACAACCTTACAATCACCAAAAGCATGCTCAGTTTAATTTAATGGATTTGAACTTTGGAACATCTCCGAAATCATTTCCTAAAAAGCTCTAATAATATTCCCTAGTGTGAAGTTTCTTCTTTTTTTTTTTATAGAGAAAATGTGGTTTTGCAAATATATCAGCTGCTAGATTTGTCAGCATAATCCGAATAACAATACCTAAATCTGAAGCACAGATATCATTATCATCTACAACGCCACGTAATGCATGGGATGTGCAAGTGAGGAGTCTGCAGCATGTTTGATAATGATGCAAGGGTGGCTAAACCTTTTAATATCACGGCGAATATTAAAAAGATTAGTTATCCTTGTACATGTACCACTATAAGTAAAAACACCAAGCATCCTGCAGACTCTTGACTCTCACTTATGTAAAAGTAATTTGTAGGGTGATTTACCTTTTGAGTGCCAACAGCAAAAGTTCTTACGTTCATTAAGTACTTTATGTGATTAGTTGGTCACTTTGAAGTTGGTCATGTCCAAAGTCTTCCTTCATATACCAGAGTGTCAGTAGTTATTCAGTATGTTTACACGTGCTGAGCACATGTTGTACTTTGATTTCTTAAGAGTCATTCAAAATATTGATCAGAAAATTGCAAAAATGAAGTACGAACGCAAAAAAATTCAAACAGTTATTTAGAACACATTAACAAGAAACAAAACTGGTTTACCGAGTTTTAACATACCTGAAATTCGATTAAGTGATCGAGAATTAGTGATAGTGATCAATGGGGTTATGCGTTAAACGGACGATCCCTTCACCCCGTTTCAAATTCCTGACTTATTAGTATAGACCCTCCTTTGGACAATTAATCTCCATTTTTCATTTTTATTGTCTGTTACAAGGAGTTAGTTGTCTGTAACTAGAGACATTAACCTTAATTACAGCTCTGATGGTACTTAGACTCCATTATTATGCGATCTAAAGTGCTGGGTTTTTATTAGGACAGGCCAAGAACGCACTAAAATCATCCAATGTCAACACACTTCAAGCTCGTGCTATATGTGCAACTCTTTGCATAATTTTGGATTATAACAAATTTTCTATGTTAAACTACACTTGGTTTCGTATGGTTGTAAATGTAACCTTTCAGTTCTAAATCTTACAGATTTAAGCTGTTGATAAAAAGTACCTTAGCTTGAGTAAATGTATATCTGTTATATATTCCGAAATATATGTTAAAAAATACTTGTAAATCTTTTTGTTGGCTTTAATTTCTTCATCATTTCATTCATTGATGAATCGCATCGGACAGCAGGCTGAAATCCTAAATGTCCTTTCCTACAAAACATGTATAATAATAAATTTCTGCGTGGTACATACATGTGCATCGAAAAAATTGAAAAAGAAAGAATACATGTATACGTTTAAAATGAGTCAATAATTTAAAAAAATCCCCCAGTTTTCCATCTATCTACATTATAACCGTAAGGAAAATACAATAAATCAAAATTCTTTTTGTTGAATACATGCTAATGATCATATTTGATTTATGATATTATTTTTGCGTTGTTTAAAATACTTTTATGTTTCTTTTTACTTTTTGAATTATAAAAGTTGAAATAACCTTGCTAAGTACGGGAGCTAAATGACATTTTCTCCCCACATAATTTGAATTTGTTCTATAGTAGATTCAATATCAGTCATCTTCATCCTCGGCTTCTACTTCAAGACGTGACGTGCCCATTACCTGCTCGTTTCTTGCTATTTTTGATCTGAAATCTTACGTCCAATACCTTGTGCTTGCTTCCTGAAATCATAGTACTTTTAAGTTAAAGAATAAATTATAAAATTAAATTGAGTAGAGAGAGAGAGAGAGAGAGAGAGAGAGAGAGAGAGAGAGAGAGAGAGAGAGAACATTTCCCTTGGTCTTGTGGTTCTAATTCTTAATGGAATACAATATACAGTGACGTTCTCAAAAAGTACCTTTCCCTTGCTCTAAGAACTGGTATGGTTTTTAAATTGTTGGATCGTAAGGTCTCGTGTCCCGTACCTTTACCTTCTGAAACAGCATCTGGTCTTATTGAATATTGATGGATATGTTACATTTACATACTTTTAAAGTATTCGAACGTACATGTATATTGCAAATGATCAATGTATATTTTAGTAGTAGTTGGAACGTGTCTATGTTGTATTATAGAGGGCTTTTAGTGGTTAATTGTCTTCTTTTAAATAAACAGATTTTCAGGGTTCCTTAAGAAACGAGGAAATACTGTCTTATTGTATATTACTATTATTTGATGTTCAATACTTTCACCCGTGTGTTGTTTAACAATCTTCGTAAGTCATCGTAATAATGTATGTAATTGCATTGTCTTTACGCAACACATGTTAATATAAATCTTGTCGTTACTTTCTTTCAGAAAGGTACATGTATAATAAAAAAGGTTAAAAAACTAAAAGATTACATTCATTATAATTAACTGTGAATTATTAAAATAATATTATGATGTAATCAAAATCCAAATATTTCACACTGCGACAACGGTAGAGAGGATCTTGTTTTACAACATTTTCCCCTTTTACTAAAAAGACAAACAGTATTAGTCCTGTCGTGTTGTGCATTGAACTTGAAGCTTTAAAACTTTATTTTCAAAACAGGAAACAATAGGTCTCTGTACAAAGAAGACTTTTGTGTTTTGAACAACCGTTCTTTGTGACGTCACAATCGGTCGACCTAGTCTGTTAACGTTTCATGGAAGTCTGTCAGGGGGCGGAGACGTCGCGTGACCCGGTGATTGACACACTTCCCAGAGTCGGGACTGACTTCAACAACGGACATTTTGCGGGATTTTGTCGCGTGGTCAGACTTCTGACCACGAGGTTTGTCCACGTGTCTTGTGTAGACGCTCGTGCATTATGACCAGTCAATAAATTGTATCAAAAAGTGATTAACGTTACAGTACATGTATTATGTATTAAACATAATCGAATGTTCCTATTTCTGGCACCTATTGCATGTTTCTTTAGTAATAAGATATCTTTTTAATTAGATTTTGTCATAATACAATTTTCTGATCATACCACGAAGAAAAATTAATAATAGAGAGTAATTGTGATTTATTCCCAATTCATCTCATACCTTTTTCCTTACGACGAAGTCATTTTGTGACAACTTAAAAATCATATTTCTGTATAAATAACATATTCTGAACATGTCAGCTTTCTGTTGACGTTTTCTTTACTTTCTTTATAGCTGAGTAATTTGAAATGGTAATTGTGAAAAGAAATGTCTTGATTTATATTTTTACTTATTAAACTTTTAACCACAAACGAAAGAGAACCACTTTCCCACGGCCCATAGGGGCTGGTTACAGATTGTTATACATAATTTAGTCTCGCCTTCGTGATTTCATGACATTAGCATTGCCTGAAAACGAATGAATATAATTACATGACATTCTTAGTACATCAAATAATAAACAACTAATTACGAAATCACTCCAAAGAACACACCGATTTCTTATGTATTTCTTCTGTTCTTTGATGGGGCGTTCTCTGCTGAGTTCAAGCAGTATAGACATGTATATCGTAAAAAATGGACAATATCTAGCAAGTACATCATGTTTTCAAACTTGAAAGAAAAAGCCTACGTTGCAATTGGAAATATGTAGAATTGAAATCTTTTCAGCAGGACAATGATGCACATAATCATGATAGTGTTGCAACATAAGAGAGGCACGTGGTTTTTTGTCAATTCGTAAATACTTTTCATTTGAGTCGCTTCTAATGTATAAAATAATAGTTTCGATAACAGAAAAACAACACGTTTACATACATATATAATTTCTAAAAAGAGAGAAAGAGTAAAAATAATGTATTCCTTGTCATCAATTTAAATTAATTTGAATTTTTTAACTCAGTCATAGAAATATAAAAATGGCATGGATAATACTAGTAATTGAAATACGTGGTGGTCAAATAGAAACAGTTTGCATCTCTTTTTTAAAATTAATGTTCTAATTCATTTTCTTCAGTTAAGACTACCACACAGAAATAACACATGAATTATAGCGTATGCATGATATTATTAATTATATGAAATGCAAAGTCTCTAGGTCTCTGTCTCGGTCCGTTCTCATTCGTCAAGTGGCTGAGCAAACTCTGCAATGGTGCTTCGGTATGTCTTATTTATTAGACTGTAAAATGGCAAGGTCTTTTTCCAGCATTGTTCCAGCACAGACGGGGGTTTGCGAGGAGATTAAGGTGCTCTGATAACATCGTATGGACGTTGTGTAAACACCCTACCCCGCTCTCTCTCTTGATATGTTGATTTAAAGTTTCCGCGATAATATTGAAAATTCAGTTCTTGTTTGATTTTCCCACCCTTTCGATTTGTTCAATTCAATCATCAGTTTTATCTTCTTTTATAAAAATGCCCATATACTCCATACACAGCTTGGTTGTACGACAAGCAAATATTTACACTGAAGATTAATTTTATAGTTAATTATTTTGTGTCAAAGATTTTATTCAAAATATTTTTCCGGTGCATTCGTTATAAGTGGAAAGGTTAATCAACTTAAGCGATTGCAGACTTTGTGAAATTACAGACTGCAACTTCAAAAAGTTTAGCCAAGACACTGATTTATTATAAACTAGCATTTAAATTATTCCACAAAAATGTACGGACGGAAAAAAATTAGAATTTTCTTTGACAACAGATGACCATTTTTATCTGGTGCACAATGCAAATAAACTGTGATATAATAATTCAATTTTATATAATAAATTAAAATGTTAATGTGTGAATGCGATTTTAAAATGTTATATACATGTATATAAATTACCAAGTGCTTGTTTTCCCGCCTTATAATAAATTAAGAATATAATGTACTTTTACTTTGTTAACATGAAATTAAAATGGCTATGAAAAGCTATTTAAAACATAAAAAAATATTTAAAAGACTGAAAATTATTAGTACGCTTAAAGCAAGCAAGTTAAAGTGTAATGGGCGTCTCAAAATGGTCTTGAGTACATATTGGCCAACAAAACTCACCAAAAAAAAATTACAAGAGATCGAAAGAACATCGCAAAGAAAGGACAGTACCGAGGAAATACATACGATGATGAATCGGCCATATTTTATAAAAGAACATCGAGAGAGCAAGAGACTTTTTAAGGTTGATCCCATGAGGAAAAAGGAGGAAAGGCCGACAAAATAGCCCAATGAAGCGACATGAAACGTGAATGATAAAATTTGGGATAAAGGAGTGTTGAAATATCTATGTGTCTCCAAGATCAACAAGGATTGGGTAGGTATTAAAAAGCTTAAATACTATAAGGGAGTTTGCAAAGAAGAAAGCAAATAAAAGCTACATAGAATTAAAATGCATATTATAGCAAACAAGATAAACAAAGTAGTGAACTTAAGCAAGAAGAGTACAAAATACTGAATTGCATAAATTTCAAACAAATCAAAGCATACAATTTATTCAAATGCTTAATGCTAAAAATACACTAAAGTACGCAGCGAAATGAATAGCTAAAAGCTTACATCGACATGAAATGCTTTTATTAAAAATATGGAAGAGGTTAAAGCAAAAGTACACAAAGTACTTATACACATATAACAAAACTATTAAAGAACACAAAGTACTGAGACATTTATTACAAACACATCAAAGAATACAACGTACTGTACCATTATAGCAACTTATCAGATACAACATATTGAATATCTTAAGGTATATACATTTTTCAACAAAACGTGCAGAATATTGAAAAGCTTATGATACCATATTATTGATACTTTTACGGATAAACATGATAAATGACGTTGTGGAAGCATTGTAGCAAACACATTAACTAATACTTTGACATGATCTTGTCTTCACGTGCCTACATTGTATATGCAATATATATACATAAGATAGTGTATTACATGTAAATAAAAAAAGTTCAAATTGCTCAACACGTAACCTTCGAAACAATTACATTTTTCCATTTTGTCCTTATTCAGATATAATATAACCACAAATGCGTCTCTTTAAAAAAAATATTAATTCTTTTTTGATGAATACTCATGAAAGTAGCGAAAATAAATATTCACTAAATAATTAATTACAGACGTAAAAATATCTGTCGTTAGCTCGAATTACCACGAACATTTCAATGCATGCTTCCACAAATGGTCCCCGCAGGTATGCCTGTCAAAAGTCACCGCTGCCCGACTGCAAAAAGACCTGTCCCACAGATAATTCGCATATATATGTTGCATTTTGGCCTCTTTTGCAACCTGATCCCAGAAACATCATTATCAAAGGTGTAAAAACAAAAATACCCTTACTTAAAGTTAATCTTCGCATGCGCACATCAAGCAGTTACGAGCAGAGATAAGCCTCTCGCCTGGATTAATCTTGGTCGCTCGGATATCCTGTTGCAAAGTAAAAGGATAAAATTGCAATAGAAACTATTAAATTGCTATGTATAAGAAATTTAAAACATCTGAATTATAAGGTAATAATATCTTTTTAAGGCGGAATTGCCAGGTATCTTTGTTTGAATCTGTATCCCGATACGGACCTACATACGTTCCCACGCTGGGAATTGGTGCTTAGGCCGGCTTCTATTACACGGGGACGAATTGCGACCTTCACGTGTCTTTAGACGAACAAAGGACACTTTCTCCTCCACGTTTATATACCCGACACAACGACTATTTTGGAGTTTTTGAACAGGTCGTCGTGTCAAGCGCTCTGATCTCCAGTGTCTGCCAGGAATAATATATGTACATCAAATTTTTCCAAATAATCATTAATCTTGGCTGAAGAGGCCCCCAACTGTCGACCCTCTGTTTGGAGAACTACTAATCATTGGGAAGAAAAAAGCCAGTTGTCGCATTTAAATGAAAAGTAGACAACCTTAAGAACAATAAACTGTAAAAGTTTGTCATAAAAATGTAAATTTTGCCATGTGTTTAATCTTCACAACTTTTTCCTGAAATTGTAGTGGTTTGTTTGACCGTTTTGTATTTTCTATTTACAATACATATTTTAACAAGTATCTATGCTGGAGTATAGAGCAATCTTTACCTGCACACCTGTTTAAAAGAAATGCATGTATATTTTTACACATCGATGTGTTATGGCATCAGCTCTATTTTTAAAAACAACGAAACAAAGAAAATACAGATTAATTTGACGCCTGTAAATTTTAAACCACGCATACATACATGTATTACTTACAAAGTATAAAAAATTGCAGATCATCATCATGTGATCTACTTCAGTTCACTTTTATTCTATTAGTCATTGTGGCTCAGGTTAATGTTAAAAAAAGCACCTGGCAGAAATAAAAAAAAACTATCAAAGTCCTTTCTGTTGACCACAGCGAGCTGACCAGCTGACTAGAGCCCTGTGTTGGGGGCTATGTCGGGTCACTCCGCTCCATAGCTCGGGACACGTCAGGACAACCTTTGCCCTCAGACTGACCACTATGTCCCTTTGTTTATCAGAACTTCAAAGAGAACAGAGGCCTATTTAGATTGATTCTATTTACAAAATAGAGATATTTTGGACAAACTAATCATATTTTTGACGTGAAAGTCTTGTTTTATTGCATATCAAAGCTTGCAAGCTTAAGTTTTATCAACCTGATAGCGCTTCAACTCAGCTCCTTCATTCTAGATATTGATATGCATGTGTATATTACAACCAAATTGTTTCAAATATTCATCTAATGGTAGAGTTTAATTCGGGATTGCATGCATAATTAGAGGAGTTGGTGCCTCTGATTTGTGTCTTTTACCGATAACGTCCTCTTTCGTCTATCATCATTCATTACATGCCCAAGACTCATAGTTGAGACGTACTCACACATTAGAAGCATACAGATGTTGATCACAAAGATCACTTTATATGAAGGAGATCCGGTTCTTACCTATGAACGTCACTCGAACTGGGATGTTATTACATATCAACTGAAGAGAAAACTACATAATGGAATAAAATGCTGATCAGATAACACTTGGCGTTAACGATGTATATAATTGTAGTTTAATTCCGTGAGAAAGTTATCAGACATTGCAATCACAGTTGAAAAGATATCATCATGTGTTGGAGCAGATCCAAAAAACAGTGGGGTACAACCATCTATGTCGCGATAAGAGACGAAGACGGTGACCTCATCCTCCGTAAAACCTGTTTGTCTGTTGAGCTTTGTGCTCGGCTACTCATTTGAGCAGAGGAGTTATTGAAACTGAAATGATAGAGCAAAGTAGATAATGTTCAATTTCTAAAAACTTGAATAGTCAGTCATAATTATTTACTTTAGTTTGTATAGGCAGAATATAGTCAACGCATAAAAATGAAATATTGCAGACAACAGAGAGACAAATAACAGCTGAAAATCTGAAGATGAGAAGAAGACACTTTATTGCGTTTGCTGTACATAACAAAGTTTTCTAGCCTTCAACCGATGTCTGTACATACCAAAGTTTTCTTGCCTTCAACCGATGTCTTCGGTTGTATCTGTAAGATACTAAACATGTTTTTGATTAATATTTGATTTGATTGAAGAAAAAGAATTTTTAAAACTGTAATTTTATCTGATTTTTCATTCAGGCTGGTATCGCAACCATTATAATTGATAAGAAAAGATTCACGTTTTTCTAGTCAGTAATGATTAACCTGGTTTCAATAAGTTCAATACGGTCTATGCTGATTTTAAGGCACGACGGATTAAAAAAGCTATAGAACCGAACCGTTTTAAATCAATCTTCTATGTGTAATTGAAATATTTATCACGATTACCGATATCAGTTGACTTTTTATATTTTAAAACAGAAATGGTGTTATATATGTCACTATTGGCACCAGTTCTCTTTAACTGACACGTTCTATTGTAAATCAGCTGTTGTAAATCTCGGAGTAATATGCGTTTGGAAGCAAACCATTTAAGTGGAAGGTTTATGTTACAACGACCTTTAACCCTTCCCGAAAGGTTAAGAATAAAAACGCGTTTAAACATGATGCATGTATAATGTTCCTGGCGAGAAAACTTGCTATGGATTTTTCTTGTACATTTTCTTCTACAACGATTAATGTCATGTAATATCAGTCAGGAGTCATTTTCCTTTAAATCAACTTCAAATTCTTTACCAAAAAGCCCGACTCCGACATCGTTTTCATTTTCTTTTCATGTTTGTTTCTGAATGTGTATTGTTTTATGGCTATGAGCTGCGACTTGGCATGGCAAGTTGTGAATTTATTTATATGTACCATAACAACAAAATGTGAAATGCCACAAAAGTCACTCTAGAATATGGCATCTTTCCTGACTTGTGACATTTTTAAATAACTCATTAAAGATGTAAAAAAAAACCCACCAAAATGTATTATAGTTGCCTCTTTATTAAATGCGTTTTCTTGGAAGACAAATAGAACGATGAAAACAAATTTTCATATATATAAAATACAATAGCTCACATCCTCCTCAATAAAGCTATAATGTAAAATGACAACGAAGCACTTAATTGTATATATCACAGTGTTGCATAGTTAGAGTTCATTTGAACACATTGCACTAAAAATAAAAGCATTCAAAAGTTGCATAATGTTAGATTTAAAAATGTATACATATACATATTTTATTTTTAAAGACAACTTCATAATGATTCCAAAATAAACATTTCCACCGCGACGTAAAACTATTTTAATATGTAGCACAAATGAAACAGTGGCTCTTTAGAGAGTTCACCACGGTCTCCACATTGGGTCTGATTTGTCCAATTCTCGTGGTGGGTTCCGAGATTCAATAGAAGGCACTATTCCACGAGATCTTAATGGCGATTCCCCCTCTCTCACTTTGTTGTTATTATTGTTTGAAGACACGTCAATTTTCTGTACGTGAGTGACTTGCGTATGATTATTTGAAACCGGAAGTGACGTGAATTGGGGAGATTGCTCGCGATGTTGTACCACAAAAGCTCCATTTTCGGACGATACTAAACTGACAGGTAGGTTCATTGTGTTATTGGTGGATGTTATGAAGCTTGTATTTGGAACCACAGAAGAAACGATGCTGGGAGGAGTAGATGTAGTCCCTGAGTAAGCGATCGGCATTGTCTGCTGAGCTTGAATGATGTTACTTGACGATGTGGCGATCTGAATGGCGCCCTGGGGCTGTATGACAGGGATGACGTAATTGGGTATTGCTCCATATTGCAACATATTAGCTGCAGGAATGATGAATGCAACTTCTCCAGAAGACATCTGTGTTGGGAAAGTGTGAACACCATGAATTATTTTTGAAGAAACATTCTGTTCAGTACAGACCACATTATCTAGTTTCTGTGTATTGTTATTTTTCTCAAAATTTTGTAAACCATCTGTTGCTACACTATTTGAGATTGGAACAGGATTCCCTTTCATCTTTAAAGGACTTCCGGTGTTGGAATGAACGACGTTTAAATTGTTTGTTTTAATAGGGTAGGGAGCATTGATAGTAGTTCTGTTCATGGTAGAAGACTTTGGTGACAAATCGTTATATTCCTCTGGTTCTACGTTCATGGTTACATTTGCCAAATGATTTAAAAGTCGGGCTCGAAGTTCTGCATTTAATCCGTCTACGTTGGATAGGTATTTGCTGACTTCACTAGCACACTCGTTAAAGCCAAGCCGGTATTTATTAATCACAACAGGATCCGTGGCATTTAATGCTAAATCAAAAACAAAAAATACTGTTAAAGTACCTGTGTCTTGATAACCAATTAAATGTAATTATTGATAAAATAATTCTTTAGAGAATACTATCATTGTATATAGTCACTCTAAACTTACCAGAAAACTGTTGTCTTTGTAACTGTCGTAGATGACGAACCGTCATTTCCAATATATCAGCTTTCTCCATTTTATTTTGGCGAGTGCCCTTTTAAAACAAAAATATTACCATTTATATCTCCAAACTGAAATAAAATCCACATAAAAATGTTGTTGTGTTATTTTGTTATAAGCTTATGTAGGGTATTTTATTCCATATGTTTCATTACGAAATATTTGGAAATCAAGATGTTGGTCTCTTTAAATTGGTTGGTTTTGATTCAATTTCACGGACCTGTTACGAATAAAAGCATTGATTTTTCACTTTATCAGGTGGGGTGAAACAGAAGGGCCCTTAGCTATTACAGCTAGCGGAACGTTGCGCGAGATGACACTCAGGTAAACACCAAGATCGTGGGAAAAGTTTTAAGATATAGAAATTATTTTTTCTTTAAATTCCTTAAAGAAAACAAAGTGAATTCTTCATATTTTTTTTAAGATTTTGAATTTTATTTTTCCTCACCTTTAAGTAAAGATAAAAACAAAAGAATGGATCCTTTGAAAACATTAAAGACTTTTATATATTGATTGATTCAATTTTTTATATTTTCTAGGTACGAATTGTAAAATGTGATTTAATTCTGTATTTTACAATATCAAAACACGTAACTGGTATTTCCTGTTTACCTCAGATTTCATTACATCCAACAGAAGGGATTTCAATTCTGCCAAACTAGCATTTATTCTCGCTCTTCTTTTCTTTTCCATTACAGGTTTCGAGTTCTAAAAAAATCAAAAATCAAAAGTTTATAATATGTAATAATATAAATACATTTTTCTTAAAAGGAAGTTTCTTTCTTGTGAGATTTGATACTTTTGTAAAATTGAAATTGATTAATATCAACTTGTGCGCATATGTTAGTATAGTTTTCAATTCGAACTTACTTTTCTGGTTTCCGATGCTGTGGAGGACACATCGGAGGTCTTTTCTGAACCCTCCATATGTACATGTACTGTTACAGTCTTACAGTCCTTCACGTCCACGTTCTTGTCCTTTCGCTGACGGTGTCACTTTTGGTATATCAGCGCAAGATGGGACTCGTGGGAAAGCTTACGGTATACGGATCAACTTCGCCGTTGTCATTCAATGACAAAGTCCGGCCCAACATAAGTAAAGAAAGTAGTGATTGGCTCGTGTGACGGAATTTCTTGGCGTGTGTGTTAAGGCATTTTCAGTGAAGTGTCACCAAACCGTCAGGTGAACTGCTTGGCACGCGACCGACAAGGTATGAGACTGTGGGAAAACCCCGCCCCTTTCAGCAGAGACAAAATTACCTGAGTTGCGTTTTCACCTGTATGATATCAGTAGATGATAAACCAAGGGGCAAAAAGAGAGCGTGAGAAACGCCAAAACATACACTTACTCGCCACTTGATATATTGGGACCATAAAACCGCGTACGCCTCGCTGACTACAGATTGAAAGCAAACAAACCTAGAGTCGTATCCACTGGCGCACGGTGAAAATATCAGTCGCGAGCCAGGCCAGGGATCATCTGCATTTATACAAGAGTACTATTATTGATGCACTTTAACGGCGACTTTCGGGGGTTGGGGTATGGAGAGGGGGTTAACATGAAACGGAATACTTGAATTGAAACATTGAAAAAATGGACTATTGAAATTGTTGAAATGTCTCTTATGGTATTTATTGCTACAACAGATAATTCATCACGGTAAAAAGAAGTCTCTGGGTTTTTTCTTGTATTTTTTAATCGCGCTTTTATATATTCAGAACTTCATTATTGCATCATTCTACTCGTATAGCTTTAGTATCTGTGAATTCGTCCTTTTCTAAAGAAAAGATAGAAAAAAAAAAGAAAATTAAAAAATCACTATAGAAATTAAATCAGGTAAGTGGAAGGGATAAATGCGATAAAGGTTAAGTTATCAATTACACATCACTACATTAAATTTGAGAGCACTACTTTTTCTCAGTATAAAATATACTATTAATACTAAAATCATATTCCTTTTAAAATAGTCACTCGTGAATCTGTGTGAAACATTCAAAAGGTTTGATATGACTTCAATCTTTTGTCTTAAATGCAATTTTTTATGATGAGTCTCCTTTTTCAAAACGAAAATTGTATACATAATTTTACATATATTCAAAACAAAATATGGTGTGTTGAGTTCTGACAATCTTGATCAAATTCAAAATATGTTATTTTACTGCTGATTAAACTTTCCTTTCAAATATTTTTTTTGTGGACCACATCCTGAAAATCAGATGACCTCACTCGTTTACTTAGTTAGAAAACCTTCACTTGTTTGGTTACAGAAAGAAAACATGATTAAAGTAACAAAAAACTTAACACGCTGTGATTTGGAATTAGTTTTCAAATAAAACGATTTCTCTAGGCGATTTGATCATAAATCTTCTGTTTATTGAAAACATGCTTTAGAAATATAGAAAAATAAAGACCATAAAAATGAAATATTTCAACACATAATTTACTATCATCCAATTATTTACCTCAGGAAAGAGTGTCAACGGGCTTGGTTAATCGCATTGGGGTTGAAAACTTAATAAAGAATTAGAGGTGCTAGTGTTAAAGGGCAGGAGATGACTTTATAAAGAGTTCAATGACAGACCACGTAAGGAAGAGTCTTTATTCAGTTAAGTAATCCCTGAAGTAAATGAAAAATGCTTTAAAAAGTGTGCTTGGTTATTTGGTTTTTTTTAAAAAGCTAATATCTTTATTTGCAACTTGAAAACGGCTACTCAACTATAATGCACATTTGAATATACATGTACTTATTAATTATAAATTGATTAAAGGTAGATGGGTTAATTTAAAGTAATCTTAACATCATTTTCAGCCAAATCAAAAATTAAATGAAAATCAAAATAGAAGAAATAAAATCTAGATCATGGCACTACCTTTTTTTTACTTAAAAAAAAATGGAGTACAGAGTGAAACGATAGAGTCAAAGGTTGCGATGCACTCCTGGTCCTATGGTTACAATTAAAAGGCGCTGAAACAAAACCCAGTCAGTAATTCCAATGTTTACTTTCATCTTGTGCATACTTCCTTACTGTCTCTTTCTTCGCCATTTGAGTTTATTCTCTATTTGACAATTGTTTTGTTGCCATTCAACCCTTCAGTTGTCTCGTATTTGATGGACATCCCAGACGTAACAAATCTTCTCCGACAAAGCTTGTGTTTTCAAATAGATTAAACCCTGGCATTGTCGCACGTTTTCATACAGTTCATTTTTAAAGGCATCTATGAAGTACTCTCTAGTATTTATCCCCAATTCAAGTCAATTCAAAAATTCCAAGTAACAGATCATCGCAGCTACTGTAAAAAAACTATACTGCGCTACAAAAACACTGTAACCATGCCATATAGTATGCCAACGCCAAGATGGCATTTTGACACCCGTCAAAGTCGAAGATTAGTAAAATTCTGTTATGAAAATGATGGACCATTGCCTAGAGAGCATGGAACCACTTTCATCTTAAGCGTATCTCACCTGACATGTGAGATATTAACAATCGAAAATTAATATCCCATAGGAAAACAATTTTCACAGGGAAAAAGATTTTTCTAAAGAAAAAAAAATCCTGTATCATGTTTGAATTCTATTTATATGATAAATGTATTTTCTACAGGAATTTAATTCTGACAGATATATTTCCTTTAAAGAAATTTGATTTTCCTACTGGATTTTAAAATCCTATAGGAGATCTACTAGTATTCAATTCTTATAGGAATGAAATTTTCCAGGAAGTAATTAAATTCCTGTAGACAATTCTACACATCTTTATAGGAAATTATTTTCCTTCTGAGAGAGTTAGATTTAGTTACTTTAGGAAAATGCTTTATACACGTGTATATATCACCTAATAGGTAAGCTACACCTTTAAAAAGTGTTTATAACCTTCTTACCAATAGTCTATTTCACGACATGTTTGAATGTTTTAAATACCATCTTGACACTAGCAAATTATACGGTAGAGTGTTCAAATTGTGTTTTTGTTAGATGTAAAATTCAAGAGATAAAAAACTATTGTAAAAAAGAAATTACATGTACACCAGTAAAATTAGAAAATCTGTGTCTATGGCAAATAAGTTTTTATCTACATTTGTATCTAGTTTTATATTATCATAATGATGATATCGATAATATGACAATAGTTGTGTTGTTGTTGTTTCAATCATAATGTACAAAATGATTAATTGTAATGTATAGCAAGTTCAAGCATTATCATAAGATGATAAAATTGTTTTATGATGATCCCTGAACAATATGATGCATAGTATTAAGAAAATTATATAAAGAATGTTAAAAGAAACTGACATTCAGAATTTTATTTTTGGGTCTTTTTGATTTAATAAGAATTATCCACAGTGAACAAATCTATAGAAATATACATGGTAAGTTAGTTGACGATGCTGAAATGAAAATTTCTTTGGAAAGCTCCTTTCATAAAAATATGAATCATTAGACCATAATTTATTACGACTTTCAATATACAAATACATGTCAAAGATTAAATCATTACATTTTTATTCAATTTTGTTTGTTAAGCGATATATGATAAAGTTAATTTAAACAATAGAACGCTTTCTTTTGGTGTTAAATAATGACATTAAGGAAGCGATCATTGTAAAAGAAATACGCGTCAGTCAGCATATCATTCATAATAGTGACATGCCTTCATACGTTTTAATCGAGTATATTATTTTAAAAAGAACATCTTGCTCATTGGGTCTATAATTAACTGTTTCACTAAATGGTATTTATTTAATTCATATGTAAGAAGTTGCCTTGTCGTTGTTTGAATGGGAGTTATGAGTTTGATTTTAAAATCGGTCCTTATGTTAATTATATTTTTTATTTCTACACTTTGGTAAGTATCTTCAGTAAAGTTCTCTCGGAATTTAAAGGCCTACATGCAATGTATAATCTCATTCCTGTCAGGTAAGATACACCCAAAAGTGGTTATATACTCCATACACAATATGCATCTTGACACTAGCATCATTAGTAATATTCATAGAAATGTCGAAGGTGAGATACATAACGCGGTCTTTGGTGTAACTTGTATACTTTTGATGTGAATTTTTTATCAACATTATTTAAAACAATTATAAATATAAAATATTTTTAAACAAAAATGCCGTAAATATATAAACGTACATGCACCACAAACATATTTCTTAATTAGAACAATTGTTGCAAATAGCTCTTCGAGAAAGTCGTAAGATACAAGTGTACCTTGAAAAAAAAATCCATTACTGTTGAATTTATTGCTGATTTTCTAGTCTTAGTTTTAATATATAAATCAAGATAAAAAAAAAAAAACCCTAATGCCATATGGACAAAACTATTTCATTAAAAATTATGTTACACGCGACAAAGACCAAAAATCAATCCATCATTAAAATTGGGAATATATGAAGTCATCAGGTAAATATTTATATCCAAACAGAATATATGACTTAGTTTTGATCGGATTAACGTGTAATCATTGCAGGATTAACGATGAAGTCAACCCATGAGGTAATGAGATCTTGAATTCATGAAAAGCTAGTTTAATGACGGTATGAGTTTCCCACGGTTGGATGTCTTCAGAGGAAGAATATATACCCCTAGTCACTCCGCCGTGCTGTCATTAATTTCTGATGACATTTATTAGTTTAATAGATCTCCTCTATTATGCGGAACATATTTAATGTGACGTTTTTCACTTCAATAAAGAAGAATTTAAGGAGCAAATGTTTATTTTTGAAATGAATTTCTATCTTTTCAGTTACTTTGGAAATAAATCACAAGCGATCTGATTTAGGACTTTAAATATTGAAAACAATTTATCATGGTTAAGTTGAATAAAGCTGGCTAAACCAGTTGCTCTATTGATCTTCCAGCAGGATTTTAAAATCGGAGAAAACAAATCAGATCTCTGATGTGAGGAGTGAAAACAAGTGTGGGAAGGTTATACAATTGAATGCTCCGAGATTCGATGAAATTCACAGTAAAACGAAAACCGTGTTCATACTCTGCCTTAGGTTTGAATTCCGTTTTGATGCAATTCTCATTCTTTCAACTAGCTCCCTTTATGTATATTTGCTTGCTGAGTAGGATTAAAAACTCTTATTTTTTGGTGTCAAAAAAGAAATTAAAGCATGTAAAGGTAAAGTTTGGTATATCAATGGCGCAAAAACCATACTTGAATTGGTTTGATCCATGCAGCAAACAACTATTTCAATTTTGAAACATTTTTCACATGCAAAGACTTACCTTACCATCTTGTCCAGCTCTTGTTAGCAATGTTGTCAACTGTTAACAAGGGATGAGCACACGATGGTCTGTAAAATAAGAACAATTATCTCTTATCTGATGTGATTCTATGAACTATTTTGATTGAAAAATTTGGATTATTGTAGAATTATGAAAACTAGTGTGTGTGTTTTCCTCTTGCTATTCCACAAACATAAAAACATCTTTGCCATATCATTGTCATTGCTCAAAGTGTTCATAATCACTTTTGTAACTTATGTATTTAAGCTGTGAGATTAAGAACTTTTTTTTAGTTTTTTTTAATCAAAGGGGAAATATTTACCTTCAGAGTTATTATCCTTACTCCCTGAATTTATTGACTTCCTGATTTTCTACGGGAATTGAAAATTCTGAAAAAATATATCAAACAAAATCTCAAAGGACATTAAATTACGGAAGGATATTAATTTTAAAAATAAAATGCTATTTTTCTGAATAAAATTCCTTTTAGGAAATATCTATATCCCATAAAAATTTCAATGGTTCTTCGTAGTGAACGACTTTTTTCTAAATGGAAAAAATACTATCTTATCATTTATGATCCATTCCTCACTGAATTTACATAAAGATACTAGTACCTTACCTCTAAGAAATTAACACTAAATATTTACATTTTCCATTGTCTCTGTCTGTGATAACACTACGAATCGATTTTGTACTATACAGCCCAATAAATTCAAAAGACGTATTGATGGGGGCGCAAGCGGGTTTGCATAATCAATATTATAATATTTAATCGTACAACTGCTGAAAATTATATAAATATAAGTACATGTAATAAGGAATCATTCTTTGAATATTATGAGGTGATCATTTCGGTCGGGGCGTGATCAAATCTATCATAAAGCCCTTCGGGCTTTACTGGATTTGATCACGCCCCGACCGAAATGATCACCTCATAATACTCAAAAAATGATTCCTTATTCCGGCCAGTTACAGTATACAACCATGAAAGAGTTGAAAAAATCTTTCTGTGTTTTATGCGAGGTAACTCATATAACAGTATTTAAATATCTATGAATTGACGGAATATATCTTTTATTGAAATAAATACCATGATAAAATTAAGATAAGTTCTGAAAAAAATATCGATATGCAATGATTTTCTACAGAAGCGTTAAGACATATATGAAAAAAAGTATGACATTAATTTGCTTTATTTTAAAAACTGTTAAGCAATTTAAAGGGGCATGGTCACGATTTTGGGCAAATTCTATTTTTCTGTTTTTATTATTTACAATGCTTTAGGAATGCATTTCTAATGATCAAATGTTTGAGAGTCAGTCGTAGAGTTATAAGCAAGATACAGGGCTCACAATGCTTTGTCATGTTAACAAGGCTCTTGTCCTGTTTTTGTTTACATAGTTCAATTTACCAGTAAAAAATCTTTTTCAAGCTGATTTTTCTATCTTCTTATTCATTTTAAACATAAATAAACAGTTCCTAACGTCTAACACATTCATTTTTGGTCTAAAACTGGAATTTTCACTTCAACATTCAAAATGTAAACAAAAGCTTTGTTTACATAGCAAAGAATTGTACAAAGTGTCTTTTTTATCAGTTTATAAATGAAAATTACAAATGTACTTCTCAAATATACTTGAATATATTGTACTTTATTTAGAACATACATTTGAAGCTTGCCTTGTTTGAATAATGTATTAAGAACTAAAAAAGTATTTAACGTCAATCAATACGTGTTTAAAAAAAAGGGGGATAAATATTGTAGTGATATCGATTCTGGTCAGAAAAATTACCCGTTTAGACTTTCTTTTGTGGGCTTTTTAGTTATACGATGTTTTACTAATTAATAACTTTCAGAGAAACAAAACATTACATTATCTAAACAATTGCCAAGTAAGGACAAACCTTGATACTAGTAATCGTTATTCTTTAGTTTTGCATTCGTAAATTAGTGCATGTCGTTTCAAAACTAACTGAGAGGTCATCGGCAGAAGATACATATATGTACTTACTCTTAAAACCGTATTTGTGTGAATAACATCTGCTTCACATGGTTAATTAAATGTTCAGCGAAATATACCATCATTCTAATCATACTAGCTTACACTATGAGATTGATACTCAAATATTCATTAACTATATTAAATTTGCTTCTTTAAGTTTTGTTCTCTTTTTCCTTACCAGGGGCTTATCATCCTTTTTTATGAGTTTCTTTCCACTGTTTGATGTAGTATGATTAGAAATAAAAAAATATTACTGATGTTGGATGTTGATTAATTATTCCATCCAGTATAAAATCTCATAAACGTCTTTTGGCAGAGGTAGCTAAACTTCAAGATCAGTGGACCAGGGTGATAGTGTGGACTTGAGCTATTCACGTTCGTTTGGTTAAAAAAATATCTTTGATGATGACGATGAAGATTTTTTTTCCACGAAACAAAAGAAAAATATATATCTTAATGAACACTCGTATATGAATTTTGAAGAAAAGAATTCTGGTTCAGCAACTCGAGTAAAGTCCTTCTGATTAAATTACTATAAAATGTGTTTTTATTGGTATATATATATGTAAAACTTTACCTCTTGTATATGGCCTCCCTCTGATTGGTATGTGCACCGTCAAAAACAAATTTAAAACTTATGTACACAGAATATTAGCTTCTTTCCTCCATAATTTCACAAAATATATTTATAATGTTTTTATCCATTTATTTCGATGATGAACCTAGATTTAAATCCCCAAATTATTTTCCCAAATTACTATAAAATGTGTTTTTGTTGGTATATATCTAGGTAAAACTTTAGACCTTGTATATGGTCTCTCTCTGATTGGTATGTGTACTATCAGGAGGTAGGAACAAATTTAAAACTTATGTACACAGAATATTAGCTTCTTTCCTCCATAATTCCACAAAATATATTTAAAATGTTTTTATCCATTTATTTCGATGATGAACCTAGATTTAAATCCCCAAATTATTTTCCCTAATATTCATTTGTTTCTCAAACTGGGTTTAAACTAAGTTAAACTACTTCAAACCTAAAACCGGTTTCAAGATGTAGTTAGAATTATTGTTGTAAAAATAAGAACAGAATTTTAGCAAGAGAAACAAAAAAAATTAGAATTAAGCCATATCCTAAACTAGTTTCAAACCTTTAACGAGAACTATAACTGGTTAAAGAGCACCAAATCCGCCCATAGTTTCACTATGACATATATATATAAATAATACACAAGTTGTGTATTATTCATATATATGTCATAGAGAGCAGAGTGGATAACTTATAAAGATGCCCCTGTGGTACAAGCATACAAAAGATAAACTAAAAGATATTTAAGAGGGATGTGTGGTCATGGCCATTTTAAAGGGGCATGGTCACGATTTTGGTCAAATTTCATTTTTCTATTTTTAGTGTTTATAATACTTTAGAAGTGCATTTCTAATGATCACCCAAAATTGGAGCGTCAGTCGTAGAGTTATAAGCAGGACACAAAGCTCACAATTCTTTGTCTTTGTATCAAGAATGACAAATTATCTATTTTCATTTGATATATAGTGTTTGTTCTTTTGAAACAAGAATTTTGATCCTGAGTTGTAACGATGTACATTTATATTGACAACAATTAACTGGATCAGTAGTTTAAAAGAAAAATAATTTCGAGAAAAGGCAGTATTGTAGTTAGTCTCGGTCGTTCAACCAGGCTCAAAGTTTACTTGTCGGAGATTTCCGAGCGTCTGATTTAACAAGACTATATATACATGTATTGTAGTACGTGTACATTGCGTCATACAAGGACATGATTCTGTATGCATTAGAATCAGGATTGTATCAAAATTATCTTTGATTTTGTGAAAATATGCATAAATGTTACATCCTAATTAAAATTCTTTATTTAAACATTGTAACACAAATTGTGGACACTACCGTTACCCTCCTACCTTTTTTTTTTTTTTTTTTTTTTTTATAAAATGCAATCAGATGTGTATTGTCTGCGTTAAAATGGAGGAAATTAATTACCTATGAATGGTATATTATTCAATCCCGCCTTCTTATTTGTATTATACATGCATTTTTTTAAAATCGCGAAAAAAACTTTCAATAGCGGTATGATTGGATCCCCCTATCTTTTATGGTAACCAACTTAAAAAATAATTTGGTTAATTTAAAATGAAGCCCTAAACTCGGTACTATGTGAGTTCGAACTATAAACACTGGTTTTTATTTGATTAAAATCGAGAAAAAGTATCTATAGAGGGAGGAGTGGATCCTAGTATCTTTTATGTTGTCCAACCTGACAGGTGATTTGATTAATCTAATTTAATTGATTAATATACTCGGCACAATATGAGTTCAGATATTGAACGCTTGTTTTTAACATCACAGTTTCTTATATAAGCAATGGATAGAAATTATTATAGAAAAGTTTATGTTTTAATTTGTTATTTTTTCAAATCATTTTAGAGATAAAACACATTGGTATTCAGGAAAGGGAGGAAATTGGCTTGTCTTACAATAAAATGTTTTTTTCTGAGCTTGTACAGTAAAGTACCCCCCTCCCCCAATAAATAAAAATCTCAATGCATATATTTCCAAAAATTCGACAAAAAGCTTGCTAACCGCTTTTCAGTACTTTCAGTACTCTGCTTTTGGCAGGGGTGGAGGTTAGTGCAGTTAGAGTAACCTCTCTTGTAATTTCAGCTGAAGTGAAAGTAGAAGTGTGAAACAACACTGTGTTATTTGAAGAACAAAATGAAACGCAAGAAACTAGCGACTCAGCATTGATCTTTGAATGTCCAGGTAATCTTTTGAATATGCTATTTTTAGTAGTAAACAGTAAATCGATAACGCCTCATTACCACGTGCTTTGCTCATTTTGGAGATCTTCCCACACAGTAAAGCCATGAACACACTGGTCAGGAAAGTTTCCTGACCAGTTTATAACAATTATACGAAATAAATGTTGGTGCATTTTTATTTCTTTCTTTCACAGTCCTTGATATTTAACAGCCTCAACACCCTTTGTCTTTGATTGACATAATGAAACACCGTTAACTTTTAAATCTAATGGCGTAATGCACTGTATTACCCCAGAAGGCTACCTCGCATTTAAATTGTCTAATTTTTAAAACACTTCCGACTTTTGTTTTTAAGATAAATGGAGTCATTGACTAGCAGACATGCATTGATTTTCACATCCATGACTTCCCTTTTAAATTGTAAAATAGGCATGCATGTACAGTGTATATTTGTCAGTTTATGAAAGTTGGAAGGTTTCCAATCAAACTACCACCCTAACAAAACTACCCAAGTCAATTTGTAACCCACATACATTTTAGATATATTTTGTTGAAAATTTGAAGCTTGCAAATTGAATTCCTGATTTTGAATAGGGTAGACAGTTTGATAAAGGTGACTGATTGGCCGATGAGGGGTTGACTTTATAAATAATAAAAGAATCGGGTACAATTTGCCTCCGATGTGAAACACCTATATTTCCTATAAATTATTGATTGTATTGTGTATACATTACATTGTAATGGATTGGGCACATCACAAATGTCACTGTACAGTACTGTAATTTCTGTTTCACTTATTACAGATAGTCAATCAAAAATATTTCATCAGATATTGTACTATATTTAGAAACACTGAGAAAGAGAAAGATCAAGGTTTATATAGATTTCTGTTTCGTTTTTAGCAAATGACAGCAAACAAAGTACAGCTAGTGCTTTCTGAGAATACAAACTGAAAGTAGACCTAAATATAAGTATTAGTTCCCTGTCATAATCTGACATTTGGTCTTTGTTTTTGCATGTTAATGGGTAAGTACATGAATTTGAAAATAATTTTTACACTTGATTTTGTAAAATAAATACCGTAATTCTACAAGAGAACCTTTTCACTTTTTTATTCCTGGAAATACATGTATTTGTGTAATATTAAATCAATAATTGTTTTTATGACTGAATACCATAATCTGAAATTCCTCTGATTTAAAATCTGATCACCAGGTTTTGATGTATGTGGATGGTACAATTTACTTGGTATTTTGTCAAAACTTGAAAAAAGAGGAAAAAAGATTTTTTCAAATAATATGTTTTACGGTGCGACGGTTGGGGCGAGCACAGCAAAAATTGAATTGTAAATACACATTAGTACATGATAATAAAAAATTAAAGCATGGTTTATCGAATGGATGCATCAACGTGAATAAAAATAAAATATTTTACGCTCCAGTATACATGTATAGACAGTTATGTTTTATGGTATGGCGATCTGGATGGCGAAACCATTAACAACGATCACAATTTCACTATCAGATTCATCAGAAACGTGCACAGTTGGATCCGCCTATCTATTTATTCATTACGCTAAAGGTCGCGTGCTTAGTCTAGACATTGTGACGTCACGTTAGTAGAGCAGACATCACTCGACAGTTTCCGTCAAAGTTACAATGCTTCGAACAATTTACTAAGAAAATATTGTAAAACAAATACTTGCAAACCATTTTTTAGAATCAGCAGAATGTTTTATTCATCTTTAAAAAAACATGACGTTCTTAAAATACATTTTACCTGTTCTTGTGAGATCATGACATTGGTAGCCATTTGCAATTTACACGGGATTGTGGGTCCGAATCTGACGACAGAATTTTCAGTATGTCAAAGGTAGCAGTAGTCCGAATTTTCTCTTCGCCCAGGCGTTGTCGTTAGAGCTTGCTGCGCTCGCTATTAATTTACTCAACGATTCCTAAACTATGCTAGACAGCTTGGTGATCATTTGATTTATGAAAATATTACTTTTACGTCTTTGTATGAAATTATTTAATTATAAATACAATCATTAGTAATGAAGATGTGATTTTGATTGTTGATACAGAATCTACAGCATCACAATGGCTGAAAACAAGTACACAAAGCGAAGATTGGAGTTAAAGAAGAATCTGTACAAGCTACTAAAGGAGCGGGAGCCTGATGGGATCCCCAAGGCACACCTGTGGAATACCTACAGCAGTAAGGTGGAAAAGATCAGTGCCGAGTTTTATGGCGTCAAAAAGATGCACAAGTTCTTAGAGGTGTTTGACGACATGATTATAGAGGTGATGATCAAGGGGCGACCCACAATTCGACTGAAGGATAAGTACATACCAGAAGGAGAGAAACCCTCAGAAGTACAGATAGACAGGGTGTCATCATCTGAGTCGGAGGAAGTTTCCACACAGGGGAAAGAGAAGGTTATACAAAAGCCAGAGGGTAGCAATAAAGAAAGGGAAAGCAGTGGGGAGAGAGGAAACACTAAAAAAGAATCATCTAGGGAAGAGGTAATGACATAATTATTCAGGTTATACTGTTAAAATGTTTTAAAAACTTGTATTTTTGCATATAATTATGTATATAAACTAAATGAAGATAAATTTTGTGAAAATGGGGTGGGATTTGCATCAATGCCTAATCTCCCATGTTATCTGTGTACTCATTGATACTGTGTAATACATATCAGATGTGTGTTGTTTTTTATTGCTGATTTAATCAGGAAGTTATTAATAATTCTCTTACTTTGATAAGCCAGCTACATGTATATAGAAATCAGATAAGAATAATTGTTAGGTTTTCCCCAGCTTATTAGAAGTCTATATCTTGTGTAAATTCATTTATCATATCTGTTTTCCTCAATGTTATGTCAAGTCTATAACTTTATATCAAAGCAGCAAGGGATAATTACCATTCATTATGAGGCCAAGTCTAATTATTTCTACCCTGAATATTTTATTTAATTTCTTGATAAAGTTTTAATTATAGGTATATTATTTTTGAATAAAAATAATTTATTTAATTTCTAATTTCTCTATTGTTCCCTATTGGATTTTGTTGGAAATGTGCCAAATTTTCAAATTTTCCTTATATTTTTAGTTCACCTGATCCATAGGCTCAAATGAGCTTTTCTGATCAAAATTTGTCCGTTCTTTGTCGTCGATGTTGTTGTGGTGGTAAACTTTTCACATTTTCATCTTCTTCTCCAGAACCAGTGGGCCAATTTCAACCAAACTTGGCACAATGCATCCTTGGGGGAAGGGCTAATGAAGGGCAAGCCCCCCCCCCCCATCAAAAGGGAGATAATTAGGAAAGAGTGAAAATAAGTTTGGGTGATTTAAAAATCTTCTTCTCCAGCACCATTGGGCCAATTTCAACCAAACTTGGCACAAAGTATCTTTGGGGGAGGGGCTTTCAAGTTTGTTTAAATGAAAGGCCAGTTCCCCTTGAAAAGGGAGATGATTAGGAAAGAGTGAAAATAAGTTGGGTGGTTTAAAAATTTTCTTCTCTAGAATCACTGGGCCTATTTCAACCATACTTGGCACAATGCATTCTTGAGTAAAGGGCTTTCAAATTTGTTCAAATGAAGAGCCAGTTCCCATTGAAAAGGGTGATAGTGAGGAAAGAGTGAAAATAAGGTTGGATGTTTTATAAATCTTCTTCTCAAGAACCACTGGGCCAATTTCAACCAAACTTGGTACAAATCATCCTACAGGGAAGGGCTTTCAAGTTTGTTCAAATGAAGGTCTAATTCCCTTTAAAGGGGAGATGATTAAGAAAGAGTGAAGATATAATGAGGAAATTTAATCTTCTCCAGAATCAAATAGTCTGTAATAACCACACTTTTACATTAACTTTTTGATGCATGGAATATTTAAATATGTTCAAATCATGACCCCAGGGGGTCAGGAAGGGGCCCTAATGGGTTCAAATTTTTTGAAAAAAATAATTAAAAACCAACACTTACATAATTCTTCTGAAGAATCAAAAGAAAATAGATAAGAATAAAGCTAAATTGCCAAATTTTAGATTTGATCTTTTCTTTTAGATTTTAGATTGATTAGTACATGTACAAGTATTGCTTTTACCCCTGTGGGTCATAATGAGGCCGTTAGGGTGGGGGTGCATTGAATTATAGGATTATATATATAGAAGAAATTCTTCTGAAGCAAACGGCTATTAGCTGTGGGTGGCAGGTGAGGGAACAAGGCTCAAGAGTTTTGTAAATTAGGTTTGTAATGATGAATTAACAGTTTTTAACTATTTCAGATAAATACATCAATAGGTTAGAAATTTTGAAAACACATATTTTTATACTGAAGTCAAATTAAGGTTGGGATCATAATCTTCATATGCATGTTCAAACAATAGACTAGCTGATTCACTGTCATTGATTACGAGTGAAAGTGCTGTGTAATTAATGACAGGAAACCATTCTATTATTCCTCTATACTGGAGGAATCATCTACTTTATAATATTGCAAGTTATATTTTCTCAATTTGAATTTACTTTTTGGTATGTGCAAAGAGAATAATTAAATTGAATTAAACTAGAATGAATAATCTGGAATAACTTTGTTAATAAGTTGTTGATGGTTTGTAATCAGCTGAAACAAAGAGATTGCTGTTCACTAAGATTCCCTGTTTGTATTTGACTGTCTTTGGTTCCAAATTCTGCTGCTTGCTGATAGACGCTATGATCAGTGTTACTCAGGTGAGCGATGTGGCCCCTGGGCCTCTTGTTTGTAGTTCTGCTCTAGGGATTTCTTTTCTTTTAAATACATGAACACTATCATAAAAAGTAATCAAATAATGAAATTTTAAAAATCTGGTTTGGTCCAGGGATTATATCAAAGTTTAATTTTTTTCAATGTCGCATCTCTCTTAATTTAATTGGCATATATTGGTATATACTGGCTTAGAAAATGAATTGTGAAAGAAAAAAAAATATTTAAACTGCTTACATACTTCTTTTGATGTCCTGTCAATAAATTCTTAATCAAAAATGGTTGCTTTTAATTAATAACTGAGACATACTTTTTCTTCAGCTTTATGCATAGTTTACAATACTTGAAAATGTTACTGATGTAAGTGCCATTTTAGCATTTTACCAATTATGGTCATAAAATCCCAATGTCTCAATTCATAAACACTATGGATAATGTTTATTTCATTTAAAAATTTTAATTTTATATTTGATTTGATTTTTTAATTTTTAGCCGGGTTTTCCAAAGGAAAAATCTGGTTATTGAAATGGTGAAAATGGTGGGCGGGCGGGGGCTGCCAAAAGGGTACCCTTATTGTACGGATAACTCCTCCTACAGTTTTCAAAATAGGAAGTTGTTCTTTTGCAGATCAATTGTACATATATCAGAGGTGTGGATATTGCTAGGATTTTGATCTCTGATAATTTATGAAAAAAATACCAGCTTTTGAACTTAGTCATTTTTTGGCAAAATATTGCATATAAGGTACCCCTATTGTACGGATAATTCCTCGTACAGTTTTCAAGATAGTAAGTTATTCTTTTGCAGATCAATTGTACATATATCAGAGGTGTGCATATTGCTACATGTAGGATTTTGATTTTTGATAATTTATGAAAAATATACCAGGTGTTGACCTTAGTTTTTTTTTGCAAAAATATTGCATATAGAGTACCCCATTTCTCTGGATAGGTAGTGTTCATCAATTCAGGGTTGACAAATGGATTATGGCTACTAAGAAAACCTGGTTTGCTGTCACATCAACAGCTTTTCTCTTGTAATTTAATAATTTTAATTTTGAATAAAGACACAGTACAAAAGAAAGTTATATAACTTCACACCTTTGACTGCATGAAAATAAAAAGGTGCAAAAAGCCATGCACACTCGAATTGTACAAATCAAACAAAAAAATTCATGAAAAATAATTGAAAGCCGATATTGGTCTCTTTTTTGTGAAATCATATTTAAAAAAAGATTCTTTATCGATCCAGCAAATAATGTATTGGTGTCGAGCCACCATAATGGTATAGACTTCTTGATGGATTCAGGGACAAAATACAATAAAGTTTCATGGCATTTATAAATACTTTTAGACGAGTATAGATTATATCTGAAAACATAAGGTGTAGTTCTTGAAATTTTGTCTCATTGTTGATTAACATTTCCCAATCTTAAATTGAAAACTGTAGGTTCAGTGTCGAATTTTTTTTACTGTACATTAATGAGATATTTTTCATTATAATAGGTGGTGTATCAGAGATTGGCAGCTAGCCCAAGCACACCTGCGGTACCTGGTCTACATCAACAATTTGTGCCATTTCCCACCTCCACCCTGATTCGTCCACTGATGGGATTTCCAACAGCTATCCCTATCCCGTCTGGTCCACAGTCACTAACAGGGCTGCCTTTGTCTGCCCCAACTCTGATGATGCCACAACTCAGACAGGGGGCTGTAGCAAGACCAACACAAGACTCGCTAGAGTCCAGCATCACAGATGCTGTGAGTCAGTTTCTATCAAAGGCTAAAAAGGAAAGCACTGCGGCCACCATTGGCAAGTTCCCAGATAATCCTTGCATAGTGTCATCTAGTTCTAGTAGTGAGTCAGAAAGTGATAGTGAAGTGGAAGAAACAAAACCAAACAAGAAAGTAGATGAGGGCAAAATCAAAATAGAGGAAACAAGAAGGAAAGTAAAGGAGAATGTTGTGGCATTGTTAGTCCTTCACCCAAAAGGTATTAAAAAATCAGAGATCTGGGAATGCTATCAAAATAGATTTTTTCATAAGCCAAACAAAAATCAAGTTGGAGTTAGCAAGCTCACCAGTGTGTTAGGTCTCTTCGATGATGTTATGGAGGAGTATCAGGATGAACATGGGATTCCTTACATAAGATTGAATAAGAAAGCACAAAGAAAGGTCTCAGATTCGTCAGACAGGAGCACACCAGTGATTGATCTAACAAAAGATGAACCATCCACAAGTCGTAGGAACCTGGTAAATCTCACCCAGGACCAAAGTCCTTCTGGCTTCATCCCCCTCTCATCCTCCAAGCCTACGCACTCTGGTGACCTTCAGATGATGTCTGCTTATGGTCAGCTCAAAAACCAACAGACTTCTGCATTTCTCCAACCTACTTCTCAATCCATAGGGTTTTTCCAGCCTACTCCTCAATCCCAAGCAGGATTTATCCAGCCAACTTCTCAATCCCAAGATTCCTCACTTAGAGTAGGCCAACTGGTGATCAGACCAGTCAGTCTCAGAAAGTTTGAACCAAAAGAGACGCATCTACCAAAGATCTGGAGCCAAGATAGACATGGAAGGTTCTCCCAGGACCAGATTCAGATGGTTGCCAAGGAGTGCATTGAGGCACTAGCGGAAGCAGATGAGCATGTCAGTGTGGAGAGAGTGGAAAGTCTGATGCTGCAGAGATTGGGTAGGAGGAGCATTGCTGATTTAGGCCACTGGCGTAACGCTCAACAGATACCCTGCCTTTTTGATCACAACAGAATTATCTGCAAGGTTAATGCTTATGTACAGGCCTTTCTGAACACTCGTTCGATTTGTACACTACATGAATTGAAGTTATGTATGGCTGAATTTGCTCCAGACAAAGATAGTTTTGAGGCTTTGCAAATTGGCCCTCTGCAAAGACTGCCAATAATTTATACCCACTTCAAATTCCCCCATGATATGGCTGATATTCCAGAAATTACAACCTCTGATATTTTTGAGAACTTGCGAAACTACTTGAACAAGTATCAAAAGTGGAGCACCAAACTAGAGTTGGAACACTTCATGGAGTATATGGTAGAGACTTATCATGTGGAAAATGCCTATGTTTTAGGAATCCGAATCCGTAGTCTTCCTTTGGCCATGCAGGTATGATATTTTATAAACTTAAAAAGTTATACTGTCCAGCTCACTGAATCGTGTTTAAGCATGCAGATACTGAATCCACACTGTACATGGTTATTAAAAAAGATACGGTAATTGATAGAAGCATTTTTCATGCAAATCAGGTTTTAAAAATGTCCTTCTTGAAATTACTAGATATATGTACTAACTAATATTGTAGAGATCACCAAGTTATAGAACTTTAAGCATATGAGATTCATTGACCATTGGTCTACTTGTTCAGGTTTTGAAAAAGTCCCAGCGAGATGCAGGTGGAACTCGCAGAAAAGTAACAGAAGACACGAAAGATGCACTGAAGCAAGAAATAGAGCAGGCATTCCACCGGTTCAGAGCAGCACTCCTATCTAAAAGAGGCGATGGACAAGGGCAGGTAAATCCTACCTGATGATACATTTTCCTCCCTTTTTTTATGGTCTTTAAGAATTTAGTGGATAGCTAATAGATGGCTATTGCATAATTATTCTATATTGCCTGAAATCTACAGGTAGATATTTTGTAAAATAATATATATATAGTGCTTTGCTACAGATCTATAGATCTGAGTATAACAGTAATGCATGGCAAACTTCATAACACTGCTCTGTATTAATCCTTTGAGGTAGAGGGTCCTGTAGGATGCTTTTTGTCTTGTTTACAGATTAGGGATCACTACCTACAATTGAGTCCTACCAAGGCCTTGACAGAGATTTTTGACAAGTACCGCCTGTTATGTAGCTCTGTTGAAATCCCAGCAAATAAACAGGAGAGAAGAAATCTCACGAGGTTTGTGGATGCAGTGAACAATTTCCTTCAGGTGGTGACCAGTGAGAGCTTTGGTCGAAACCTGTTTCACATTGCGCTCTGTATCAGTAAAACGGAGGTTGATGCTATACATAGACAGTTCTTGACAGAAGCTACTAAGCCAAAGGAAGTTCCGGTTACAATGTCAAAGAAACCACCTCCTACCAAAGGTAAGATACTTAAAATACAGTGTGACAGAAACCACCTCCTACCAAAGGTTAGGCACTTAAAATACAGTGTCAAAGAAACCACCTCCTACCAAAGGTAAGATACTTAAAATACAGTGTCAAAGAAACCACCTCCTACCAAAGGTAAGATACTTAAAATACAGTGTGACAGAAACCACCTCCTACCAAAGGTAAGATACTTAAAATACAGTGTCAAAGAAACCACCTCCTACCAAAGGTAAGATACTTAAAATACAGTGTTAAAGAAACCACCTCCTACCAAAGGTAAGATACTTAAAATACAGTGTTAAAGAAACCACCTCCTACCAAAGGTAAGATACTTAAAATACAGTGTTAAAGAAACCACCTCCTACCAAAGGTAAGATACTTAAAATACAGTGTTAAAGAAACCACCTCCTACCAAAGTTAAGATACTTAAAATACAGTGTCAAAGAAACCACCTCCTACCAAAGGTAAGATACTTAAAATACAGTGTGACAGAAACCACCTCCTACCAAAGGTAAGATACTTAAAATACAGTGTCAAAGAAACCACCTCCTACCAAAGGTAAGATACTTAAAATACAGTGTTAAAGAAACCACCTCCTACCAAAGGTAAGATACTTAAAATACAGTGTCAAAGAAACCACCTCCTACCAAAGGTAAGATACTTAAAAATACAGTGTTAAAGAAACCACCTCCTACCAAAGGTAAGATACTTAAAATACAGTGTCAAAGAAACCACCTCCTAGCAAAAGTAAGATACGAAAATGGCAAGTGTGTTTATTTGATGAGTATTGCACTCTGGGATATTGAATTGATGTAATGATTGTGAATAATAGATAAGAAAAAACATTTCCATTTAATGTAAAATATTGGTTTTGATATTACAGATTCTGTGGTGAAACTGCTCAAAACTTACCTTGACAAATGCCAGAACCATGGTGCCCTAACACTGAAAAGTTTGGACCATATTGAGGAGAGAATGGCAGAGCATTTTGATTTTGAGTCTTTTCTGGCCATGGGATATGGGCGATTTATTGAGTTTCTTCTGAAGGAGGCCAAACAGGTGATGAGAAGTTTCTTGTTATATAACAGTACATATTTGTTATTCAATTATAATATTACTTATAATTGTTTTCAAGGACCATGAAACATATTTTTTGGTATTTTACTTGATCAGAATAGAATAGACCACATAAGTTTTTCAAAAATCTTAAATTATATGTAATATATAATGCAAGGGACCAATTAAGGTTCCTGTCATTACAGGCCTTTAAGTTCACAAAAGTTTCTTTTATTTTATAGGAGCTTGATGATTGTGGGGGAACAAGTTTGGGATCAGGAGGTCACAGCGAGGTGGCAGGGGGATTTCTCCCTACATTAACTCACATTCTAGAGTTTGTTCACCAGTGTAGACAGTGCAACTTTTCTCAGGTATGACTTTTGTAAGGAAAGTGTTACAGTTCTGTAAAGGAAGAATGTGCTTAATTCTTTAATGATCTCCTTCTTGTTTGAGGGCAGGTATGAAATTTAAATGTTTTGCTCTACTACATGTAAATATTGATCTATCATAACAAGTGTATTAGATTTTCAATGATAAAATACATGACATTGAAAATATTAAATGAGTAAAATTTGAAATTGTGCAATTAACGATACAACATACATGTTAAGTGTACCAAATGAATATCACTCTATTGCTGTTTGAGTATAATCTCAGTTAAGCAATGTACATCAGCTAAACTGGTGGACTTGTAATTTGATTGTGAAATAGTTGTTTTATAATTGATATATTTTGGTTTGTTGTAGGAGGAACAAATTCAGCAAGCGATTTGTCACCAGTTTTCTGTGAATGAGGTCAAACAACTGGGTCATGGTGCCACCTCTCGTCTGATTGGTCTGGCTGACCGCCCAGGGAAGCATGTCTCCAACCATCACTGCGTGGTGTATGAGGCAGCAGTCCTTCCTTCAGAAGGGTGAGTCAACTTTATATTTAGTTCACAAGGGAACTTTCAAATGGATGTAAAGGCAGTATAACAAATACAGACATAGGGTTGTTTTCTTCCCTGTTCTTTTTGCCCAATCACACTATAGCATACTGTTTTTAATTAGACCTGTTTTGAATTTGCCCAATGACAATGAGGGTCATTTAGGCAAAAAATAAAACAGAAGCTAGAATTTTCCTTACACAGTGTAGTGTTGTGACAGTTTTTTTAAAAACATTAATTTTTTCAGGAAAAATTAGTCTAAAAAGGGATGAGATCCCCCATAGTTCATTGTAGCTATTTTAAGGAAAGGATAGATGACAGCTAGGGAAAACAAAAAACTTATTGTTTATTATCAAAGTAAGCATTTACCTGATTTTTGGTCTATTGCAGTTTTGAGATGAAAGGTCAGACTGGAATTCTGGGACACCAGACCAAGGAAGCAGCCCTGGCCTGTCTAGAGAACTGCCCCCTGCTGGAGAACATGGCGGAATGGAGTCAGTGGACCCTAGTGTTTGAACCACAGCTCGGAAAGTTACGGGACTTTATCCAAAAGTATGGAGAGTGCCAAACCTGGCCTTTAGAGGGTAAGGGATTTTATTACCTTGTATTTATACAGTCAAACTTTGTTATCTCAAACTAGATGGGACTGTTTAAAAACTTATATCCAAGTATTCAAGATATCGAGGGTAAAATACTTAAAAAATAAGTGGTTAGGACTTAAAATCACTTCAACATATCCATTGTATTTGAGATATCGGTGTTCGATATATTGAAGTTCAACCGTATTTTGTTCTGTACAAATAGAGAGGTCCTTTGTATGGATGAGTAAATTTAAGATGATCTGTTGAATATAAAATAGGTGGAAATAAGATCATGAAGACAGACTTTATTGCTCTGGAAAGCTCTCCTGGTCAGTTCCTGAGGCTCATCAGTTCATCGTCCCCTGAGAAGTTCAATGCTGCCCTACAGAGGAGAAGCCCCCGTGAGGTCAGTGGACACCTGATGTCCTTGGTGGTTGGAAGTAAGGGAGTGGAGAATACACCTAGAGCTCTGCTGGCCAGTCACATCAAGGAGGAGTTGTTTAAACTACATGGCGAGACTTCTATTGACAGAACACCAGGTATATCTGTTATGTTATAACAAGCTGAAATGTACATGTACACATTAAAACTTTCAAATATGTCGCATGGCCTAAATTGTTGGATAATATGATGGATTTCATTTTGATAGGGGCACCTGCTAGCTTTCAGCATGGAGAGGCAGCTGTAAAATTTGTGCTAGACTGTCTCCTTATTCTCCCAGTAAAAAGCTGCTCAGTTCTGGCTAACCAGGTACTGTTTTTCAATCCATTTCATTCAACTTAAACTATGAACATCCATGTCCGCTTCAAAGAAGATATTTTTCTTGCACTGGAAAACCACACTTACATAATACCTTTGCATTGTTTCAGATGTTCCTTGATCCTTTGGGTCAGGTGGTAGGACAATCCAAATCCAAGACCCTGCTGCTTCAGTCTTGTAGGACGGAGAGCCAGTTCAGCCAGCTCCAGAAGCTAGGCTGTCTGCTGGGAGTAGCCGAGTGGACCAATAGTATTCAGGCCAGGTGTAGACCAAGCCATGCCTCCCTGGAGGAAGTGGACCCTGAAATTGCTGATGAGTTCTTCAGAGACGATCCTGAGGTATTGATATTGTCTTTTTTTCATGCTACATTATTTTTATGAACTGTATGAAATGCATTCAATTTATAATTTATTTTACTAATACTAATTGATAACAAAATGTTAGCTGAACCACAAAAATTTGTCAAGGGGTGAATAAAATTTTCAATGAGATTTACAAAATGAAGGATTTTCTTTTTGACAGCCAATAGATGACAGTGAAGATGAAGATGGTTCCACCTCCACGCCCTACCTGTCAGATGTGGAAGCGGATACAGAGGTTAAAGTTCAGGTGGAAGAAGAGGAGCTCATTGTTGTGGATGAGTCTACAGAGACTGAGATGGACGAGGGAGATGTAAAAGAAGACAAACAGAAAAAAGAGGCCACCATTGGTCAGTAAAAGAGTGAAGTAGAGTCGTACTTCAAAAAAGGGATTTAATCTTTTCATAGATTACTGTATATAATGTGTAGATAACAGCAATGTAATTGAAATAAGACAGTGAGAAATATTAAATACAAATAAGAATGATCAGAATTAAAAAACATATTTTATAATGTGAGGGACTGTGGGTAGTTTCAAAGTTTGTGTTAGAACTACATACAATAAAAATAATCAGAACATTTGTAGGACTGAACAGACCATTATAGTTTTATTGAGCATTTTTAAATCTTTGTAGATTTGACCATAAAATCTGAAGATAGTGTTATTGATCTCATTTCGCCGGAACCCAAACCAGACGCGGTATCCATGGAAACAGATGCAGAGAAGACATGCCGAGGAATTGTGGAGCAGATTCGGCGTGAGGAGTTTGGAATTGGAGTGGAACTTAATGAAGATGGAAAGCGATTGATGAGAGTACAGCAGGAGAGACTAGGTCGAAGTCTTGACAGGCTGTCCAAGGACCTCTACAGCAAGGACACACACTTTGTGTTAGGTGAGTGGGTGGTTACAAAATAAAATCTACTATAACTGTGTAACTTGTACTGTCATGTCATACATGTTAACTCTACTGATTTACGTGGAAGTCTACCGCTCTTTAGCTCTGTCTTCCGCCTACCGCTTTTATTAGAAAATCTACCGCTTTTCTTCAAAATACGTTCCTTGTTTTGATAGATAGCCATTTTGAAAGCCATTATAGTCCAACAATCTTGTCGGGTTTGAAATTAGAGCGTGACTTTGAATCGGAGGCACATAAACGCCTTTTTAAGTTGGGTGATAAAAAGTTTTCAAGCGTGTGTTTTACATTCAACAATGAAAGAAGCCACTTCTAGTGATTACATTAGTTACTAGACATGTCAATATTATCTTCGCCAAGGAAAAAGAAGCTTTGCAATTCCACACATGGCTTTAACGATGACTGAATATATCTTTTAGAACTTGGCCATAACAGTAAACTTGACTTGCAGTTTATTGCAACACTTCATGATTTGTGATAGGCTTGTAAACATCGTTTTTGATATTGAAAAAGAAAAAACATGATTTGTGACAAGCATGTTAACATTGTTTTTGATACTGAAAAAGAATATACTATTTCCTACTAGTTCTTACTTCTCTTACATGTTAAATTTTGGCAACTTAACCTATTTTTACTGAACAAAAGCAATTATTAAAGTCTCTGCACTCAAAGATTTTTTTTCTCACAAAAAATATCTTACCTAGTAATAATTTTGATGTTAAATTCATGTAAACTTTTTTATTGCATGTGTTTATATTACTGAATTTCAAAACTCTTTTATATTTTAGTTGATATCGTTAATTACTAATCAGAAACCCTTACTACATATGTGAAGTATATAAAAATCTGTGCTTTGAAATATGTGCGAAAAAGGCCGCGCGCAATGATACCGCTTTTTGGTTCTAAATCTACCTATTTTCACCATTGGAGGTTAATATATTTGGTTATGGTTTTTACAATATTATCATTGTATCTGATTCTCTCTCAGAGTTGATTCAGAATGCTGATGACAATTCTTACCCTGACAATCTGGGAGAGGGTGACTGTCCCTCTGTACAGTTCATCATGCGACCCGAGGGTGTGGTGGTCCTAAACAATGAGACAGGATTCGCAGACAAGAACATCCGGGCCCTTTGTGATGTAGGAAGGAGTACCAAGGGGAAACACAAAGCAGGCTACATAGGTACAGAACTACTCCTGTTTATGCATATGTGTACAAAGAGGTGTGTCGAGAATTTGATATTTTCGATTTGGCTGCATAAGTTAATTCTGTGAGCTAGATAATTCTGAGATCTTTTGATACTACATGTATTTTGTAATTGATCTCATTAACACTAAAAGTAATTTCAGGCAAAAACTATAAGTCTTTTGTTTTGGTGTAAATGCAGGGCAAAAAGGGATTGGTTTTAAGTCTGTTTTCCGAGTGACGGACGAGCCTGAGATCCACTCGAATGGATTCCACATCAAGTTTGATGTCAATTCCGGACCCACTGGCTACATCCTGCCCCAATGGGTGGAAGAGGACAAGTGGAAAGATGGGGAGGGGTAAGCTTTGACAATTTGTAATCTTTTTACAATTCAAAACCTTTTAATGCCATTTGTCTCTCTATGCTTTAAATCTCAAATTTGAGAGAAAAAATTTAAATCTTTTTCATTTAATGGTGTTATTTTTGCCTTAAATGCCATTGCTTTAGCGGCTTATTGAATAATGTATTGTCAAGTATGTAAGTTTACTTTTATCATTAATATCTTTTGAATCACATTTACTGAGAGTATTACATATAATTTTGTCACAATCAACTTTGTTGTACAGCTGTTGTACAGTTAAGCTTGCTGATTATGAGGAAGTCCTGCAGATATTAGTATAAATTCCTTATAACCAAGATATAGTATACATAAAATTTTTACCTATATATAAGCAAGTTTACCTGTATTATATTGTATGGCTGTATGATAATTATTAAATTCTAATTGATGTCAACTTGTTGCAGCTGGACAACAAAAATTGTGCTGCCTTTAAAGGAATCGATCAAATCCCAGACAACTACCCTGGCTGCTAGGTTCAATGACATCCACCCATCTCTGCTACTGTTTTTAAATCGCCTCCGAAAGATCACAATTGACAATCATGTAGAGAACTTTGTACAGAATATTCACAGAAAAGACTATGGTGAAAACGTAGTGGAAATTACGCACGATGATAATATGGACAGATGGCTAGTGGTCAAGAAAAGTTTGGATGCTTCCAAAATTTCTCTACAGGTAAGAAGATGACTTCTCCATCTTGTATTTCAGATATGTGTATTAATTTTTTTAAGCATAATGTAAAATTTATCTTGTACAATTTGATTCTGATCAGCTTCAAAAATGGAAGTTTACTTTGATACTCTTAACCCAAGCTTGTATCAGAGATAGTTTTGGCAATAACATTTTGGTATTTCATTCTATTGATAACATCTAACTAACAGGCCAAGTCTGGGGTGGAGGTAGAGTCTACAGAGATCGCCCTTGCCTTCCCATTGCGACCTCCGGGGCAAAAGAAAGACGGCAAGGTATTGCCCTCTTTTCTGCATGATTACACTCTGCTTACTCTTTTCTGTATAGTGGCATATAATAATGTAACAACAAATCTACAGAGTACTTATGACATTGTTTCCTATGTTGTGAACTGTTAACGTTTATTTTGTAGTTTGTTCCACCAAAACAACCTGTGTTTGCTTTCCTTCCTTTAAGGAGTTATGGATTCCGATTCATTGTTCAAGGTGAGACCATGAACAAATTCACAATCTCCCAGGAGTTATAAAAGTTCCTTTGCTAAATTTTTTTTAGACCCTAAACTTCTGTATGACTGTATTACTTGTCACTTCAAGCATGTACCAGATTTTTGCTTTGGATTCTTTGGATCAGATTTTTATAATTGATCAATTTTGTGTTGTACAGGTGATTTTGATGTTCCATCCAGCCGTGAGGATGTAGATAGGGACAGTTCTTGGAACCAATGGCTTCGTAATGAAATTCACATCCTGTTCTTGGAAGCCTTGGAAATATTTAAAGTAGGACATATTCACCATTTAAAGACATGATAATTTATTAGTTACATGATGTTTGATAAACACACTCTGACAAAATCATAAAATTTGTGTTTTATATTTGATGTTTTATTTACATGCAGTCTCATGCTGACTTCTCCAACATGGAAGCTGTAACCTCCTTCCTGCAGTTTGTTCCAGTAGAAGATGAGATTATAGATTTCTTCAGACCGGTAGCCAATCAAATTCTTCAAAAGTTACGGGCTAAACCATGTGTCCCTACACAGCCTAACAGCAAAGGTATTATTTCTATTTAAGAATAATTAAAAAGTAAAGATTCTTTTATGTGCACAAATATTGGTGTTAATTAACTAGGGGTTTCATTCATATTCATTCATATTCATTGCCATCAATTTTGTTGGATTGAAGAAAATTCAGTTTTAAAGACATAATGTGGATTTTGAACATTTCAGGAAAAAAACTCAGGCAAATTTCTTATGGTACTTTAAAGAATATTGAATATAGTCAGTATTGTATCCAGGTTTATACAAGTTTATTTTCATTTTAGGCCAGTGTGCTTGGAAGATCCCCTCCCAGATGGTGAGGGTCAAGGACCCTCTTGTCCTTGAGGTTGTGACCCCTGACCTCTTAAAGGACACCCTGAATCTGTTCTACCTCCATCGAGACGTTGCAGCCACGTTGAATTCTAGTCTGACCCACAGTCTGGGTATAGAGTCTCTAAACACGGAGCACCTACTACTGATTGGGAAGTCCCTTTCTCTGCAGTGGGCAGCCATAGATGGGAGAGACAAAGGTTAGAATATAACAGAGATATTTTGTCAATATACTGTTGTATGACATGTAAATTGCTTTATAAGCAGAATTTAACGAGAGGATTTATTTTTTGCATTAGAATCAAGGATGTTGACACTACTTAAATTAAATATTGATGGCACTTCTTTTACAGTAGAAGAATTTTATGTCACTGAAATAATCTCTTTAGTATATTTAACAATGTACCATAATCCGGTGAATATAATATGCAGTAGTGTACAATACGCACCCCCCACTTTGGGCCTGAAAGTGGTGAAAAAAAGCTAGTTCGGATGTGTAATACGCATCTAAAAAATTGACCAAACGGTAATGCTGAGTACCGGTATATCAACAAAGCAGTTATACTTTGTATACACGCTCAATTTCATCGCGGAAATACACTACCGGAAATAAGAAAAACACAATAAAGTTTTAGATACGGATTTATTGTAACTAATACATCGCAGTAATATCTTTATTTCATAATCAATGTTTTAAATAGACCTAGTATTAAATAGTCTACCGTAAATAAAATCAACTACCGTAATCCGGTGAATATAATACGCAGTAGTGTACAATACGCACCCCCCACTTTGGGCCTGAAAGTGGTGGAAAAAAGCTAGTTCGGGTGTATAATACGCATCAAAAATATTGACCAAACGGTAATGCTGAGTATATCAACAAAGCAGTTATACTTTGTGTACACGCTCAATTTCATCGCGGAAATACACTACCGGAAATAAGAAAAACAGTAAATTTTTAGATACGGATTTATTGTAACTAATACATCGCGGTAATATCTTTATTTCATAATCAATGTTTTAAATAGACCTAGTATTAAATAGTCTACCGTTAATAAAATCAACTACTTTTAACAAGCGTTATATAATTGTTTTGTCATCACATAACCCCAGTGTAGTGAAAAACGGTGTACAGGTATAGGAGATAACGGACCTAATTAAATTCTTAAATGATGCCGATCAAAGTGATCAATTAGAGGCCTGGAACATAATAAAATATGTGCACAAATAGTTGTGTTGTGTATAGTACACATAGCCTAAGGGGAGTGTCTGAGATAACCAAGGTGTCAAGCGTTAGCGGTCCGGTGGGGAGCACAACAATGGCTTCTATTAACGGAATAGGTTATAGAATTATTTATAATAAATGCAATAAATCAATTATCATTACATGAAAATGGTTAAAAATGAGCCAAATGATGTTTAAGCTGTTTTCAAAGATCGGTTACAAATAGCACGTGGCCACCCAAGTCCACATTCTATAATTAACAGCTGTAATGGCGGCGTACACGGAGAAAAAGAATAGGCAGTTCAAATTCATTTTTAAAGGCCATTTTGAAACAGTTTATTGATAAACAGACTTTAAGTATACATTTTCTTTAATAACATGCTATAACAAGGATTTATTAATATATATGTGATAATGAAGTAATGTTACGATGTATAGAGGGGTATCGGGTAATTCTGTCTGTGGCCAGCATAGATAATACGCCAGTATGATACCCCGTGCTTCACCTAGGGAAAAAATATGTCAAAATCCTATAGGGATGTATAATACGCACCCCTTTCTCACGGTAAGAAATCCTGGAAAAAAAGTGCGTATTATATTCACCGTTTTACGGTACTTTTAACAAGCGTTATATAATTGTTTTGTCATCACATGACCCCAGTGTGGTGAAAAACGGTGTACAAGTTTTGGAGATAATGGACCTAATTAAATTCTTAAATGATGCCGATCAAAGTGATCAATTTGAGGCCTGGAACATAATAAAATATGTGCACAAATAGTTGTGTTGTGTATAGTACACTTATAGCATGAGGGGAGTGTCTGAAATAACCAAGGTGTCAAGCGTTAGCGGTGGGGAGCACAACAATGGCTTCAATTGACGGAATAGGTTATAGAATTATTTATAGTCATAATTATTTGCAATAAATCAGTTATCATTACATGAAAATGGTTAAAAATGAGCCATATGATGTGTAAGCTGTTTTCAAAGATCGGTTACAAATAGCACGTGGCCATCCTATCCCACATTCTATTAATAACAGCTGTTTAAATGGTGGCGTACACGGAGAAAAAGAATAGGCAGTTCAAATTAAATTTTAAAGGCCATTTTGAAACAGTTTATTGATAAACAGACTTTAAGTATACATTTTCTTTAATAACATGTTATAACAAGGATTTTTAAAGAGTTAAATATTAATATATATGTGATAATGAAGTAATGTTACGATGTATAGTGGGGTATCGGTTCTGTCTGTGGTCAGCATATATAATACGCCAGTATGATACCCCGTGCTTCACCTAGGGAAAAAATATGTCAAAATCCTATAGGGATGTATGATACGCACCCCTTTCTCATGGTAAAAAATCCTGGAAAAAAGTGCGTATTATATTCACCGGATTACAGTATTTGTATATCAAAGAATGAAGAGTCAAATTTTGTCTCTCGCTTGAGAATCTAGTTATTTTGTATCATAGCAATACCTCTTTAGACTGTGTTTGTTTTCATTGAGCAGACAGTGACATACTAATGACAGCAAAGTGGCTTGCATGTGTGTACAGAAGTCTGAACGAGTTTACAGATAACCAGCCAGTGTATGACAAACTGAAGACCCTCAAGATCATCCCTCTGGCCACGTACCAAAGACAGTCCACGGCGGATAGCACCATCTTCTTCCCTCTGTCTGAAAACACAGAACTCTCTTACAATGGTAAATTGTCACCTTAATTTTGAAAGACCTGGTTTGGAATATGTATTTATAATTGTCCAACCACCCACATACAGTGTGTTAGAGCAAGCTCCTGAGACAAGCAATCTTGATTTGCTATAAACCTTATATAATTACTCATTTTATTTAATAATTTTATATGAATATATTTTAAAGATAAGAGGAATGAAAATGACTTCCTGTATTAAGCATGAATAAGTTGTAGATGTGTTTACCTGTAATTGTATGTTGTACGGTGTGTATATCTATATCCTAAGTTAGTGTTATCTGTGTATATCTATAGATCCAATGTCAGTGCTCCAGCAGGATTTGAACACGATCCACCCCCTGCTGGTGTCGTCCGCTGACAGTGAGGTGGACTCCCAGGTCCAGAAGCTGCTACTGAAGATAGGGGTGTGTCAGCTCTCCCCTAGAGAGGTCATCAGTCACCACATCATGCCCATCCTAAAGTCAGACAAGTGCAAGGTCAGTGCAAGTGTTAAACAGGAGTTTGAATATTAACTGCTTTCTGAATGAATCAAGAAAAAATATTGCCATTAGAAACATGTCTCTTTGTGAACCTGTGCCAATATTTTCATCTTTTCCAATTGCAATCAAATTGACTTTTTATTTTAAAATGAAATTGATCTTTCCCTATCCCTTCATGGATTGATATTTCTAAGTCTTTAAAAGATTTGATACAGTACTACATGTACACAGGCTGTAATTAAAGAGTCTTAAAAAATACATATGAAATGGTCTTGAGGCAATATTGACAATATGATTGTTTAGCCTTCAAACAAAAGGAAAACATAACAGTTTGTATTGTTATATGGAAAATAAATGGATTTTTATTAGAGATGTTTATTGTCTTTACAGGGAAAGAGTGAGAATATTCTGATCAGTTACATAGTGTACATCAAAGAACAGACAGAGCGTGACCCTTCACTCATCAACCTGGAGGAGTTAGGCATGTCAGCCATGTTGAAAACTAACAAAGGGCTACAGAATCCCTCCAAAGTCCCCATCCATTTCCCTCCTGAATACAAGAACAGCATCAATTTACAGGCGATCCTACCAGGTAAAACCAAGGGAAAAATTTCATTTGGTTTTATTCATAATTTTGAACAGAAAAAATAAAATTATGAAATATACAGGTACGTGTACAATAATTATTGTGCATTGTACACTTTACGTACTTGCAGGATCAAATTCATTTACGGGTAGAAAAATTATGAGATGTTGCTATGAATACAGAATATTGTAAATTTACACAAGAATTAAAATAAACCAACATTATTAAATCTAATATCTGTTAAGATGAATGGAACTTTAGAATATGTTACAGTGTATGTTGTTGATATTTTTCTTTATTTAATCTGTATTGTAACATGTGCCAATGATTTGTAGGATATGATTGGGTATTACTGGACCCTGTTTATCTGAGGAACAAGAAAAATCCTGTTGAGATTCAGAGATGGCGACAGTTCTTTTCAAAGATAGGGTTGACAGACTTCATTGCACTAAAACAAGTCAATGTAGAGATCTCCAATGAAAACATCGTGAGTTGGCTTTAAATGTTGTTTCTAGGTTTTATTCTTCCACAAGTACATAGTATTACATGAAATTGTACCAAAATATATAGTGAAAAAAGAAAAATGTTATTTTTTAAATGTTGTTCATTTAGAATATCAATGATCTTTTACATGTACATGTATTTACATATACTGGTACATATTTTTGAGAGAGCTTTACATTGATTCAACAATTATTACTGTTCAGCAGTGTTTAACATATTGCATACTAATGGAGTTCATTGCAGTTCCTTGAACAAAACTTTTAATCATTTCAGTTCGTTTTTTGCAATCATTTATTTTCTGTTCATTCAGGAAACCACTCCTTGGGCCCCTCTGAAGGAATTCCTTGGAACAATTCCCAAAGGAAGCTACTTCAAAGACTGGTCCTCCTCAGAACTGGTGGACCTGATACAGAACAACAGCCAGCCGTCATCCTACCCCCAGCAGATGAGGACCCTGTGTGTTCTGTTGGCCGAAGAATGGGACAGATGCTTCAGCGGATATATCTCCACTCACATGTGTACGGAGTCAGGAGATCACTTAAAAGATGTGGAATCTTCTTTCAGCTTGCTCCTTAAAACTGCAAGTTGGGTGCCAGGCACCCAGACCTGTGTTACAGTGGAGAATGAAGAAATTCATGTGATGGAAAAGGTAGTGATGATGCAGCCCTCCTGTTTGTATGCCCCTGTGAAAGACATCTTTGACCTGCTGTCTTATTTTGTGATCTACATTGGTGTGCAGATACCTTCAAAAAGTTCTTTTGGGCAGTTTTTAGGGATAAAGTATTCTGTAGACTATCAAGACCTGAAGAAACTTTTGAAAGAATGGGGCAACCGTGACTCTGAGCTCACACCAAAGTTATTAGTAACAACCAGACAACAAATTTGTAGGGTGTACCTCTGGCTTCGAGAGAATCTACCCCCAAAGGAAACCCAGGAACTGTTTCTTGATCACCCGGTCATATTTGTGCCTTCAGAGAAAGCTCTGCCTGTGACATTTGCCTCTGGTTCTGTGGATCGTTCACTAGGAGATCTCCAGGCTGGGAGGATGTTAAATAAGAAAGAGATCTGGTGGTCTGACCCTACAGGCCTGATAATGAAACATGTCAAACTCATTCAGGACTTGCACTCAGATCTCTCCAAAAAGGCCATCCTCTTTGACACCTATGGACAAATACCCGATCTCCAGACGCTGTTTCAAACTTCCATTCGTATTGAGATGGAGCCAAGTTTGACTGAGTATGGGGAATTGCTGGTTTTGATGGGTCAGGTTCTTAGTTTGACTGACAAGTCGGTTTTATCAGATGTCATCACTCTCTATGTTACTATTGGAGGGAAACTCAGGCCTGAGATACCTAGCAGTATTCCTCAGACATGGATGAATGTCCTGGGGTTGCAAATGAAGATCCTGAGGGAGTAAGCACAAGATTCCTAATTTGTTTAGTATTTGAATAATTCTTAAGTATTGTGTTATGAACTTTCAGAATCTGTTTTTAGCAGGGATTCTTTTCATTAACACATTCACTTTTTTCTTTTATCAACAGTAAATTTGAAGGACAGAAGATTCTAGCTACAACCAGCAATAGATGGGTGGGTATGGATGACCATCCAATGATAGCAGACAACCGGGAGCTAGAGAAAATGTTTGAGAAGAAGGACAAGGTCAACTTTGTAGTCTTGGAGGATAGGACCCCCCAACCAAGGCGTGGAGGAAAAACTGCCATGTTAGGCAAGTTGCATCTTGTTTATCAATTGAATTCAGTAATACAAATGTACATGTATATGTTCTATTTTCTGTAACTTAAAAACATTTTTGAACTAGAGTCTTTTTATTGTTTATATGATTTTTCCATTTCCTTATCTTCTTCTGAAGTCATGTTTGTTGAAATGTCTGACGGCAGTTCAATATTTTCAGACAGGAGCTTAGGCGAGAAACTGATGCCATTTTATGAGTTCTGTTCTGTAAAGAAGCTCTCGAAGTGCACAGATGTTCAGGAAATAACACAGATGTTTGAGCCTTGCCCGGAACTTCAGCTGTACATGCACAGAGCGGTTCCAGTCCTACAGAGATATCTCTACAAGTATAACCCTAATATTTACCAGGAGCATCAGAAACAGAATATATACCTAAAACTGGAAGCCATGCAATTCTTCAAGGTTGGAACCTTTAACATTATTGTAAACATTTTACATTTGGCCATGTTTTCTATCTAGTGTTTCTGGTGGAAAGGAGCTTTTGATTAATCAAGACTTTATAAATAAAATATCATTTACATGTAGATTCAGAAATGTGCTAAATCAGATACCGGTATAAACTATACACCAGGGTCAATCTTTCGTGCATTTTCAATTATTATACATGTAACATTAATTGTACATGTATTTTACAGGTAAAATCTCTAGAAGTTAAGTATTCTTTGAATCACACCCCAGATGTGTTTGTTTTGAGAAAAGAGAAGTGTGTGCTGAAAGAAAATGTCTTCTACTTCCACACTGATTACACAGAGTCCTATCCTGACATCAACAGAGAAATTGCCAAGATGTTTTCCATCTCTGATGAAAGATGCTCCAAAGATATGAGGTAGTCCACCACACAAAACACACAAATTTGATGGACTCTAACCAATTCAAATAGGTGACACTTAAGGAGTCTCGGGGGAGAATGTTTCTAACATATGATTTCCTTTAATTTTTTCCAGTGAAAGGTCAACTTACAAGTAAACTATGTCCAAATATAAAGTAAATTGACCTAGAGTTTATCTGTTTACTGTGCTCAAAATTTGGTCGTATGTCTGAATCATCCCGATATTTTATATAAAAGATAATTTCATATGTAAAAAATTACAAACGTACGATTTTCTTTTAATTTTTAGCAATGGAAGATTAATGTATAAGTAAACTTTCTGCAAAATTAAAATGAAATTGACCAGATAGTTTTCATGCTATCCACCCTCATAGTTTGGTCCTATAAATGTGCCTTTCCAGCCGTTTTACATATAGAATTGTATAAAATAAAAGGATGTTTACGAATCAAATTTAATTTTATTTGTAAAAGATAAAAAATACCTTTCCCCTCACACAGAACATGAAATGATCGCCCATATTTTTTTATTTTGCAAATTATAAGATCAATTTTAATTATTGACTCTGCAAAAAAAAATGCACAACGTTTATTTTTGTCAATTATTACGTCAAGGTCTCAACTGACGTCAACATAAGACGTTAACTCCGACGTGGATAACGTCGATTTTGAAGAAGCGGGGAAATGATTAAAATAATTCTGAACTTTATTCTAAGGATTCATTTCACTTAAAATAATTTCTATGATAAGTATTTTTTTAAAAATAAAAATGTTACATTATAACCTGTATATTTTAACATTTTACTCTGCATTAGCATTTGACGACATTGAAAACGATTTTCTTCAAGTCATGCGCAAAATTTTAAACCCATGTCTGACCTTAATGGTTTTGTATTGAGTTGATGATGCTTTTTTAACTGATTCTAGATTATTTATACCTGGTAGTGTAATTTTCTTTAGATCAACCATTATGATATCATAACTATAGATGTATAACTCTGTACTTGTAGGTCTTTTTTGAATGAACTCACAACAGCTCTCACCAAAGAACCTCACACTTTGGAGGAAGTGTTGGAATGCAATGACTGTGACCTACTCCCAGAAGACGAGAAGCCTGTGTGGTTGGTCAAGGCTCCAGTTTATCAGGTTCAGAGGTCACTGGAGCCAGGTAAGTGTTGTAGAATACTATTTTGGGTTTACAATGTATTGTATCTGATGACATGAATGAGAAATGTATATCTTCACTTGTCAAAGCACTTTCACAGAATAAAAGGATTGTCTGTCCTTCAAAGATGAGGCACATTGGTTTTCTTTATATAACTGAAGGGGAATTCTGGAATTGGAAATATATTTTGGGAAAATCAGTCATATAAAGTAGACTGGCAATAAATAGTTAAAACATTCTCAGGTTTTCATAACAAGTGCATGACTGTCAAAGTTTTAGTTTGGCTATAGAAATGGCTATAGAAAATTATGTTATATTTACATTGTTTATCTTTTCCCAGAAATAGATGAAGGAGAAGTGGGACCATATGAGTCAGAACCTGTGGGACAGAGACAGGTGTCACAGACAGAGGAAGGGGAGCCATGCCTGAAAGCATGGCCCCCGATGTCCAACACACAGGGCACCGCTCAGAACAGAGGTCAGTGCCGTGTGTGTCCCTATCTCAAGGGGTAAAAGATGTCAAGATCTTATGCATTTATTTCCTAAATCCTTGATCACAGCTATTGATAGTATGGATTGATATTTTGATGTAAATTCTTTCTTTTTAAGAGACTGGTTGGTCAATATTCATATAATCATACACAGCTTCTTGATTTACTAATCAAAAAAGAAGTTTTTTACTTTAATTAGTAAAATTTTATAAATGCATTCTGATAAGTTATTTAATTTCATATGTATATGTATAAATGTACATGTAGCTAAAATTTAGATTCTTTTTCAATCTTTATCTTAAATTAAAAATGTGCAATGAAATTGCCATGGCTATTTTGTTTCTTTTATAAAGTAGTAGATGGTATTTACTATACATGTATATGTATCCAAATTATATGAAAGATTTCATCCTTTTCATTGTTTCTTTTTATCAACTTCAGCTCGAAGAGAAAGGGAAGAGAAGCCAACAGAGTCTAAGGTTTGGCCTCCACCTCAGGCTCCAGATTACATGAAGAGAGTAAAGGAACTACCAAGCCAGTTTAAAGTCACTGATGATGTAAAGCCCTCTGCTGGAGATGAAAATACATCAAAGGGAGTTAAATCTTCAGGGGAGGTGACTGTTGGTGGTGAGAGGAACAAGGGTGAGGGTTATGATAGACAGGAGAATTCAGAGGAATCCCAGAATGCAATTCTCAGGAGGCAGGACAGTGATGGAAGTAAGTTTACTAGAGCTAGGCTTTTGGACTTTGATATGAAAGAAAGCGATTATTATAAAGACTTTACAAGAACCTGGTAGAAGAAACGTTTTATCAAACATTTTCAGATGTAAAACATTGTAAATAGATGTATCTTTTAAATATTTGTATATTTGAAGAAGGAACAAAGAGGAAGATATCAGAGAATGATACAGAGTCAAAGGGAGAAATTAAAAGGCCAGTGTTGGCAGGAGAAGATGCTTCAGGCAGTTCACACCAAGCTACAGCAGCCAGTGAGGGAGACAGGGTGAAGGGTGATCCAAGGAGTCCCAAGGAATGGACAGACGATGACAAAAGACTAAAAAAAAGGGAACAAATTGGAGATGTGGAGAATGGGGACAAGGATAAGGACTCGGAAACCCCAAAACCAAGCGGAAAACGTCGGCATCGTACGGACAGCAGCCAGGGGTCTCCACACATGCCACAATCCAAGAGACCCCTGATGGGTAAGAACTGAGACCCTTCTGTAAGAGAGTTCTTTTTCATGTACCTTAGTTTAGTATAGAGAAAGGTAATCAAATTGTTTTATATAGAAGTAATACACATCTGGAAATTGATCATGAACAATGCTCATTCATTCTACTGACAAATGTTTGAATAACTTAAGATATTTACATGGCTTTGCATGCACTAAATCTTAAAGAGTTAATGTAAATTTTCCTGGGAAATGTATGCATCATTTCATATGATGGTGTTGATCTAATATTTGCTCTTTATGATGATGATATCTAATAATTGCTCTTTATAGATAATCCTGTGTGGACTGAAATGGCCAGTGATTATTCTTATGACGAATTGGGTCAAGGTTCAAACCTCAAGGCCACACCAGAAATTTTGCAAGATTTGGACCAAAACGAGACTAGCTTGCATGAAATAGGTCGCTGGGGTGAGCAAATGGTCTATCAATATCTTCTACAACAGAAAGAAGCAGACCCCAACATCATGGAGGTGAAATGGTGTAACAAGGAGAACGAGAAAGGAACACCGTACGACATGGAAATATCACATCAAACCGAATCAGGGGTTGTTAAAACTTTCATCGAGGTCAAGGCAACCTTGACAGATGACAAGGACGTGTTTGAGATATCCTCCCAGCAGATTCAGTTTGCCCAGGAACACCGGGAGAACTTCCACATCTACAGGGTGTTCAATGCAGGTGACCTGGAGCATGTGCGATTGGTAAGAATCAACAATCTCAGCCTCAGAATGGACCAGAAACAGGTCCGACTGTGGATGATGATATAGGCTGTAAACAGTGGAGTCCGGCTCTAGAAGATGAGATAGGTTTTAAACAGTTGAATCTTCAATGCAGCTTTCTGTTCACTCACAGTGAAACAGAGACCATGTTACCAAAAAAACTGCAGCAGAATCCTTTGTTTAATGATTAGTTCTACAGCATTGTTATATCAGTTTTTGCCCTTTACTTAAATTTTAAATGTACAGTACATGTAATAAACTGCAGCAGAATTCAAATGCTTACTGTCTAGTTTAACAGCATTGTCATCTATCTTGTTTACCATTTAGGGAGATAAAATGAAATAAACTGCAGCAGAATTCTGTTTACTGTTTAGTTTAGAAGCATCTTAATGACTTTTTAAGTATTTGGAAAGATTAATATCATGTATTTAAATGTGTATCTTAAAAGTAAAAAAGTTTATGAACTTTCACACTGAAAAAGAAAATCATTGACTTTGTATAATATAGACAGGTAGGTCATGAATTTGCGTTATTAATATAGAAAATATGAACAGCCTTTGATAGATTTGTAAACAAATGAAGTACCGGTATTTAGATGTTGAAAGGCAGTGTCATTATATCATTTTAAAATCATTTCTACAATCACACTTGTGTATAACTATTGGTCAGATGACACATAGCATTTGTCAAATGATGTTGAAGCCGTTTTTACTGGGACCATTTCTCATCATTTGTCATACATGTGTGAAGTAGCTTTTACAAAATCGGTGACCAATAGTAAAATCATTTTGTACATTAACATACATATTGAATATTGTGTTTATAAACACTGCTTTTGTAGTATCACATTTTTTTTTGCTGTTTATATGTTTTTCCCTGGATGTGCTTTTAGTGCAATATCAGAGAAGAGTATTTTCAACGTTTTTTTTAAAGTATTTTTGTTGATTGTTTTATTGTTAATGGGATATGTACCTTGTTTGATAAAATAAAGTTGTGAACAAAGATTGAATTCACACTAAATGAAAAGATTAAAAGAAAAATCATTTTAAGGTGGCTTGGGACACCTTAAGATATTAATGGAGATAACATAACAACGTACTAGTTTTCAAAATATTATAATTGCTCTTTTAACATTTTCAAAAATTGTATTATATTACAATTACAATTATTGTATTTTAAAATTTCATCAATGCACAAAAGAACAATAAACAGTATGAGAGACATGCTGCAAAAGCATTATGTAAACATGAGTATGTAAACCAACTGCAGCCAGGATACTTGGAACAAGGCACATAATTAAACCAAGTGCAAAAAGGGTACACATGCGGCCAATTTTGATTTTTTGGTTTGATTAAATAGGGACAAATAGGCATGTATCTCTGTATGTCATTATGATATTGTGTTTGAGGTTTCGCTCAAAAATACATCAGAGAACTCCAGCCCCCCTCCCCCTCCCCTTGCATACAAAATTATCCATGGACACCCCCTCCGCAGGAAAATTTTTCTAGATCTGCGCATGAGAGGATCTTGTGAAAACTTCCAACTGCATTAAGAAGTAAAGAGTTAATATGTTATCCAAGGCCTTGATCAAAGAGACGACGGAATGTTCATTATTGTAAAACTATGTCAACTTTTAGCCTGCATATGTGCCTGTGTAATTATTCTCACTGTTATAACCTTGTCCTAAATACTAGAGTGATTAACGTGGTTTATTGCTGAATCGATGCTTTTTAAGAGTGATTAATGATTAAGAGACATGCAGAGACCACGAGATATTCATTTTCCATTGCAGAACTCTCATCACAGTAATATTTCTAATCCAAGTACGCGAAAACTATAAAACATTTCATTACAGTGTTCTGTAATTCAATTTTACACTCCTTGGTTTTATTTTCGTCGAAAGAATTATATTCTATTTCTATTCGATGAAATAAATATCAATAAATAGTGGCAATTTTCTTCTTCTATACCAACATGAGACCGTCTGTTATTTTGTAAAAAAAAAAAAAAAAAATAACACAAGTGAACAATAAGCCATATTCAAAGAAAGTGCCGAGATAAAAAGACTTGCATTTCATCGAAACGAGTGAAAAATCACCATTTGGTATAACCACAACTTTATGGCATTTAAAAAAAGACACGAATAAAACAAAGTACTTCATCCCAATGGTGATTTCGGGAAACCATGACAAAATATGCTAGTTAGTAAGAGAGGTTTAAATTACATAACACTTTTCACAAAAAATTGAAAAATCTAGGTGACATTGTCTGGATAATTATAATCTGAGAAAGAGTTAAACCAAAAAATCAGACTGATAATGAAAGACAATGAAAAAGAAAAGTACCAGCCGTTAGTGAGCACATGTATGTCGAACTTAATTGGTTTTGTAATTTACAATGTAGGAAACTAATGGTAGGTCCATAAGGACTTTACTACTTCGTATGGCTTTTTATCAGAAGAAATTGAATATCTTTTTGGCTGAAAATTAAAAATCTGCAAGCACATTTTTTAAAGAAAAAAAATTAAATATAATTCATTGCCTTTTAAATTTCGGCTTAGGGTCACTGCAAACCCTTTTCCTAAAAGCTCTGTTTATGTGAAGTACATGTATACACCAGATAGGTCCAAGAGGAGAGAATATATAATCCGGGATTTTTTTAAATGTAGTCTAATATGACCTTGATCCTTGACATAGAAACTTTGTTTAAATAAGGTCACTGCACAGTGCACACCCTTTAACCAAAGGCACACTGTTGGTGAAATATGAACCAGATTGGACGAAGAGGAGAGAATATACGAACCTGATAAGGATTTTTTAATATAATTCTGCTATGACCTTAACCTTAGACCTAGAAACATGGTTTCAAGGTCACTGCACATCCTTTACGCAAAGACACTCTGTTCGTGAAGTATGAGCCAGATTGGGCCAAGGGGAGAGAAGATATGCTCTGGACAAGAGATCTCGGACGGATAAACAGACGGACGGACGGACAGACTGACCACTATAGGGCGCTCCTAACTAGTTATACAATTATGCGTGAGTTGATCAATCGTAAGGTAATTTCCATTTACCTGAGACCTCTGTGTATAGGTGTGGCACTATAAAGTTATTTTAAACCTCTTTGGTTGTGATATTTTATATCACCTTTATAAATGAAAAGATCATCCGTTTGATGTTTGTCAATGAATTGCAGTATCAATAAATAGCCTTGTTTTTTTCTATAACCGTCTGTAATATTGCATGATAGAAATGATAACAGTAAGGTTTAATTATACAAATGTTGTTTGAAAAAGACGCGATCAAACATTGGGTGACATTGCTTAGATACACTTCTAAGATTCCTTTGGATGATCGATGTTATGTTAGTTTATTGAATTTATTGAATTTTTTCACTTATCGTGTGACACTATTTGAACTCATATGAAACCGTGAGACATATTGTGTACAGTGTACTATATCCATTGTGCACCAATGCGTTTGATTAGAAATGCATGACGATCAGCATAGAACAACGAATGTATCAGACTGCACCAAATAGAGTTTGCAAATTCTATAAACAATTTTGATTTAAAGAATGTTGTGAAATCATAAAAGTATGGTATTCTTGAATACAACGCCAACCAGGGAGTTGGTTTTACTACGAGAAGTTTCTTTATAACGTATAATCAACAAAATCCGAATTTTAAAAAAATGATCGTTATAAGTGTTCACAATATTCAAAAAGTCATAAATAGCATAAATATGTATGATATTTTATGTATCTACTCGTGTTATTGATATATTTTTTTTTACATTTTGATTTCCATAGAATGAAAGTGTTTTAATTGAAAATATTTAATGAAAGTGAAGGACATCCTTCCAATATATAAATTAAATTCATCATGTTTTATGCATGAAGTTTATTTCCTAAGGTGCCTTAAAATGTTCATTTTTCTCTCGTTTTCTACATGGTAACCATATCGACAGGTTTTTTTTATTGAATTTCTTTGTTACATAGACACGACAAATTCACATGATATACCGTTGAACTTCGGAGGGCTGAAAAAAAAATCAACTTTTGGAAATACTTTGAAGTTACCATGTTAAACGTCATAAAATATTCATTTACCCACTTCTTTTTAATTTCATACTTGACAATAAATAATTTTGGAGAATTTATTGTTGATAGCTGAACTTTTAACAATCGTCTTTAATTTGCTCTTCTTGTAATATTAGCTTTTAATGATTATTTTTGAATCTTTGATGTTCGTTACCATCGCAACGCGTTCACATAGCACCAATTTAATGAGGTATTGCTTCTTTGTTTATCAAAGTGTATTAAATTATGAAATGTGAAACTAAAATTATTTACTTTAGTATGCGTCTATATTGAATTTTGGTATTTAGGGAGAATTATGAATATAAGTGATATTTTAATTTGAAATTAAAGGTATGATTTTAAGTACGAATCAGCATCTACAAACACAAATGGTCAGATAGATGTTCCACTGAATCTAAGTTTGACAATATGGTGAAAAAAATTTCTGAAATTGATAATGGCATATATGTTTCTCAAACAGAAATCAATTTCTTTTGTTGTACTTTTCCATTGCATTATTATTACAATGAGGAAGGACTGACTGTTTCTGAAATGATGTATAATTTAAACAGGAGTTGAACTAGACATTTTCTTTTGAACAAATTCCATCGAATACCTCCAAAAAGAATCGAACTCGTTAACTCATTTATAGGAATAGAACACCCCACAAAACATGGACGTCACTTCTGCACATATTTTTAATCAATTGCAACAGGCATTGCGAATACCAAAATGAAACGACATTTAAAGATTCCCCTTCCCAAGCGTACTGCTTTCTTTCACAATGGTGAACACTTAGGAAAGCTACTGGAATACAATAAAAATCTATTGAAAAGCGGGTAATTAGGCATTTGCGTGTGATTGGCGTATTCTATAGAATACTTACATGCACATTGAGTTGCTAACAAACCTGAATCTAAAGAATGATGATGGTGTTTTTGTCTATGAACCATCTTTCCATGTTATTTTTTAGGTTACATCGTATGTAATTAAAATAAAGGGAAAAGTGACGTCCTTAATTGATGGAAGGTGCTATACGAGTTCACGAATTTGGTTCTCCTTAAGAACATTTGATTGAATTTAAAAAAAAAAATGATGCCTTGTTTAAAACTCCTGTGTAAATTATGCATCATTTCAGAAACAGTCAGTTCTTCCTCATTTTCGCCTTTGAACTATCGTTCCATGTTATTTTGTGCTACATTGCATGTTCTTTTGAACACACTTTAAATCAGAAACAACGTTTTTCCGGCCGTGAACATAATGTCATATTTACATCAACTGACTAATGCCTCTTTTATTTAAAAAAAAATCATATTTGTTCATTCGGCTATTGACAATTAAAACAACTTGCATTCTTATCAGTTTGTCCGCGTATAGATACTTTACGAAACCTTGGACTTTATAAACTGCATTTTAAAACCATCATGATTTAACCTTGTATAGTTGTTAGTTACAACTTTTATTCAAATAAATGTGTAAAATGTAATTAAATTGTGTCCTATACTTTTGAAATTGCATGGATCAATTTATTTCGTGATCGAATGAAACTTTTGTAAAATTGCATTGAAAGCACTATTTGCACGAACTGCACACTCTGACGTCAGATATATGAATGGGTCTTACTAACTGTCCTTATATGGAATAATAAGATCTTCCTTCTATGTATCATGCTTATTGACAATAGCGCTTGATATAATACAAAAATTGTAGTAAACCCTATAAGTATCATGTTGATGTATAAAGCAAACAAGGCGTAAAAACGCCTTTTTAAAACTAAAAAGGCGTTTTAATGTAAATATAGACCATAACGCCTTTCCAAAAGGGTTCAAAAGCATAAAAATGCTTGATATCATAGGACGTTTTAACAAATTTCCAAAAAGGGGTGTTTTAAAGCGAGAAGAGGGTCTTCAATAATTATGTAATTAAAGGCGTTATCAGAAAATAAAAGGAAATAATGATTACGATATTTACTTAAACGCTTTATGCTAACAAAAAAATATGGGCTCAGAAACGATAAGGAGCATCCGAAACAATTTTCGTCTGCAACTCATAAGGTAATTATTTCTAGTAGAGATGAATGGTTTTATTTATCACTTTAAAAAGCAATCATGACTGTCTATCCACAAAGGTTTATTTAAAAATAAAATTTGGTGTATGACTAATTTTAACACCATTTTTAAAATAAACTTTTTGTGGGAAGACAGAACCAATAAAGTGTATCGTACAAATATTGCATCTGATTTTGAATGGATTGTGGCACACGTTTGACTAATATATAGATTCTTTATCATGCAAGAGTCATCTTCCAATTTCCATGAACAGACAAATTGTCATTCATGTTTCGAAAAGATAAATAAAATAAATATATAGATACGTGTACATAAAAGTTAATAAGTACATGTACCGTATATCTAAACGGTGTTCAAGAGAAGAACAAGTGTGAGAAAACATCATAAAACATCCATTGATTTCAAACAAATCTGTTTACACTGTTCACCTCTTTGTTCACGATTTATCCTTCACTTAATCATCACTTCAAATGTTAAATGATACTCTTTGGACCTAGTTTACTTTTAAAGATGACAAAACATTCCCAGATTCGCCACGACGATCAGAGAGGAACGTTTCGTCATGTTAATAATAGTGAAATTATCACGGAATAACCGGTAACATCAAAGGATTGCTGTCACACAATGAAACAAGTTACTTACAACTTATGTCATGTTTGCTGTGACGTTATTGTGCCAAACAGCTATCGAAGATAAAATATTGGTTAGAGAGGCCTAAGAACAACTAAAAACATCAATTGATGACTGTATTGACAACCAGAATTTGTAAAGACATACTAGTTCTAATAACTATAAACTTGATAAGTATGCACGTACGAGTAACCAGCACCCGGCAAAGAGTTTCAGTGGCAGTTGTCATTATAATACCATGTCCATTGCGATTTCAATGCCATGACTAATGAAGGTGAGTACTATTGGTATATTAAGTTAATACATGAATCTAAGAAAACATTTAGGACTTTTTGGGATTTAGTAAAGTGGCCGACCCGTATTCATATCCCCATGAAAGTCAAAGAATGATTTCTTATTCCATAATGATTAGCAATGTTAAAATATGATTCACTATGTAAACATTTTAATTTGTCACTTATAGGGAGAGGGCAAATTGAGTTTGTAGAAGCTATACCTCGTCCTATTGTATCATGAGGTTAAAATAAAATATGACCAAACAAATCAAACGTTTAAGTAGGAGTTTGTTAAAGATTCAAGTTTCTTATACACTTAGTAGTCCTTTAGGAAGATTAACCCATTTGAGCATTTTGTATTTTCTATTTATGTTAATGTTATTTCAAGGTTTTTTGTATTTTACAAACTAAAATTTTATAATTAAACTTTGTTACAAACTGGATGAAAAGTCATTATAGTTTTGTTTGAAAGTTATGACACATTGGCATTGGCAATTTGCTTCGGACGATAACTTTCACTTGAATGTACTTTTACTAAGTTTGTGGTGATAAGCTTGGGAATACTTGAGAATTCATTGATTATTTTCCTTCCAAACTTTCTTTAAATGTGTTATCTTATAAACATTCTGATTCATTACTGTGAATTCTTTGTTACATAATCAATAAAACTCAAACTTTATTGAATTGTATTGATTGGATTTAAAATGAATTTGAGAGTTAATGCAATTGCTAGTAAGAAACTGCACTAATAATAATTTCCCAGAGATTGCGCGGATTGCTAATAACACATGGTTTTCTTATCAATATTATATATTTACCCAATATTCCTGATTTAATATTTTTGTCAATAATGTCACTGTATACTTTTGTTAAGATACATAGTAAATTGATTTAAGTTTAGGTGCAAAATGATCGAATACAAAACTTATCAACCCTTCTTAGCAGCCCCTTACTCATTTACGAAACAACCAATTGGAACACAATTTCTTATTTAGGATCTCTTTTAACTAACGAACTTACAACCACTTTATGTTTATTTTTAAAACTCATGTGAAACTTAATACGTGAACTAGAGTAGAAAATATTACTATAGTAAATAAAGAATCCTATGCCCTCTCTGATGGTTCACTGAACACAGTCAGATTTCGCAAGAAATGATGTAGAAAAAATAGGTTTCAAAAGTTGCTTGCCATTTTATCTTACCTGAGCCAAAGTTTGTCCGTTGACTGTCGTCGTTTGCGTCGGTGTTGTCGTTGGCGTTGGCGTTGTTGTAAACTTATTTCAACCAAACTTGGCACAAAGTATCATTGAATGAAGGGGATTCAAATTTGTTCAAATGAAGGGCCATGCTCTCTATAAAGGGGAGATAATTTAGAATTCTTGAAAATTTCTTCTCAAAAACCAAACGGCCAGAAAAGCTAAAACTTGTGTGGAAGCATCCTAAGGTAAGGTAGATTTAAGTTTATTCAAACCATGATCCCCGTGGGTAGGGTGGGGCCACAATTGGGTGTCGAATTTTACTTAGGAATATAAGGAGACAATTCTTTAAAAATCTTATTATCAGAAACCAATCAGCCAGAAAAGCTGAAACTTATGTGGAATATCCTCAGGTAGTGTAGATTTAAGTTTGTTCAAATCGTGATCCCGGGGGTAGGGTGTGTCTACAATGGGGGTCGAATTTTTAAGTAAATCTTTAAAAATCTTGTTATTTAGAAACCAATAAGCCAGGAAAGCTGAAACTTGTGTAGAAGCATCCTCAGGTAGGGTAGATTCAAGTTTGTTCAAACCATAATCCCGGGGGATAGGGTGGGACCACAATTCGGGGGGGGGGGGGTCGAATTTTTACGTAGGAATATTTAGAGAAAAGTCTTTAAAAATCTTCTCAGAAACTTATCAGCCAGGAAAGCTGAAAATTTTGTGGAAGCATCCTCAGGTAAGGTAGATTAAAGTTTGCTTAAACCATGATCCCCGGGGGTAGGGTGGGGCCAAAATGGGGGTGTCGAATTTTTACATAAGAATATATTGAGTAAATCATTAAAATTCTTCTCAGAAACTAATCAGCCAAGAGAGCTGAAACATGTGTGGAAGCATCCTCAGGTAGGTTAGATTCAAAGTTGTAAAAATCATGACCCCCAGGGTAATGTGGGTCCACGATGGGGGTCGAATTTTTATATATGAATATAGAGTTAATCTTTAAAATCAGCCAAGAAAGCTGAAACTTTTGTGGAAGCATCCTCATGTAGGGTAGATTTAAGTTTGTTCACATCATGATCCTAGGGGGTAGGATGGGGTCACAACGCGGGGGGGGGGGGGGGGGCAAATTTTTACATAGGAATACATGTGTATATAGAGAAAAATCTTTAAAAATCTTTTTCTAAAAAAAACATTTGCCTAGAAAAGCTATAACATTAGTGAAAGCAACCTCTGATAGTCTAGATTCAAATTCATTAAAATAAAAAATCTTGAGGAGTAGGGTGGGGCCACATTGGGGATCCAATTTTACAAAGGAAAACAGTTTAGTTATTCACAAAAACTGGAATGTTTTAATATGTGTATTAACTTATATGCAAGCATTTTGACATATTGCTGATTTTTTACAGAATAATAACATATTTGTTTTGTACTCTGTAGAAAATGATTGAGCCTAGCTAAGTTCTGCTCAAACCATCCTAGCTTAGCATATTGAGTTTTCACCCCTTAAAAGTCTACGTCAAGACTTCTTAAATATACAGAATATACCATTTATGGATAACTGATATGGTGGTGCTCTGTTTGACACAATACAACTCAAGACATTGATTAAGTAATAAGAATGGTTATTCCTTAAATGATATAATAAATGACAAAGTACAAAATACAACATAAAATGCCACAATGTAAACAACAATAAACACAAAACACAATACTGTTAATCAAAGGAACAATCCTGCATATATAAAACATAGATAAATAACACAGTATTATGACTAGAATAAACAGAGAACATAAGAAAATAAAACATGGCCATTTCTATATACAAAAAAGTGTCAAAGATGGGATATCTTCCGCCACATATCATTTTATGTTACGAGCCCCGAATGATTTTTTTGCCATTTAACAAAACGAAAATGTTAATTAATTTTGTACGTTTCAGAGATGGATATTGATCGATTGATCGGTATAATGAAGGGAATTAAAAGGGGTTATATATTTGTGATCTCTCTCTCTCTCTCTCTCTCTCTCTCTCTCTCTCTCTCTCACACACAATTATCTACCTTCATTACAACGTTCCTTTTTATTGAAAAAGGCTTATACGAGCTACAAATATTGTAATCAACTTGTTTATATTCGGCTTTAATCATTTCTTTTTTATGACAGGACTTATTAATTTGTATAATATACTCAGAAAGTTATTAAGGGAGGAATCATCAGTATTATTAATGAAAAGATGGATTCAGGGATGTATATCTAACGAAAGATATAAATTCTTTAATAGCTGGAGTAAGGCTGTCGTCGTGTCAAGAATCCTGGTCCCGGTAGAATGAAACAAGAACTTCAAAAGAAATATTCTTCATTTGTCTTAATTTAATTTTCTCTATAATATTAAGGTAAAAATTATATGTAATTTTATATATATACATGTATATGCTACGGAAGCGTATTAGTGCCACATTTGCACTTCATACTTTTTTTTATTTTCTACACTTTAATCTGCAATGTTTGCACTTTAAAGTGTAAAATTTACACTTTGGTCTGTAAAATTCACACTTTAAAGTGTAAAATTTACACTATAATCTGTAAATTTTACATTTTAACCCGTAAAATTCACACTAATTTTTAATCTGTAAAATTTACACGTTAATCTATGCGTACTTCAAAGTTGAAAAATCCATTCAGTTTTTGAACGTTTATCCGATGAATAATCTATTGAATCATTTAGCAAGTCGGCCCCTTTTTGGGGGTAATTCTAAGGCTATATATACATATGAAAGTCTATATTGATGACTTACAGGAATTAAATTTTGGTAATTATGGATGGCAGAGAGTATATATGATGTTTTACACTTATAGATTCTATAAGGTTTTATTTTACTCTGTACATTCTAGTATAGCAACAGCAACGATGGTAATAGAAATAAAATGTCGATCTCAGCACCACGTTTTCTTTCAGAAGATTAGATACTTATTTAATTTACACTGGTCATATATTCAGTAATCAGAGTTGTGAACACTAACCCATTCATGGTATTCCTTCTGTTCTAAAAATATCGATCGAGTTTCCACCCAGCAGGTCTTTAAAAAGGCCTGGAACCAGCAAGCTCAGGAGACACAGTCAGCATCTACTGGCGTCAGCCAATACACTGCTATATTTGTACGCGATGAGTTTGACTTTGGACGCGGGCATTTTTCTCGTCTGTATGGCGATTATTCTGATTTTTGCGGTGGTCAGTAATTTTCTTGTCATTTTCATTGTCATCAGAAACAAGAAAATGAGAAGCGTGACAAATGTCTTTATAGGAAACCTGGCCTGTAGCGATATTTTCTTAGGAGCAGTTGTTCTACCGATGAGACTCCATGATCTGTCGCATGCAGAAAATTTTCACGAAGGTATTTCATTTTTAATTGATATTCATGTACTGACACATTTACAATCAAAGCACTGCAAAATTTAATTCAACCTTTTTGTATTTCAACAAATAACATTCTAATTCAGTACCTGCGCATATTAGTTATTACTTCCAGCAAAGCAAATATATTTTTTCATGCCATGTTCACTGGGAAAAGGTTTTTTTACTATACTTATGTTTGCATTTTACTTTAAAAAAACTTTTTAAAAAAAATTTGCAGAGAGAAATTAGAACTGGTTGTTGAAGTTTCTTTAATACAAGCGCAATGGGCTCGCAAATAACGAAATACATGATGTATATATACTATTTAAACTTCTTAAAAAATATAGATTAAACAGAATGCGAAAGAGTTTTCGTGACACTAGCAAAATCTTGCACATTTATTGTTCCTCAACTATTTTATAATCATTCATTTATGTTGGATTTTCTTATATAGAAAACCATACAATTGGGGCAAAAAAAAAACTTCGCAACTGAATTTTAATATTCACTTGTTTTAAACTTTTTAGAGAAAAGTACACTTCCAAGCTTTATGTCATCTTCGTTTTTTGTGAAGTTATTTTTGGCATAAGATAGTTGTGATTTTTTTTTTGGAATGACAACTGACATTGACATACGTGTAGTCCTTAAATTCAACATTGATTTGATAACTAATAAGTTGGCCATTAACTACTGTTCAAGAATGATGCAGTTACAACATTAAATTACATTTAAATAAGCTCTTGCAAATAAAAACTCATTAGTGCAACTAAATTGAATTTCACATCACTAAAATTAATCTCATCGTAGAAGCGCATCATTGATACATAAAAAGGAGTTGTTTTAACTATAAAGTATTGGGAAACTAGTGCAAATACTTATTAAATGTATGTTCATTTATAAATTTTCTTTTATCGATTTTAATTTTAAGCAGCTTGTTAACATTATCCAATTAAGTCATTTAACGTTATGCTATTACTTGATAAGAAATACGTACTATGAATAAGAAATTGTACTATTAGCAATGTAAAATTCATCACAGTCTATTTTGTACCAACACTAAGTGATTTGATAGACTAGTCTTATACATGTATCGAAGAACATAGACTCCACAGTAAATTAGTTATTTTAATATAGACTAAACTAAACACGTGTATGTACCTCAAAGACCATTTATTTATTAAGTAGGAAAAAAGGACACCACTTTAAGAACACTTTGAAATTAGCGGGCTGCAAGAGGATCTGAGTGATTTATAACGAGTCAAATATAGGTTTTAACCTATTGTACATGGTAAATTGCCAGTAGAACAACCTTTATCTGTTGATTGGTGAAAGAATATGTGTTTGTTGAATTCCCACATGGCGACCAAAGAAAATCCCACTTGGTAAATCAATGTTATTTTTGTTTTTGATTTGGTTGTAATTAATAACCTAAGGGTTAGAAACCTGAAACCTCAATATCAGAGTCATTAACGTGTATGAAAATTAGACAAATTGTCTTAATCTTTTTTTCAAAGATTCAGCATTGGATTATACTTTGCTGTTGTAAACGTTGAACTGTATGCTGTTCCAGGAAAATACCTTACTTTGCTGTTTGTAAACTTTGAACTGTATGCTGTTCAAAAAAAATATTCTACTTTACTGAGGCACAAATTAGGTTTGTACTGGTACTCAACAGCCACGAGGCTTCAATGTAACCAATTAAGATGCATTGAATTCGAAAGGTGAAATTATTTGCGTTTGAACGCTTTTCCTTTAGGACGTGTAATTTTTATATGAAAGGAATCTGTCCCGGATATATTAATGAAAGTAAAGAACTGTGCATCAAATTAGTCAATAAATCTTTACTCCGTCTCCAATTTTACATTATTAATTTAGGGGTTTGTCATTTAGCTTTGAAGTATTGATTTTGACTTTAAGATTGGAATGAAAGCGGAGGGACATGATATTCTGTAATAATTTACCAAGAAGAATGAATTTATAATCTTTCCTTTTGCTATAAATGAAATAGATAGTGACCAAAAATTAGTTCATGATGAACGTGTTCGCTTTTTTTTTTTTTTTTTTTTTTTTTTATAATTTTCTCAACTGTAGATTCACAGCATTACCTAAATGTATAACCATGGTTTTTTTTTTATACGATTTAATTTGTTTGTACTTGTATAGTTTCAGAAATTCATAGGCCCTCCACACCCTATGACACATTTTAGTGCCACAACATAAGAATTCAATTCTCTTTAGAAACCATATCTATTGATGAATATCGTTGTCTCACTTAAAAGCCATGGGTAAAGCTTAACAATTCTGGCTCGCAGATCCCCAGCTTGAGGCAGGGACTTTCGATTACATTTGCAATAAATAATTACAGTTTTTTTTCTTTCGTTTTAAAATTGTTTGAAAGAGAAACCTTTCCCAAAGACGAGGAAGATCCTCAACTAGGTTTTGTGTTTTAATTAATTGTAGGTGAATTGATGTGTCGAGTGATTAATGGATTTCCAATACTGTGCATCACCTCCTCAATCTTCACCTTGGTCGCCGTATCCTTCGAAAGGAAACAGAGCATCGTCCACAGCCTGGGCCCCCAGATGACGCTGGGCACCTGCCGGAAGTTAGTGATCGCCATGTGGGTGGGGGCAGTCCTGGTGGCCACGCCGTCCTTCGTGGAGTACAGCGTCATGACTATTCCCCTGTCACACAACGAAACCATGGAATCCTGTCGTAGCACCTTCCCCTCCATACTCTCGGTCTTTAACAGCTTGTGCGTTCTTTTGCTCTCCTACGTTATCCCCTTGCTCATTATGTGGTACAATTATTTCTTGATAATTAAGTTCGTTATGAGGAAGACATCGACTGCACAGGAGACGACGGCGGCTATTGAATCGTCAAAAAATAAAAGTCAGACGCAAAAACAGGTCAATCAGGAAATGTCTTTGAGAAATGTATCTAATGGAAACCTCGCAACGATATCTACTACAGAATCAAAAGCATCGACGTCTAAGTTGGACACAAATCAAAGAACGGAACGGAATCACAAACTCAACAAGAGCGTTCTCTCTGAAAAGCGCATGAAAATTATTCAGATGTTGATTGTAGTTGCAGTATTATTCGCCATCAGCTGGATGCCTTACTTCATCTCCTTGGTTATCGCTGTAAGTATCCCAGGACTTACATTACAGGTGTAGTATACATTGTCCTAGAACAAAATGAAAACTTGGAAGAAAGGACACGGAATTAAACCAAAATACTTGACTAAGTATCTCTTGAAACATAACATGTTTGAATGAGAAGGAACTTCTCAGTATAATCATATAATGGGTTTCAAAAATGTTTACTTTCTTTGACTTTTAAGTAAATGTTTACAAATGCTTTGAGCAATGTTACGCAGAAGGACGCTCATATATATATATATATATATATATATATATATATATATATATATATATATATATATATATATATATATATATAAACTCTTAATTCTGTTTCAATAAGATTAAATAATCATATTTGTAATTTTTATCTTCATACCTTAATATTTTTGTTTTGAACTACACTATCTTTCACTTTTTTATATTCAAAGAAAGGTCTACCCATTAATTTGAATAATAGACACATTTTCTCATTGAACAGATTAAATACTATACGGAGAAAGTTGCAAAATAAATATTTTAAAATTATTCATTTGATGTTGGATTAAAGTTATCTTCATTTTGTTGGTAATTTTTATATAAAATACTGTTTGTTCCTATTTCGAATAATTTGTTTGTTTTAGAAAGTCAACGGATCAGACGACAGTGAAGACGCAAAAGGAGCATTCAATCTTATCATGCTATTTTTAGCTACGTTCAGTACCGGATATAACGTCATAGTTTACGTCATCTTTAATCCAAACTTCAGGAAAGCCATGCTGTACATCATTTGTTTCCGGAAGTTTAGAAAAAATAAAGTCTGGGTGGAATCTGAGTATCGTAAGAAAAATAAGATACCAGCTTCAAGCGCTGGTCAAACTACAGACAACCATTAAACAAACAGGAATCGTGTTGTGGTTAATATCAAAACATAAAATGTTTGATTGTCAACGATTCCATTGTCTTTAGAAAACTGACAGTGTTGTGTTCAATTTGCCCTAGTCCGTCGTACTTTTTGGTTAATGCAATTAGATGAGGACTCTAACGAATCACGTATCAACGAGTTTGACTGTATCATTTGTTATTTGTTAACAACCAGATTTATTGTATATTTTTTTGAACTCTCTTTACCTTTGTTGAAATTCAAGACGGGTAGTTGATTCTGCAATGTTAAATAAGTTAATGAGGCTGGTCGGTTAACCATCAGTCATCGGATCTACCTTAAATTTTTAGATATGATTTTTAAGTACATGTATAAACTATTATTTAGCAAAGAAAAATTTTATATACAGTATTTTAAGTTTGAAATCTGAACTTTCCCCTATATCTATAAAGAACTCTCCTTCTTTAGAAGACCACTAATGTCTAAAAATAGCCATGATCATCCAGTCCTCTTAAAACATAAATCTTTGAAATGTTATGAATTATTTTCCATATTATAATGTTTGTTAATGTTCCAGATTGGATAAATGTACGAGTGCCTCGATAATTTGTATCCTATTTCATTCTTCCAAAATTACGATTCCTGGTTGCACAATGAATGGTGTACCATTGTTTTACTTGTTAATCAAATTAACTGTATTAAAAGTGTTATGTATTCGAATGAAAGAACGAAATGTTTAAACAGTATTCATAAAATCTGTTTGTACAATTATACACTTTTTAAATGATTATATATAAATAAAAGATCCATCTGGTCATTTTATTTTCGAAAAAAATAGATAATGGTAACGGCGAGAAAAGGTTGAGTGCCCTCTTTCTTTTTCCATACAGTTTCCGTGATAGTGCAGCTAAACCCTTTTTGTACATTGTATGTATCGTGCAGGTGGAGGACTTCTTCTGTTGGAAATTGAATACACATCTCAGAAATGGCTCATTAAGAAGTACAGATGTTTGATTGGCTATTGGGAGCTATTGGATTGTTAATTAAGCCATTTTCTCGTTTTCAACAATCCTATGTTGTGGCAAATTATGGCGGAATTTAGTTAAAGTTTGTACTCTCCGAGCCAAAGGGATGTGCACGGACTACATACAATCAATTTCCTTATAAATACTTTCGATTTCTTGATCGATGTTTACAACATGCGAAATAATAACAATAATCTACATGTATAGTTTTTAAAATACAGCCTTTAACAACATTAATATATGTATTGTCAGGTATTAAGTTTATGAATAAAGGTATCTCGGGTTTCACCATAACAAAAAAAAAAGTACACTTAGGGTCTTGTATCTGTCGTTCATGATTCGCATTACTTTCCTTTCATTTGCTTCAATATCCTAATGAGAATCGATAAAAAATGAAAAAGACATAACGCTCGTGATATTGTTTTAATCCTGTGTATAATGTCAAATGACACTGCTCATTTTTCTTTCATTCGTTAAATGAGATCTGAAAAGAATATTAATCTTATCGTATTGTTTCTCAATTTGTTTTTTTTTTCATTCAAACATACAAGGAATAGGGGACGATTTTCCTCCATAGAAAAATTTCGCCTATACATGTACATGTGCATTTAGAGCATGAAGCTTCTAAATTTAAATGTGAAGCTTCTAAATTTAAATGATGCATTACAAATGAAAATATTGTATTGTAAGGCCACACCAATATAATTTCTTGTTCATCGGACATCCAATGAAAAAAAGTACGAGCGGGCGAGTGATTAAAAAATAAAATTATTTTTTTGTTTTGTAAGCAAAATTTTTAGGCGGTACATAAATAAATTTGTGCGGACGATTATATTTTTACACTTGTTTCTGATTTATAAATTAAAACTATTTAAAATACGAAAAAAGAGCGAAAATAGAAGAGAAAACAGCACAGAATTTGATGGATGCGGGAAATTAATAATAATAATATTTTTTAAATACAAGCGCGCGGGGTCCGACGAACAAGAAATTATATTGGTGTGGCCTAAGAGACTTTTAATGTGAAACACGCAGTGATTTGCGCGGGTAATTCTTCGGGGACTAGCCCAACCATCATGCCAACTTCGTACTCTCAATTAGCGTGATTTAACTCTGAAGTCGCTAGGCCAGGTATTCATAAAAGCTGAAGTAGAAATCATTGAACTCCAGGGTTTTGGTCCTAGAACAGAAGAATAACAACAACAATTGAGTACCTTCTGCAAAGTAAATAGTTCTGATTATTTAATGAAGGACAGTGGAAAAAAACCTGCCCTGTGTAAAAGGCAGATATATTAAACATTTGGTAACACAAGAAAACTATGGGTGTTTAACATTCATTGTTGTTTTGAGATGATAGATGTATTTTGTATGCCTGGTACCAGTGTTTATCTATTTGTGTGCAGAATGCCCATTAAAAATATTGATCAATATAGATTACCTTTGTAAAACATAGAGATGTACTATGATAATATACATTTTTTAAGTGCAAACATATATAATTCATATACAAGTATATTTATGTATTTAAGTGCTAACATATGCAATTCCTAGACAAGTATATGTATTTTGGTTAGGCATTTTATAGTCTTTCACGGTTTATCGTTTTCATCACTTTTGTTGATTTCATTATATACCTGTCAAAGAAAAACAATTGAAATCATTTTAAGATTTCTTCTTTCACACGTACCATTTATATTCCCGGGGAAATTCCCTTTTCTTACGGTTTCCATATGGTTATGGAAATATCAAAAGCGTTGGAAGCAGAAACTTAAGACAGTATATAGCGTTATTTAAAAGTATTATTTTTCCCATTTGATTTTTGAAAATTGGTTACATGAAGATAAACATTTGTGATCATTAATAGGAATTTAATTTTATGGCAAAATCTGAAACTTGATCCGTTTACTTTTATTTTTTTTAAACCTTATTCAACGTGCTACATCACAACACGTGTTAGAAAGACTCGTGGGTCGACACTTAACTCGGACCAGGTCAATTAAGATCTATACATAATTTAACTCGGTGATGGTCATTACGCGTATCATTACTTAGGGTCCTTATTGAAATTTTACTGTGTATATCTCAGCTGTAAAACCAACTGTAGCTCTCCGCACAAAAATCGGATCTTTCACCGAAGGTACAGTTTTGCATCAACATGTAAATATATAAACCAATAGCCAAATAATCTTTAATGATTTTAAAGAAAATATATTTGAAATAATGTAACTTATTAGAGCTAGGAAGCGCCTCAACCACCTCACTGGATAAGGTGATGTTGATACTCTATTTCATGTACACGACTTTTCAAACTGATACTTTTTCATTATAATATATGTTGTTACTTTGTCCTTTATGGCGTTACTTCTTTGCGTAAGAAGATACTTAGTTTATATACATGTATGTTTAGATTTAAATTCCTGGAAGGAACCACCAGGGCACATTTTGATACGTGTGGAAAACATTGTATAAGCAGTGAGACAAATTTACTGAATCAGCGAAGGATTTAATCAGTATACAATATTCCAGCCTGCTATTTGAATATGAATTAATATGATTATTTTGGACTGCTATTTTAATAGACACGACGACTTAGTTATGAAAGGTATGCATGCAGTGGAAAAAATGGAATGGAAAATATTGGAAACAACTGTTTCATTATTTATTTAAGAAGTTCAATTGTACAAAAAAGGAAATGCATTTTATTTACGAGGAAAGAATGTTCATACGCATCCGTTTACATAAGTCTGATCAGAGCAACTTCATTTATTTACAAGTTTAAACAACATGCACGCGGTGCCGTTCCTTATCAATATCAATGTTCCTCTCAGTGACCTCCCTTGTTACATCGTTGTCGTGTGTGTTCATGCATACACTTAACAAAACCTCTACGTGTTCACTTTGATAAATAAAATAATTTCAAAATTATGAAAGAAAATTATATGAAATTTTTAACATTTCGTATCTGATGTCTTCTTAACAATAACAGAAAACATAAAACAACGCTCATTTAAACCATTTACCCGTGACGAAACCTCACAAGAAATTAATGTTTTTTTTAGCACGCGCTTCATATTAATGGGAACTTTTTACAATTGACATTAGTTTTTAGTAATAGCAGAGCCGTTGGAATGGCGATGTTGATGTCTGAATTGTTCTTACGACAGGTTGTACTCACTTTAGATATACAGTACTATTAATTTCGGCCTCGATTTTGTTGTAAATATTTGGCAATCCGTATAAAAAGTTATTTCAACATAATTTTTCAATGCTATAGGTGTATCGTCATTTTAATCGACAAGCAACAACAATCCGAAAGCTCATGGGGAAACTCGACCAAACCGGAAGTGTTCATGAAGCAAAGGCCAAGTTCTCGAGTCGCAACTAGAGGTGAAGGTCGCTATGTTGTTTTTAATCACTTGAGAGTTAGATGGAAATCAGTCACCCCGGCCAACAGCAAGACAATCGAATGTATTTATTTCATATAAATAATTATATTGGGTGAACACTTAGAACTCTGGTTCTGTGTATCTGTACTAAAATTGGGCGAGTGTCTCATACATGTAGTTGTTTTGACAATGGGTTTTGCAGAAAATTCATAAACAGAAAAAAAAACCATTCCTATATAAAAACTCCACCCCACTCCTGCGACACTCGACATCGATGCATGCATTTCGGGGTGACCAATTGCAAATTCATTCCTAGACAATATACTTATGAATTCTGTCACAATTCAGTCACAATTCATACAATGTATATAATATATACATAAAATATATTTAATATATTCAACATATTTTTCATGCAATTAAAAAGGAAATCTTGTCCCACTTTATTGAAAATTAAGTTTTAAACAAGTATCAGGATATGATATGAAAGCATCAATATATGAGGAGGTCCATGCACAAAGATATTTTGACAAAGTTCTTTAACAGCATTTAAAGACTAATAACCGCATAATGCCTAAAGTACCATCACTTAGCCTTGTCACTGCGCATGAGCACAAGTATTATATACGTCATCACGCGTTTTGGATATATTTATTATTGTAAGATTAAATGAAACGTTCAAACTTACATAACCAATTTCATATGTACCTATGAAAAATAATCGTTAAATCATATCTATTCGTTAATAACAAAGATTTTTCTCGACAAAAGTTCTGGCACTATATTTTAAGTCGCGAAAGCGAACTCAATAACATGTTAATATAGTTGTTCCATGTATGTTTCATACCCCTGACTAAGAGCGTATATTGTGGCTTTACAGCGACGATACACAAATATTTCATGCAAATAAACATCAGTATGAATATAAATATAAGCATTAAATGCTTTTTTTTTTTGATGTCGCCGGTCCTATAACACACCAAACCGTGCAGACAAATTATCATACCGCACTAACATTCAATTTGTCTGCACGGCCTTGTGTTTTATACAGTGAAGGACCGACGACATCCAAAAATAAGCATTCAATACTTAAATGAATCAAAGTATTATCATATCATAAAGAAGTATCAGCATGACATGAATAAGCGTTCCAAAATTGAATAATTTTTCCTTCCTAAAAGTGAATAAATATTTTAACAGAAATGTATAGATTTTGATCTTTCGTCATTGATATACATGTATTGTAGTAGTGAATTACAATTTGATTGACAATGAAAAATTGAAGCCCACATTGCTTTAAAAGAGAGAGAATGGAAGGAACAAAATTATGATATTATCTTTTGTGAAACTTATTGACTAAAGAGCAGCCGATCTTAAAACTGGTCTCCATAAAATTTGATTGAGTGTATTTGATTTCCAAAAAGCACAAAAAATTTGATTGCATTCAAGTAGAGGTAAATGAATCTGAAACCCGGACACGATACAACACAGCTTGCAGCATATGGTCAGAAAACAAAACAATTACAAGTTAAAGTGATAATGAATATCTGGAGTCGTGTCTAAATATGTAAAATTAGGTCCGAAAATTTTGAAAAAATATACATGTATACTCTTATATATGTTTGCTCCAATGTGAAGAAAATACGCTAATGCTGTTGGTTGAAGCCAGCTACTTTATCTATCACAGCATCGGCAGCATCAATACCTGATGATGCAGCATTACTATGCTCCTTTTGAACCTCTTTAGTATCGTTTATCTCAGCATCCTTCTCCGAATTTTCAAAAGTAACGATAGACTTTTTGCGATGATGCCTGTACTGTTTTAGATTCTTATGATTGTCCAACATCTCTAGGAAGGTTTTCTCGGACAGATTCCGGTCAATCAGAACATCACTGCGGTCTTTAAACTCTTCCAGGAGGACCTTCCTCATTATCCTTTGCGTTCGCGAAGGGTCCATCTGTCGAAGTTTCCGATCAATTTCGGGTTTAAAAGTCTTCATATCGAACCCGGAGTAGTAAACGCGTGTTTCTATCTTGAATCTCCGGGCTGTCCTGGGGGTTTGGACTAGCTCTCTTCGGAACCCTCTGTCCATCGTCTTGAAGTTTGACACTCGGTAATCGTTGTTCAGAACCTGTTGGAAAGCCTTCAGTTCCTGGAGAGATCTTTCCGTTCTTTCCTTCATTCTCCCTTGGATAAAGTCAGTATGCCGTTGGTTCTTCTCCAGAATTCTGTGAAGTTTCTTGGTTTTCTCGGACTCTATTAGGTTCACTTTCATCGCCCTTGCCCGGGTGGCGTTAGAGATGTCTAACAGAGAGTTATACACAGTTCCCTTGCCCACCGGGCAGTTTAAGCGATCTCTCTGGACCTTCCGATTTGTGGTCTGGGGCATTTGGAAAAAGTACTCCCACAGTCTAGAATTTATTAACAAATGTTCCAAATTAGTTGGTGCTAACACTGTCCTCCAGATCGAAAACGGTATTCACATGATTTTTCCTTATTTTCATTTTGCACTTAAAAATCATACTTTTATATCCGGTACTACCCATTCTTCAATAATATTCATTTTAATTCCGCTTCACAGGTGTGGTCCCCGTGAACGTGATATTGAGTCTATTGACTCTTTCACTGTATCTTATTTGTTTTTATATGTGTAACATTTTCGTTTAGGTTTGTTGGCGGTTGATAAAATTAAGAAAGCACTAATCAATGACGTTTAAAGTTTGAACAATAAGGAAACGTTGCCACAATCAAGACTTAAGTCGCTCCGAATCGAGGTGGACAAAAGAGTTTTGTTTAACCGCGAACTTTGTTATCTACAATCCAATACGTTTTGGCGGTCTGGTCAAATATTTCGTACCTTATGTTATTAATTAAAATATATTCACAAAAAGTCAATACAAGTATAAACTTATGCTGTGAGGTTTGCAATTCGCATTCTAAACTTGCGCTGTTTGATTCATTGATTTATGTTTAAATATATTTTGTGGTATTAAAATCTTTTTGTGCTCTAACAATAAGTTTTGTTGGAGAATAACTGCGCTGTGTCACCCATTGTTACTCTTTGGTTTAATCTAGGAAATGACTATAATCAAAATAATGAAATATAGCATGCAGGGAAAATCCGCAGAAATTAAAATTTCACATCTTACAGCATATAATCAATAACACAAATTGGTTTTAAAAACGAAGTTGTTCCTTAATCTTTGTCATTTTACTTATTGTGTGATTACAATGAATAAGCATAAATACAATATGATTTGGCTATGTGAAAGTTCATTACTCAAAACAAACGGCTGACTTCCATGCATGGTACAACAGCTATTTAAGGCAACCCTTTTGAATCCGTATTTCTCAATCATAAGTTGGTGATTATACTGTTGAGTGTTGTAAATAACTGGAATCCAATCGTACATGTTTCTTTTATGTTGGTCTAGATAATCAAACGGAGATATTGATGGATGGAGCTTGAAAGATATTTTAAAGATAATACGCTAGCTCTCCGCGCCCTTGGCAAAGTCATTAATTCTCAGTCACGTTATGATGTTCAGTCCAATCAAAAATTGAAATTGGAAAATTTCATAGTAAATTTAAGGAATGGATGTGGGGTTAATTGTGTGGCTATTTTCATTAACTGCAAGGAGACAAACAATATAAGCGATGTGATAACTTTGATTCCTGTTCCCGAGTTGCTGTGCATTGAATCGTACGACTAGGTTGGCGTACGCACTATCTTCGCAATTCACCCGGACGCACGACCGGGACAATCTCCGAACGAGATGGCATCCAAACGATCAGAGGATGAATACGGAGAAAAGGTCAACAGAGCTATCGTCGACACCGGGGTGAAAATGGGTAAGGCAGTTTCCAAGGACAGAACGAATGTGTACATTGGCAAGGTCGTTGTGAAACAAACGCAGAGAAAATTCGAGTTAGACTTCTTTTACATTGAAATCATAAACTATAGTATAGGCTTTATGTATCTTTTGAAAAGTTAATTAAAGATTGTATATTTATCGGGACTACAAACTTAACAATATTCAAAATAAAGCACTCAAATCAATAGATTTACAAATGATGTAATTGCGTTGCAGTGTATCTGATACTGTACATAATCTACTCAGCTTCTCTCGATATTTTTACAATTGTATGTAAATTACAGTCATATATGACTTCGACCTGGAAATGGAATTACAGTGCGAATTTGAACATTTGCCAAGAAGTCTGCACTATTGAAGTTAATGTTTTTTGCCTTAATAAAGGTTAAACATTCAACTTGATAAACATCCTCAGAATTCAAAGGCCATGGATCCCTGTATGAAAACATAAAAAAAAACCCTGTAATTGGCTTTATTTTTCATTTTTTAGCTGGGCTTTGTTGAAAGCAAAGTCCTGGGTATAGGCATGCAAATTGCAAGTGTTACTATAAATAGCACAACTGCAAAAGTAAACAAAAAAAAATGAACAGTGTCAAAGTAAAACCTTCCACTATCCCAAATAGTTTCATAGAGAGCCATCTTTTGTCAAATCTATTGGTTTTTTGTTTGCATATAAATTTAGGGAGGAGTTTTCTTTTTTCGTGTTAATTACATGTTTTAAGAACACGACAATGCATTTTGGGCACATATACATGTACAATGTGCATGAAAATCCATAAATTACTTTACAAATCTTTGGTATTAGGATGCACATTGAAGAAATGGGGGATTGATTTAATAATGCTTGTTTTAAAATTCAATGCACTGATTTTTTTCTACTAGACAGACATATTTTTGTTAATAGCCACTTAGAGAGAGAGAGAGAGAAAGAGAGATTGCCAGTCTTTACTACACAATATGAATAGTTACACATCAAAAGAGCACAGCTTTCAGTACTTCAGTTGTTTGATTTTTCTTGTTTTTCTTTTTTAGCAACTGGCTTGGTTGTAGGTGGTGTGTTTTCCTTGGTTCTCTTCAAAAGTGAGTATAACTTTCATTTATCTATTAATTAAAATTGCTCCTCTACAATATGTAACAATGTAACAACATCTTATAGGGGTTTCAGCTCAGAGCAACCTTTCAAGTATGAATAAGTGTTAAAATGATAGCCAATCAGATTCATGCTTTTTTGCTTAAATAAACAAGTTTAAAAAAATATTTTGATAGCTTTATCTCTTACAACTCTGATGCTCGGTTGTGTATTTTATGCCAAGAAATTTTTTTTCTGTCAAAATTGTGTTTAAAGTCTGTCTAATCAGCTATTTTGCCATGAATAATACAAGCAATAAAGCCACAAACTTTGCATTGACACATGCACTTCGCCATGGCTTTGTTTATTATGTGAGACACCTCAGACATTTAGGTTTGTCAGTGAAAAATAGCCGTAGAACTGTATCTCCATAGAAAATCTATGGAGCAACAGTTCCATCCGTACAAAAACTTGGATATCTATTGCACACTAAAAGTTGCGCATGGCTTTGGACTTATTAATCCTGACACATTTTACTTTAGATGTCATCACTTTACTTGCCTCCAATATCTTTTAGACACCCTCTCCAGCCTCGTGAAATGAAATGGTGTGGTTTGTTTACAGGGATTTAACATACTTCACTTTCGGTTAAGAGGTCAGTAAGGGCTTTAAGGAAAATGTTTAAGGCAAGTAAAGTAGTGAATCAGTAGTTAAATATCTTAGGAATTTTTTGTTATGAAAACATTTTAATACAGAATATATATAATTTGCATGCAATAAATATACAGGTTTTTGTATGGATGGAACTATAACTCCACTGTCCATCGACCCAAATTTCCTATGGAGCTATAGTTCTGCAGGAGCTATAGTTCTACTGCTAGATGAAAAACAAAGACAGTCAAAGTAACCAGCCAAGTTTTCAGCAGTGATAATTTCATTAAGATTTAAATATATTCTCAAATTTTTCTTTAAATAAAGGTAAATAATCCAGGATTTGTCCCTTTCTTTATTGACCAAAGGAGCCATGTGGCTCATAGGTTCATAATACACACAATAAACAGGAGAATGGCAGAGGATTCTACATGATATATATCAGATGGGCCAACAATATATATAGATTATATATGTATATATACACAAGACAGAGAAAATATATGAAATTAACATTCTCTCTCAGCTTCAAAGCTTTCAATTAATGTTGACAAGGTTTTTCAATAGATTCAAAGTTATCAGAACTGAACAACTGTATAAACTCGAAAATGAAAGATTTTTTGTAGTAGTAAGCTTTTATGTACTTTTTTGAATATTCAAAAATGCAGTGCAAACCAGAACAAAATGAAATTCATCTTCTATTTCTTGAAAGTTATACAAAGTACATTTATAGTCACTTCTAGGTAAGATCCGTTTTCAACGTTTAAGGAATTTGTCATTAGATAGCAAAAGAGAATTAAGTCATGTTTGTTATTGCTCATAGGTTACTATTTATTCTGCAACTACCCCTTGTATATACTGCATTAAGGTAACCCAATAAACCAAAGCTATATTTGGTCAATTCCTCAATATAGCCTCGTGCATTTATGTGACGTTCAAATGCATTGTGATGTCATCTTTTTTGCTTCGTTTACACCATGGCGTCATGGTTTCAACTGCTGATATGTAGCAGTTCATTTGAGGTGTCCATCATGATATTTTGTGAATTGTCTTGAAATATAAGCAATATTCTGGCTTGGGTCAAAAACGTGAAGAAGGCCCAAATATCCCTTATATTTCAAAACAGTAATCATGTATTTTATATGTCCCAGGCTCTCCTCTCCTTCACTTTTTCTTCTTTATGTTTATTTTTGGAAATAATTTGATATCCAAAGTTTCTAGTAAAAAGTTAAGATTTCTGTTTTGAAATATTCCCTTGAGTTTGTCATGTTGAAGAATGTGGCTAAATTTTTGAAGTCTAGAGGGGTTATGCATTGCAAACAATATGAAAGAACTTGGTGATTAATGTTAAAATAAATGCACAAGGTGTTAAAAAAATCAGAATGGATCAAAGATGTCCAGTTCTTTTTATTACAAAATCATGTGAGAAATATTTTATTTTAGACAATTTTTTCAGGTGAAAAAGATAGGGAAATGTCAATAAAATGATTTTTTTTAGACTTGGTGCCATATATCAATTTTAATTGTTCTGCTCTGATAGGTACATGTATTTATTTTTATTTATAAGAAAAGATCTAAAATATGACAGAAATTGGAACCTTGGACTTATTGTGTCTTTATCTGGGTTTTTTTTTCTGTTGTTTGTGGATTAGGGATTATTATAAAAGAAAATAATTGTTAATTAAAAACAGCTAAAATATTAAGCTTGTTCTGCATTGATTTTTTCAAAGCCAAATTAATGAGGAAATGCCTTCAGGAAAATGTTAGATCTTCATTAAAATACATTTATATTAAATGTCAAAGAATTACTTTGAGCATCATGGCTCATTAAATCTTAGAACACTGTTCTCCAGCCTCACCTTCGTATCTTCCAGAGTTTCTTTGTTTGCTGGCTTTTATGAATCTCTCAGGTTGTTTCGAGAAAGGCTAAGATCAAAGGCACTTTCTTTTCATTTCATTTGATACATTCCAGCTGAATGTAATCCATACACACAAACACTCCAATGTTTTGTTACCAGGGAGAAATGCTTACTACTTTTAACCACTGGAAGCTATAATAATACTAAGTCTCTGTGTGTAGCAATATATCTATACTTCAGAAGAAAACAAGGATGTTTATGCTTCTGAAGAATATTATACACGATGAAAGACACGCAATGCTATAGAGAGGACAATCATTATTTTTCAGGAAGGACGTGGCCCATTGCTTTTGGAGTTGGAACAGGATTTGGAATGGGTTATAGTAATGCTGAAAATGATTTTCAGAATAAAAATGCTGCATTATTAAAGCGACTACAGGTAGATATCCACCCTCACAACAAATAAATATGTAGAATTCTACTACAGTTATTGCCGAGATCAAAGAGATGCCGCGGACATTATTCTCCAATATACCACGAACGTCATCAGTAAATTATCAGATCAGAAATACCTATTTGTCTCGCACTGATCATGAAAGTACAACTTTAAACCGTAAAAAGTTTTAAAACCATGTCAATTTCACGTGTTAGTTCCAGTCAAAACGATGTGTATTGCCTCAAATGTTTATTTTTCAGAGATCAATGCGGCTGTTCCTAGGACCTCCCTAGCACATTTTCACTGCGTGTTTTTACATAAAATATATAATGTGTAGTAGTAATAATCGTGTTAAATTGCCCTTAAAATATTAGGAATATGATTCAGAGATATTTTATAAATAAGTGAAGAGTATTAAAAATCCAAAGAAAAATTCTGCATGTCGTCTGCATGGGATTCCTTTGATCAATACACATGTAAACATTACTAACAAAACCGTTAGGGTTACACGGAACAGCCGTCAAAATGACCTAGATCGTCTCTCTCTAGGAGAAATAATCTGTAGAAATACTGGGCTGTTAGTAGAATAGAAATAAAGTTCTTGTTATCGTGAATGTTGCAGGATAACCCCCTCGGTCTCGAAATGTTGTTTGAAATATAAAAGCCTCGGCTTTTATATTTCAAAGCAACATTTCTTGACATCGGAGGTTATTCTGCAACATTCACGAAAACTCGTACTTTATTTCTTAAATATAACTAAATTATAATATTTGTAGTTGAAGGTCAACTGTGATGTTAATAGTAGTATTTTCATCAGTTCATGTATAATTTAAGCCTTAATGCACTTTCTATGCACCAACTTAAAAATATACAGAATTTGATGTTTTAATATGTTTTTTACATGTGTCTAATTGAATATTGATTAACTTTTGTATTTTTTCTTTGTAGAAAGCTACAACCAGTACTTGAATTGCCATAGAATAACATGAGACATCAGAACTTTACTTTAAATAATATATGTCTGTGATCAAATGATGTGTAATAAAATAATTCCCAGAAACATTCAGGGACTTTTTATCTTTTGTTTTACATGTTTTACCAAGTAAAATTTTGCAGAGTGCTATTAATTAGCTCAACACCCCCCCCCCCCCTAAAAAAGATTTTCCTTTAGAATTGAAACACAACACTTGTTAGTTAAAAAAAAAGGAAAGAAAGATGTTTTCATTTTCTTTATAAACAGAAAACGGTTAACATCTTTTTGACAGGCGCACTAATTAATATTACTAAGTACATTTTGATCCTTCTTAAAAATTGTCATGATTGCAATTATTTTTTACGACTCGGCATTAATGTTACCTGAGATCAATGACATACAGGTATAAAATAATTGAATTAAATTCATGTATAAAATAACGGTGTGTGTGTGTGTGTGTATATATATATATATATATATATATATATATATATATATATATATATATATATTATAACGTCTCGTTGCCAAGCGGATCATCGGATCAAACTCTGATCTGATGATCCACGCCTGGCAACGATCCGAACCTTTGGATCAAGTTACTGTTACAATGAAAAAAAATATTATATACCCTTGTCCATTTAAAATCTGTTATTACAGAACTATCTTTTTAAAATCATTTGTTTCACTTTTACTTGTATAACAATCGGCAAAGCTCGGCTGAATTCGTAACCTACTGTACATCAAACCTCGGCTGTATGATAGAACCAATCGGCAAACCTCGGCCGATTCCGTAACCTACATCAAGAGATGAGATACGAATCGGTCGAGGTGTGCCGATTGCTTATAGCGAGCGAAGCGAGCTCTAAGAACCAGTGCACGCGGGAAAAAGAACGAGCTAAACCTACAGATTCATCAAGAATTTTTTTTGGGTCTATATCAAAGTTTCAGTTATTTACCCGATATATGAAGATGATTCGGCAATTTCAAACACCTATTCTCTGTCCCGAGTTTTTGCTTCCACCACTTTTCGATTGATATTTCGATAATAATTTATACCTTTGTGCTCAAAGTACGTTTCATCCACTAATATGAAAAATGTCCAGATTATATGTTTTGAAACGGCCCCTCTGCCGCTTCAGGATTCAATACACAACCAAAAATAGAAAGTCTACGTGAAAAATTGTGTGAGGTATTCGGAGTAATTCCGAATGAAGAAAAGATGTAAACATTTCCCATTATAAATCTCCGTAAGAAATTTATTTTTTATTTTACTGTCATATCAATCCAATTTTAAGCTAATTTTGCATGCATGTACAGTAAGTATAAGTAGGGAGAGGGGATGAAAAAATAGTCATTTTGAACTAAATAAAAAAGAATAAAGAGAAAAAATAAACATTTAAAAAAACTTTGCAGATGTTACATATTGTCAAACCATTAAATTGAAAAATGGGAAATTACACACCTACAAACAGGGACCGGTGGTACATTCAACGTATGTAAAACACTGTGCCGGAAAATTTTGCCAGTGCCAAGGTGGCATTTTCGCACCCGTCTAAGCTGCATATATCGAAAAATACAAAAATGCCATATGGTAGACCATTGCTTAAAGAGTTTACAACCATCTTTGTTATCATTGTATCTCACCTGTTAGGTGAGATATTTACCTTTCAAAAATAATTTCCTACAGAAAAATAATTTTTCCCATAGGAAAAACAATATTCCTATAGGAAATTTGAATTCCGATAGGATTTGATAAAATCCGATTGGAAATCTTAATTTCATATAGGAAAACTACCTGTCTGAATCAAATTCCAACAGGAAATACCTTTCTCCTTTTGGAAATATGATATCTATAGGATTTTTAGAAAATCCTATAGGATTGTCAATATTTTCTGTAAGAGAATCATTTCTCCTATGGGTATTATCATTTTCCTATGGAATATTAATTTTCAAAGGTAAATATCTCACCTGTCAGGTGAAACACACTAAAAACAAAACGTGCTTATATTGTGGGTTCGATAATACCAAAACTTCAGAGTTTATTATTTTTTTTATCATTTGTTAAAATATTAAAATGAATATAATAGTTAGAAATTGTCCTTTTGTAAACTTGTAGTTTAACATTATCAGATATCTTTAAGTGAAAAAAAAAATAAAATTTGAAATTGTATTTTACGACTTAACCAAATGGGGATTTGCGCTGTTTTATTCCCCCATCTTCTTTTGATCAGAAAGGCTAGGGTGAGTAAGAATGAGGAGTAAGACTTTGCAAGAAAAAAGGTATTAATTCACTAAGATATATTGATATCTGTCTGTCATGGAAAATCAAGGTCGGCACAAAAATAGCCAGGTATACAGTCATCTCTGTGGCAATGTCTAGAGGCCCAGTACTGTTTCTGTATAGAGAAAATCATGGTCAATGAATAAATGTCGTAGTATTAAGAAAGAGCTTTTCAGAGCATACAGATATACTTCGTGTGAACATGCCCATCTCTTTTTCTCTCTTTCTCGTTCCCTCTTTTATTATCAACTCACATAGTACAAAACCTTACCTTGGTCACTTTTTGGTAGAAACAAACCAGTTCAAGAATTGTTAACATTTTGGTCCTCATACCGGTACATATACAAGCTGGCCAGATATCCCCCTTAAATCTTTTGATGTGAGGACCTTTTTCCAAATCCCCTGTCCAAATTGTTTTGTATAACTTCCATATGTATTTTAAAATCTTTCATTTGTTTTGCATAATTTGTAAAATATTTGATTAATATTTTATATTTATTCAAGTGTATTGTATCTCAGGCATTGGTAATTATGGTTTGTCATAAAAGATTTCATAAGCTTATCTTTTAATAATCGAATTGGTTAATGTGCAATGTGCTTTGGACTGTGATTTTACTTTACAAATGAAAAGATGATGCAATACAAATCGAAATTATTCAATACAACTGAAATATTATAAAACACGGATGATAAGAGTGGTGATTATACGATTCAAATAAAAATTATTCAGTGCAAATAGAAAACTATACAAAACACGTTGAATATGTTGACTAACATGTTTCAGAAAGCTTTATCAACTCATATATCATTCCCGGTAATTTGACTAGTAACTGACTAAATAATACTATTCACTTTTAGAATGGTGAGGATGAGAGAGGCGATTAAATTTCTAACGTGATAATACAAATAAAGTGAAACCGACACAGGGAAACATACTTTCATAGGATTAACATAATTGTTTTTTGTTTTGTTTATTAAAGTACTTTTCAAAAGTTAGACAGTAAGACTATTAGTAAATATTTATTAATTAATTAAAATATGAAATATTTATATCATACATTTATTATATGAATCCCTAAATTTTGGATGTTTTTAAATTAAAGGCAATGGTATATACAAAAAGACTTTATTAAGCAAACAACACTGTGTCAGCTATACTTTAACAAAATTCATTTGGTACGATAAAATATTTAATGTGCTTTCGAACTAAATGTCATAGGCCCTTAATTTTAATTTAGGTTTTTGTCAGGAGTGTAATTAGATATTCCACGAATTGTTTAAAACTTAAATTAATAAGCATAGGTTGTGCGTTTAAAATCATGGAATTTAAAAGATACGGGAAATTGTTTTTCAAAAGTGATAAATTAAATGGTATTAAATAGGAGAGATCAATATTAGGCAAATATTTTATTTGGTTCCAGTCGAAGTTTAATATATATTTTTATAAATCACTACTCGAGCGTAATAAAGCTACATGTATGCCTTTGTTTTCTTCTTACAGAAATGACAGTTTTATGTCTGTCAGAAAGAATTAAGATTTCTGTTTAGAATGTGCTGTTTCCACGTATGTATACAACAAACATCTGTTTTTGCCTCACTGTTTAGTGCTCTATTGGACATTTAAATTTATAAAGCTTATTTTAAGTAAATCATTAAGCATTAATGTTCGAGCACACCACATTTTGTAAAAGCGAAAAATCTTATAAAGAGAAAGTCTTAATTTTCAAGGGGCGCAAATCTTAATAAAGATATTCGATTTTTAAAGCTAATTTCAAATTTTTAAAAGTTTTATGGCTTCTTTATAGCCAATGAAATCATCTTCAAAATTAACAAAAAAGTAGATATGGTGGGCAAAATGCCGATCACCCAGCTTGCTTTTAGTAGTACATGTATCTTTTAAAAGAAAATAAACTTTACTTATTGAATTTTATTCATGATTGAATGCCTTTGGATTTCTTTGGATTTGAATCCGAGAGATCATATTTTTGTGTTTAATTGAATAAAGTTTTAATTTAAACTATCCACTTAATAAGCCCTTCATTTTTAATGGACATCTATTGTTATTTTTTGGATGGATACAGGAAACTTAGTGTTCAGACAACAAATTCAATTCTTGTCAGGGTAACATCCGATAAAAAGCATGTAAAGAACAAATTCAGTCTTTAAGTAATGTTTTTAAAGATATTGTTTTGCTCCTCTTGAAAAAAAACCAATTATAAAAAATGTTTTCAAATGTTTTTTTCTACTTTAAGTACTAAATTGTTAGCTACATAAAGCTTAATAAAGAAGTTTGGTGATTCTTTGCTCGAGTATCAGTAAATAGATTTCTTAATTGTCTTATGCATACACCACTCGTTGAACTTTTTTTTCTTACTATGCAGTAATTTTGTAGAGAACGGCAACTCCTCCTGCCTTCATCACTACTAGAATATGTAAGTTTAGCAGTTATTGTATTGATGCTACTATTGAAAGTCAATGCATACACTTATAAGATCCAAGATATAATAGTATTATAAGAACAATTCAAGGATGCCAAGCTGTTATACATATAAATTCAAAAAACCGTTTTTACATTTTTAAAGCGTTTTAAAAAACGATATCTATGTAAATGGTCGGCAACGGGTTGGGAAAATGTTCGAAGATAAGACACAGCGTTTCTTGTAAATATATTTAAATCATTCTATACTAGTATATGTTATATTTGATATATATTTTATGTGGAAACAGTGAAAAAAAAATAAAGCTTATAGAATTATGTTTATAGTTAAACTAAAAGCGAGAAACTTACAAGAACATACTTTGGAAATTTAATTTTTTTTTTCTAGAGTTTTCAATGCTTAAAAAACATGTACACTTATCACAATGTTTGTTTTCTTTTGTTTGAAAGTAAGTATTTAATCTAAATACATTTTTTTTTATAATCAATTACTTAGTTCAGCAGAACAAACTAGTAACAAAAAGTTGAAAGAGATGAATGGAAACCACATGTTAAAAAAATCACTTAGGATGTAGAAAGAACAAAACAGATTGAAAGAATAAGTAAAAATATATTTAAGAAAACATTATTAATTTTGTGAAAGTGAAAGGGATTCAAGACAGTTTGGAAAACCTTCAAAGTTCAAATTAGAATTTAACCCCTTTGTTTAAAGAAAGGCTACCACAAGGGGAATATGACTTGATATGGTTTTGATAATTTGATGAAGTAAATTGGTAAAGAGAAAGAGTACGACTGGCCGGAAAAGGATGTACCCAATGAGCATCTTGTTTCTTTTAAAAGCTTTACGTAGTCATATGATTGCATGAGTCGTAACTAATGAAAATTATTTGAGTAAAAAGCAGCTCATAATAGCATATCACTATGATAAAGATTTACTGAAGCCTTATCATAAACCCCTGTTATTTTATGTGTTTGTGTAAATAAAGTTTTACATTGTCGATATCAATTATCTGAAGACATTTTGTAACCAAAATTTATTTTCGAACCCGAATTTTAATTTTCTCCCTCTGTCAATTCTAATTGCACATTATTAGTGATGAAAGTGTCTAACTGCACAAAAATACCTCTCCAGTGTGCAGTGATTTAATACCTCAATTTATAATTCAGAACAAAAAATAACCGTTCCTTGTCTGGTTACATAAGACCAATGGAAATATCTCTTACACCTTTAAAATAATGTCACTGCTATGGAAATATTTATCCTGTTTGCTTTCACACACTGTTTAGTTCAACATTGAAGTTCTCTTTTAATGGCACCGAAATGGTGATTTTGATCAAACACATGTTGAAAACATAGAACACTCACAAAAACAGGCTCCAAAACTACTGGAAATCTTTTATAATTTTTCCTGAATTTTTTTCTTAAATTCTAAAAATGTATTGTTAATTATAAAATCGTGTATATACAACTTTGTATCCATAAGTACATGTTTATATTTCCCTGTCTTCATCGTGATAATATTCTGTCAATTCGAGTACATATTACTTAAAATAAATCCTTTTCAAAACATACTGATATTAGTGTTTAATTATCGCTTTAATAATTTGTGAAAATCATGGACATTATGCGCATTTCTACAACATTAAGCATCCTTGGTTGCCGGATCTAATAATGCAGTGCCCTTTGTCTTGTTTCTTCTACTATACGAGGAAATTTATCAATGTTTGATAAATGTAATTCACACGTTATCATCACAGTTCCTCTAGGGTACAGGCGAGCTTTAAAGCAAAAATGTGGCCCATTAGATGTGATATTTGAATTTTTTAAAATCAATTTGTTTAATCCTGTCGGGTTTATTTTAAAGTTCCCACTGTTGGTTTAATCTCAGTTTTTAAACTAACATACCCACCTGCTACTCCCACCATCTATACGATTTAAATTTGATTGCAAATATCAGAAATATGAATCAAATACCCGCTTTTAGCCATGACATTTAGTACATTTTAACTCATTTAAACGGTAGCTGTTCAATACAGTATGTTATGTGTACATAGTACATAGAACATTTTCCTATGCAAACATGATAATATTATCATTAAGAGTTTTGATGGATTTAAAGTACAATCTGACCTATTAAAACATCAGAAATTAATTAGATTGCATCTAAAACATATTTAAGCAATAACTATTACTATCAAGTTTGCCAACGTTTAATTGAAAGTCAATACAGTTCATTGTGACGGACAGTGGTGATCAATATATTTGTTTCTAAGACTAACGTTTTAAATTAACCCAAACATTAACAATGCTTATTAGTCTGTTTGATAACAATAGGTTTTACTTTACATAATTACTGTAACATTGGAATAAGTTTTATTCCATGACAATGTACTCTTTGAATAACCTGTTTATAAAAAATAGTTTGATACATTGATCACCCATTAGTGAGGCCGAACTTGTATTTTAAACGTCATCCTGTAGCACATCAAATAGCTTTTAGTTTTCATACCTAGTACATACTTTAATATGACACCTTCTGAGACCGTTTATCAAAAGGCGTCTCAATTAAACAAATTGAATCTTCAGAAATTCATTAAGTTGAATATGTTTTTGTATATATATTGCTGTTTTTGCATCTTTGAGATCTTTGACACATTAGGTCGAGGTGTGTAGTTTTGTTTACTGAACTGATGACGTGTTATTATATCTAGATATTTCTGATTGGAACAAGCAATCAATAGTGTCAGATAGCCCCAATTCGATCAGGTGCTTGATTCTAGTTCAGATTCTAACCGACGTTATAAAATGACAATTTCTCTTAATTTTATTGAAATCGTTTTGATACATGTACGTAAAAGTCCACGAACGATATCTGAATGCTTATCCTTTAGAAGTAACTTTAGAAAATTTACAAAACATACCTAGAGCAGTTTATGATAGATTTAAAGTTGGATATCTCTTTTATACCACTATAGCTTTCATTTCAAGAACTCTTGATGAGGACCAGACTCAAATACCATCTAACCTTTCTTTTCTTTTTTTTATAAATACTGAACATTCTCTTTCCTTCTCCCTCTATCGTAGGATCTTAAAGCTTCTTTTTTCTGATATTAGGATTTTGTTTATTCGCATTGCTAACACTTCATTGCCATTCAATAAACTAGTTTGTTCCGTCATACAATTTTTGTTGCTTTTATGACATGTAAATCTTAAGTAGAAGACGTCTTTGTGTATTGCACCTCTACGCCAGCTAAGATGTGACTACGTGAATTTTAGAATGCATCAGAATAACTGAATATAAATCAAACGGACATAATCTACATAAATGGATCTACACCGAAACAAAAGATTTTTATGTCCACGGAATTCATGAAACGAGACACTACATATTACTAACTGGATATCTAAATGAAATTGTCAACAAGATGTGGCAATCTGAAGAGGGGGGCGCTTTATGATAAGGTTCTGAGTAGTTGATATTCAATAAACCGTTTGATAGACACATTGCATTTATGGAGCATAAAATATTGCTCAATTGTTAATGCCATATTGTGTTTATATGAACAAATGTTTACTGGTGTCCTTTTATTCGCATGGTAAATGCAAATCTTATATTACATCATTTAATTGAGACAAGTCTGGTATTCTTTGGAGTTAATTTAACACATTTCCTTCTGTGTTTTATTGTTGTTTTGGGATAAGTAATGGAATGTTAAACACTATCAGCTTTGTACGCATTCATAAAGCTTATTCTTGGTTATCATTAAGCAATAAGAAAAAACATTATTTTGAAATAAAAAGTTAACATGAATAAATTGCGGTTCATGGAAATAAGTAGATCATCTGAATATTCTAGATCAAAAGTAAAATTTATCTACACTTACAACAACAAAAAACGGTCCGTTTTCAGAAATCAAGTGCTTATTTTAGACTTTCTGGTATATTGCGACTGGTTTCGCGGCCCAGAGAGTCAACGCAAGCGTTTGATATACTTTGTTTTCATGGACGAATTGGTAGAGCTGGGTTTGGCGTTGAATTACCAGATCTCCCTGATTTCCTGAGTAAAAGATATTTTTCTCACCGTGTTTTTTTTAATTTCCTCTTTTGATTATGACATTTTTTGCCTAGATGTCCGATATCATTCAAGTTAAATGCAGTATGAGATTTTCTTTAATAAACGTTACATTTAATTGTTATTGCATTCGAACACTTCGTTTTGGACATTTGAACCGTGTCTGAGAATTCTATGATATTTAAACTAACCACCATGTTTTATGGTTTATCAATATCGGTTTCAGCTCTATGGTTATTTAATGCTAAATGCTTGGAATCCGTCTATGTTATTAAAGAAATAAAACGGGGACTAAATTGCAATAAATATTTTTGGGAACTAAACTGTTCACTCTTTTCGAGAAACCCAAAGATTTTATTTTGTTTTTGTTTCGGTCATGACTATGCTAAAGGATTGAATTTTTTGTATTCTTAAGTAAAGTAAATAAATAAATTAAAAATAAAACAAATTTGAAATTAAATTTGAAATAGATCACTGCAGAGAAATCAAATCATGTTCAAAGAGCGATTTTCAATTTTTAACAGTGATATTTTTTGTCAATGAAATAAAGTATCGGTATGTTGACAGAAAAGAAATACCATTACATATATAATGCATAAGAACATATTGATACCATTTCTACTAAGGCATCAATATATTTCAGATGAAATTTACATAAGGCTCGTGACAATTTATTAATTGCAACAGATTCTCTAGTGGCAAGTTAATGTGTCCGAATCCATGAATTCCGGTGTTTTAAATTGTCACACCCTACTAATTTGATCAAGTTTATCTACAAACACTGACATTAGTACGTGATAACATAATGCTTAAAAAAGAAATCAGAACTTAAACCATTTCTTTTCCTCTTGTGACTTTTGTTTCGTCCGGAGAATAAAACTAACAAACAAGTCCGATTAATTGAATGTGAAAGGAAGAATTGTGATTAAGCAATAAATTTAACCTGCCTTTTGGATCCCTCTTGGACCCTGTTTTCATGCTTTTCGATTTATTTGTATTAGACTATGGTAAATCAAACCTTCCCCTGTGAACATATTGAATAATTTAGATTAATCAACCTAAAGTGACCCTTATCAGGAGTGAGATCTGATTCGCTCACGGCGATAAAACACTTCCACTTGGCCCTATTCATCCCTGCAGATGTTACGTACCCCTATCCATATTGGAAATACATTGTAGTAGTCGTAGAGGACATATTGTATTCGTAACAGCCGGTCCATTGCTCATGCCACTGTTCTATGCTACTGAGTTCTATATATTGTAATGATAAACTGCATTGAATTTCTTCATGTCGGAATTTTTCATTGTTAATTGTAATTTTCTTCTTTTGAAAGGGGGATTGTTGTTATCATTTTTTGACTCTCCGTCTGAGTTTCTTTACCAATTTTATAATAAATAGCTAAAAATAATTTTAAAAAATTAATAATTTAAGTTGGATCTGATGGATAATTTGTAAAATGACAAAATTGATTATTATGATAAATGTTCAGGGGATGAATTTGAACCTAAGCGACATATTTGATTGACCTCCTGTATAAAGGTAAACTGTACATGTTCCATAGTGTGCAATATTTGTCTGATAAATATTTAAAAGATTTGTTTTAATGTTATTTATCATATAAATTTGATTTTCAAGCAGCACCATACTGTTTTTCGTAATGTAAATTTAGGTAACTATCATAAAGAATCTTTAAAGGATCACCAGAAAAATTATAGAGTACGGTTAAAAGGATTGCACATTATTAAAAAAACCATTTTATTGAACTTATCTATTTATCTGAATAAAATTGACATTATTAATGACCATCAATTATTATAAGAAAGCAAATAAAATCCATGTGGATTTGAAAGAATGATTGAACGCAATAAAAAGAAACATGACACTCAGAAAAAAGGAGAGCTGGGTTTACTGATGTGTTCTTCTGTATCATACAATTCAGGGATTTAGAAGATAGATTTAGTATAACCTATTTTGGACAGGTCTTTGGAAACTCAAGGGACAGACAATAAGAAATGTAAGCTAGTTCTGGGGAAAGAACCATTACCAAAGAAACTTATCTTTTATATATGCGTACAAAAAGTGTACAAAAAGTGAAATATATCATTTCCTTTCAGTATTACATGTATATAATCGGGAAAGATTGAAGTCAAATTGATTTTTATTTGTATCATTGGGGTAATTTAAAATATCTTTAGAGCTCGTTATAATACAATAGGGGTTCAATGGGGATACAAAATTAATATTATATAATGATTCATATGAATGAAGGACGATGAATTATTGAGATACCATTGGAGTTTACTGGGAGCTGAAAAGAGTCATCGATTCCTACTTTTACTGCATCACTATACATTTTATGCAATGTAACAAAATGACCTGGTATTGGACTTTTAACGAGATCGAGGTTTATGTAGGTGGCGCTATACCGGAACTAGATAAAACACTGTTAAGAAGCACTTAGATCTTCTCTTTACAATGAAAAATAGAAATAAACAATTCACTTGATTTACATCTGGAAAAATTGTGATAAAAACTAGAAACAAGGAATATATAAGTATAGTTTTATTTCGTATGCAAAGGAGCACTGGCCGGGTTCTACTGCACTGAGCAAAGCTGGTACTGTTATATACTATGCGTACACTCTAATGACATTGATCAACTAAGTCAGTTATTTTACACGGTACGTCCATTTTTGAAACACAACAAATGGTTTTGAATATCTTTACAATTTCTTAAACTTTTCAAGATTTCTTATTGTTAGGAAATGTTAAAAGTCATAAAAATATAAGATCAATATAAACATATAAAGTATATTATTAAAAGAGTTTGCCTTGTCAGTTGTATTTTGTGAGAGGGTTTAAGGCACATTAAAATATTAGTGATTAAAATTCAAGTTTAACCTTTCTGCAATGAAATAGAAACTGAATGACCGCTTCAAAGCTTTTTAAGTCTTTATTGTACAGTAAATAAGATAAACTTTAAATAAGAAAATTCGAATTAAACGATTGGCTAATAAATGCTTAGAAAAATATGAAATTTTTCCCGTGCGGGTTGGTAAAGTACATGTAGTAACCATTTTGTGCCCATTAGTAATAAAAATTGGTTTATGGAGACTAACCATGCCAGAACAAAGTTTTACATAAAAGAAGAATATTTATCGAAATGTGTAAGAGAAGGGATTGATCTTTAACTAACATTCCCACACACTTCTCCATTCTCCACTCTGATATAACTACATGTTTCATATACGTAAATAGCGTGTATCTTGCAAACTATTTAACAACTTCTTAGCAACGGTCGCCTATTGATTTTATCAACACTTTTCATAGCCCACTTGCCTATTAATGATTTTGATTAAGAAAAAAATTATGATGATGTCATTTTATCATTCAACATTAAGTGTCTGTTTTGGATGCTTTTAGTGGAAAACATGTCTCTTCACACCTAACACTTCGGCAACAAATCAGTTTTGTAAACCACGTGATCAAAAAAGACCGCATAAAAGATATAACTGTATTAGTGCTAGGCAAATTGATTAAAACAAGTGAGTTTGTAGTGGAAATGGCTTGTTATTTTATCAAAATAAAATTGAATTAATCTTTTTTAAAAAGTTCTTAGCATTAGCGGCATTTTACTATTATCATTATACATACCGGTATGCACTTAAAACCATTTACAATTATTTGCAAATCGTTTTAACACTAGTCTAGCAAAGCCTTATAAACATCAATTGCAATATAACATCAAAAATTTACAATGACGTTCAAATTTTCTCCTGTTTTGTCTCTAAAAGTAAACTAAATATTTGCGTCTTTCTCGTCAATGTTTTTATCATAAGTGAGTTATATTTATAATCATTAAAAATGGATATAAAATAATTATATAATATAATTCTTTCATTTCAGATCAAAAGTGCTTTTCCAAAATTGGTCGCTAACGTATTCTATTACATTGTATTTAAACTATTCCGTGTACAGTCAATTCCAACAGTTCTACAGCTCGGTCTAACACAATTTCATAATGTTTCTTTCATATGTCAAAATGTATGAAATTTGAAACTAATTAATTTTAACTATCCAATTTTATGACTATCAAGAACGAACTAAAAGAGGTGTTTGAATGAAAAATTAACATCTTGTGTGTTAAAAATTATACACTGCTTCAAAAATGGTCAGACAATTAAAAAAGATTAAAATCAACATCCTTGTGTGAACACCGTTTAAAGGATAAAACGACACCATGGGGGAAAAGAATGGTTATATGGCAAAATAACTGGAAAATTATATCCCAGAAAAGAAGAAAAAAAGTAAGCAATTTTAACAAGATATTGGCGCCATTGTTCGTATCAGGCTACATATGTACCTACCTAGACAATCATGGAGACATCGTGTTACTATATATATTTAAAAAGGAGCATTCTGGGTTAATTTAACGCTTTGATTTAAAAAAAAAATGAACGTTGAAAAATTCTTAGACACCTCAGTTGCAATTTGTGTCAACTTCGTTTCAGCTGGGGGGAACGTCGCTCTGCAATGAAAATCACTATTTACAAAATACAATTTATAACTTTATCTCCAATATTAGTCAACTACAGCTGAATATTAATTTTCCCATAAAATCCTCTAAATTATACATTCAAATGGGTTATGTATATCAGTGATATACTGTCTTAAGCATTAATGAGGATCAGCTGTCCCAATTCATTAACAACGGTTTCAACTCGAGTCTTAAATAATTGATCTTCACACGATAGCGATAACTGTTTATGTTGGAAACCACCTCCAGATCTCCCGTGAAAATACAGCATGACCGACATGTTTCTATTCACTGATTCCATGCTCTTAGTCTTTGCAAGGAGTATGGATATACACTAAATCATTCTAAGGACAAAACGCCTGAATGATAAATAGACCAAGACACGAAAGGTGTATCCTTTCTACCACCGCAGCGTTCAGTGCATAATTGCTAAACTTTGAGACTATGGGTCCCTGTGCTGTGACCAAGGGGACATCATGACATTTTGGACATATAAAGGAATTAAGATTCCTTTGAATGTTAAAAAAAAAGTTCTGGTTATGTCTCATCAGATTTATATTTACATCCACTGAGTATGATTCCCTCTATTTCTTACAAAAATTGATTGTAATTCACAGCTGTATAGAAACTGACAGGTATGAAATCTACACGATCAAGTTCTAACTAGTTTATCCATTGGTGGAAACCTTCAGCAACCTAACAAAAATCACGGACCGTCGAAATAGTCATGATGATGTCAGACTAAAATTCCCATATAAGACGAGTTGGATATTTTTTAATCTAACGCACTGACGTACACTAGCAAATATTAAGTTACTTTTCCTTAATATTTACGATCAACTCATTATTTTTTTAAAAGAAAGATGTAAATATAAACAATAAAATGCTTTATTTGATGATTCCTGCGGGTTATGAAGGTAGCGATCATTGCAGAAAAAAATATTTTTTTTTTATTAATAACACGCTAACGCGGGTTATGTATTTTATCTGCAATGTCGCTACCTTCATATCCCGCATGAATCACCAAAGAAAACATCTTATTGTTTAAATACAGCCTCATACTTTCGACAGTCATTCGAATTTCAAGAAAGAATTTACAAAGATTATTATACCCTACATTTTTATAGCTTTGGCAGGTTTATATTTTGCTTAATATACGCGCTAAATTTTTAGATGAAATAGAAGAAAAGCGCAAGAAACTTGACAGTCAAACGGAAAGAGGAAGAGGGGAAAATGTTTGACGCAAAAAGGCAAGGGTGAAAAAGTCTTACATGCACTCTTTTCTGCAAGTTCATGATTTATGGGTTAAACTGAACAAGTCTGATCAAACACTTGGTTATAATATATATATATAATTTGAATAAAGGTTGGTTCCTGCTCAACAATGTTTTAGTTAAAGTAAACTAAATGTTCGTTTTTTTTCATTTAAGTTTTTTTATTATGACAACTTGTGTATATGAACAGCCCAAAACGTTCATGTGTTAACAGGTTATTTTCTTGACCAGAATCTCCACAAACCCCTTTTCATGACACTTTTTCAGCCAATTTCAATTTTTCTGTTCTTAATATATTTTAAGCAACGCTTTTATACAGTTGTCATTTTATATTAAAAACTGATAAAATAGATATTTTGTATGGAAAGAACATCGTATTTAAAATTAAGAATATTGAAATATTGACTTAATTTAATAATTTCATTGTTAACTGGCTTATTTTGTTCTTTAGAATATTAAATTTTTATTTAAGTTGCACATGAAAAACAGTTTAAGGAGTTAATTTGTTTATTTACAATCTAAAACTTTCAGAACATGTATAACCCCATTTTGCTTTATCAACTTACCTTGGAAAAAATGTCATTCGTTACTTTTTCTCCCCCCCCCCCCCAAAAAAAAAAAAAATTAAAGCCTAAAGTAGTCAAAGAACAAAACCTTATAAACACTCAGATTACTAAGTATTGCTCTGCTTCTACTGCAATTGTACTAATACAAGGTCTATACAATAATTTGTTGATTCTTCGATAATGATAATTACACACTTTTCAATGCAGTATACACAGACTGAACTGAATAATAGTATCAATGATGACAACACTTTTAAAAGTAGGGACAACAGAAATTTTACTGCAAATATAAATATTATGGTTTGACACATTTTCAGTTTGCATTTACTTAGAATGAAAATAGAATCAATTCATTGGTCCATATGTTTTCTAAGATACCTTCTTCCTATCAAAGTCACTTCAAATAATCGTTTAGGCTGTCAAAAAATAAGTACTTTTTTTTTACTGCATTTTTATCTTTATCTCTTAAATGTTATCAGTCCCTAAAATGGCATGCGAAATAAACTCAGTAAGCTGGTATGGAATTTATACAATAGGGATTTCATACTTTGATATTGTGTTTTCAATTTGAAGCTTATACAAAAAAAAAAATATCCAAATCCCAGTAGTCTGAGCAAAGGCCGTTTGATTCACACGAGCTGCAAGTTGTACTGATTACATGGACTAATGTGTCTTGATGAGACTGGACCAACTGTTGTTATACGTCTCTGTTGGCACCTCTTGCCAAACCATCATTTTAGGAGACCAAAAAACCAATCAGTTATTTTGTTTAGTCGTCAAACATCCCATTTGGTGAAATCGCAGAAGCAGGCAGAGATTGTTATTAAATGCTTAACTAGACATTGGAAATCATTATCGTGTCCTAGTCGCAAGGTTTGTAGACGGGCTCTCATTGGTTGTCTGCCATTAAATATTAATATGGCATCTCCATATAGATTTCAAGATTGTTAAATTCGTCACGTGCTTAATAATTAATGACGTCATTTTGAGTTCTGGAAGTGGGTGGTCAAGAAGTATTTGTCTGCATACACGTGGTTTCATTTTTCAGAGGGTCACTGGAAATCACCAGAGTCAGAGCAACAACAATTGACTATGCTTGTGTCCGGGATTACATCGTTCATGCTCCTATTTGTTTTGCTTCTGCAAACGGATGCAAAGGTAAGAAACTTTACAAAATACCCTCGCTGCATTTCTTTTTCTTTTCATTTTAAAGTTTCTATTTAAAGTATTCTTCCTAGTTTTAAAAAAAACTGTTCAAAATACTTGCCCTATCTTCCTATTCTTTTCATCTTTAGTTTCTGTTTAATCCTCTCATCCTTGTGTTTAAACCACATTTTGATAAAGAACAATTTGAGATGTTCACTACGATGGATCTTAAGCAAACTTTTGCATTAGAATGATATGTTCAAAATTTATTTTAAACTTTCCTTTTTTATACTATTGTCTTTTCTATTGAAAAGGTGAAATATGAATTCACAGTGTTTTGATAAAAACAAGTATGGAAATCGCCTTAATATTCCCCCTCATGTTTTCATTTTCCCCTACAACCTTTCATTGAACTCGAACAAAATGTTGGTGTTTGGCGAAGGCAACATTAAGAACATATTTCTTTTTAGTTGATATTTTCTAAAACTGTTACATTCATCCGTCTCCTCGTTAAAACTATTACACAATGTTTCCTAATTACTCTTATGCTAGCACGTTTCTCTACTGATAATTGACTTTTTAAATGTTATACTTATATGTCAGAATGTTTCACAGTATTTAAATTCAATTATCACCATTATTGTATATCAAACAATTTACAAAGAAAGGTAACGATACCAGTAGTATTCTGAAATATTGTGTAATGTGACAATGATATCGAGTATCGTGTATTGCGACTATCTGTTATAAGGGGCATTGATGTATTATCGTATAAGGCAAGACTTACAGGGGGTGATTAAAGACTAATGACTCTAATGTTGTGTCGATAAGAAAGGTGCTTGTTCGCGGATAAACATTGTCTTTAAGATTGAGATATATTTCGATACTGATTACAATCTATGAGTACGGTTAACGGTTCTGCCTTACGAGAAATGTGTTGAGATTAGCAACCTAATCAAACAATTATTGCGCAGATTACAAAGTACGATCCGAGTCTTAGAAATAGGCTATACATTTTGATTAAATTCGGTAATTTATCAGAGGTGATTATATTTCTTATCGATTAAAGAAGGATCAGCGTACATCAGTATATTTATGTGTTTACTTGAGACAAATAACGGAACATGATTAATCATTTGAAAACATACATCATTATAAAAATCAAGCTACAAACCAGGTATTTTTTATCATATCATAACGCCTGCATAGCGCAGTGGTGCAGATATTTTAAAACTTTTCTGTTTCAAAATTATGTTTTCGAATTTAAAGGTTAGCTAATGTCATAACAGGTGCCCGCACAAAAAGAGATATCAATGATATTATACTATCAAAAAAGCAAGAGCACAGAAAAAATTTGAAGCCTTTTATTGCCCACATAAGAATTAACTAAATATTTGATACGAAAATATCTTAAATATTATGAAAACAAACCCACAAACAAATTTACAGATTTGAGACGTTGGGGATTTTTCGTTGTATGTCCGTGAACCCTCTGTTAGTAATGCGCCGATGAGCACTTGGCTCCAGCAGTTACGGTCGTTCTGGAGCGATACTTTACTTTCCTCAATAGACACTTGGGAGTAGTTTAATGTATCTGAATGAAATGACACTACAAATTGAGATCCCAACACTGATAACACCACTCAGTAATAACGAAATCATGCTGCAGAGTAAACTAAAGAGACATAGAGGCTATAAACTCGCCTTTTCTCCTGTAAGACAGTTGCGTTTTATTTCAACGAGAGAACAAGGAGACGGCAAGTTTGTTGGAACTCCTCTGTCTGTCTTTAACAGTAAGGATCGGTCTGAAGATTTCAGAACATAGATAACGTTCTGTTTCAATCGCTGGCTGATGACTTGTACCCATATTCATATTTAGTTTAGATTTGACTAAGTTTGATATTTGATTGATAAGCTTACTGTTTATGTTGTACTTAATGCACAGATAAATCTGGATCAACAAAATGGTTTTGTATCGATATGGTTACTCGGTGTTTATTGGTTTTCAAAGGATTTCCCAAAAGTGAAAAAGAAAGAATTTATAATTATTAAACAAGTTAATAAATTGATAATAAATTTTGTCGTTGTTTTCAACAAGGCTTGCTGAGTTAATCTATAACGAGAGTCTCTCTCAAATAAAATCTTTATGTCAACAAATCTCATTGTTAAGTTCACATTGTTATAATCTCTTCATTAAAATGAATTCTGAAGTTTCATGGTAACAGGACAGAAAATCGATCAAAATTAATAATCATTTTAGAGTTCATTCAGAAACACAAACAAATGTTATCCTGTTGCCCTACCTTTGTATTTTTACTTTAAACTATTGTTAATTGTAAAAGAATATTTTCCAGATTCAATGACTATTCTAGCGTTTTACAAGACTTTTGGGATGTTCAAATAAAACACAGGTTACTCATCTCTCGTCGATACCCTTTTAATCTTGTATCTGAATATTCCAAACCAAAAACCAATCGGGATATTTTTACACAGATTACATTTGTGGGGACTTTGTTATATACTTCTAAACGTGTTCTAGAATGTTTATTCTAATTCTGTAATTTACTGAGTACAATGATATGAGGCTACTGTATACAGGTTTATTTTCGCCCTTCTACACTTGCAAACGATTTTGCACCGTCTTGAAGTCGCCCAGACACAGTCCATGGAGTACGGGGGTTGGATTTGTGGGGACTTTCTTGTTTACTTATTTACACTACCTATGTAAATTACAGTTAACTGCATTAGGACATAAATAAACATACATTGGTTTCCCGTTTCGTTGCAGGTTCAGAATATTAGTATCACGATTTAATATCACATGTTTTTTCTTTCTTAATCAAAATTTAAAGTTTTTATATTTTTTTTTTAAAAATTTAAATTTATGTAAAGAACAATACTAGTAAAAAAACATATTTCAAGAAATTGTGTGTAAATATTAGTTATAGAAGTTAAGTGTATTTTCAAAAGAGAACAACGATTCTTGTTATAACTTCTTGTTTCATTGTTTTTTGTATTACTCAAGTTAGTATTGTTTGAAGAAAACTTGACATTGTACGGGATTCGTTTCCATAATGGCTTCCTCTCCAGGTTTGTTTGAATAATACGAGAGCAAATTCTCTTTGCTTAATGTTTGACAAGAAGGGGGGCTTTGGTAAATGTTAAGAATATTAACCCCACACTATCGAATATTGATAACCAAAGCAGTGTTATATAAAGACATACAAAACATTATCAACCATGTCTTTTTCCAAACAATGGATATTGAACGTTTCATCAAAGGATCACTTTGCTAACAATGAGGCATCAAATTTCCTCACACTTAATATATTGTTTAATTCAACAAACCAGAGGATCGTATAAAAAGGGAACATCGTAAAATTAAGAGTGATCAATAGGCTATATGAAGTGATTAAAAGTGGCCTGTATTGGTAAAGAACGGGTAAATAGATAGAGTTTCTAATACTTACAGAAAATCAATCATTGCGATAGTCTAACACAACATCTCGAATGGTAACCGGGCAAGAGATTTGAAAGGCTTATGGTGGATTCTCACACCTACAGTTTATAATTATTACCAAATCGCTGGAGCTGCCAAGTTTATTATTTGTTTAAAGAATAGTAATGGCATATATTAGTTTCAGATGCAAATAGTTATGAACAATATAATTATATTTGACAATATTGATTTCACAACCAGGACTATACCGTCATAAATGGTCGTATATCTTTATCTAATGTTTTCATTGGATCCGAACATTTGCAAGTTTTGTGACTACTGCGATCAGTTTATTTTAGAATGCAACTTCCTTTTATTTCAAGTTTTTGTAACTAACTTCCTTGTATTTTGTACAGGATTTTAAAGCGTTGTGTCACCTTTCTCATTTAATGACTATCAAGTTATGACGGACGTCAATTTACATTCCACATAATGTACATCGCCATTAACGTGTGACACCGAGATGTTTTGCTGGGGAGTTTTTTTTAAACTGTCAAAAAAAAATAGTATGTCTTTTAAAACAAAATTCCTCCGTGTCCTTTCCGCTTCGTCAGAACTGAGTGGTGATAATTACACAGAACATTTTGTCATTAGAGAAGCGTTGAGACGGATCTTTACGGAATCCCAGCTAATGCTTGGTGTCGACTCTGACCAACCTTTTTCTCTGCTTGCGGAGGAACCACAGAGATGGACTTTTGCGGGGTGTTGAAATTTAGCAACTCACATTAAAATCATGTTTCTTCTGACATATCGGTGACAAAGGAGTGTTTCAAATTGAAAGTCCTCGTCCTCGACGATTGAAACAGACCCGACTTGAGTGACTACGTAATGGTGTTAGTTTCCTAAAGATCATTCATCTTTTGTCCACACCTGATTTCCCAAAACTTTATGTCAATTACAATTTACGAATCTCTCCGATGTGGTTTATTTTTAAGAAAACAATCTTGTTTATTTAAGATGTCATATATTATTGCAACCAAGATAGTATTTACATGTATAAAGAATTGTGTACCAACTGTATGTTCATGAAAAATATGAAAGAACTATTAATATAATTATAAAACTCATTTGTGTATGATTAAAAAAAAACCAACAAACGAATTGTTGTGAAGAAAAAGATAGTTGCACCACAAGTTCGATGCATAATAATTTATTATAAAAAAAAAATGGGAAACGAATCAAGTTCATGGTTATATAAATGAAACTTTTATGAGTTTACAATAATTTATTTTCGATCAGATGCAGTTCATTAAAGAGCTAAACACATTGTATGTAACTGAATTGACGTGTGAATTGTATAGCTCCCGTGTGTGTTTAAAAACAATACCGAGGTGCAATGAATAATATTCTTACAATTATTTTGTGTTTCAGCCAACATCAGCTTTAAGACAGAAGCGAGCTCCTGTAAGTATTCAAATTATTCATTAGACTTCAACTTTGAAGAAAAAATCCCCTAAAACTAGAAAAACAAGCAAGCGAAAAAAAAAATCTGAGAAATGATAAAATAGAGAATTACCTACGATATGAAATTTTAGGCAGGAAAAATTGTATTTAAAACTTCCACAAATGACATTCTTGGAGTAATTGTACATTAATCTACAAAATATAGGCCGAATGAGCCTAGAGTATGTTGTATCAAGTTGCAATACATTTAAGCCTGCAGGTAAGACTATGTAATATGCCATAGATTGTAACGCTTCCCCTGTCAATGACAGCGGTATTTGTGATGTCTGAAATAAACGTACCAAGATGCCTTTAGGGGTATTTGCAGGATCTAACCATGATCAAATGTTTTGCCTATTTTTTTTTTGTGTGGCGAGTTTGCTCTTATTTAATATTCCACTGATTCTGACGTCCTTTAACAGGGATTTCAATTCCCGCGCTTGGGGAGGTTACAAGAATATGTAGGTTTACATGTAGCGGAGGGTAACTTACGCACAGCGCATGCTCAATGAAACTCTCTCTCTATCTTCATTGCTTTCTTCATCATAAAGCATGTATATCTTATTCTGTTTTTTATCAAATTAGTATATATTAAGTATAAGTTTATTATTAACACCGAAAAAAATATCATTTTTCGGATTTTCTTTATTTTTCAAAAATTAAAGCCATATATCAATTTAAATCAAAAACATGTCATGTCATCATTGTTACATTCTTTCTACTGATGTTGCGCAGAAAGTTAACAAGCGGCCCTTACAATTTCCACGCTTGGGTGGGAAAAGATCTTCTCTAGCCGAGGTACGTCAGGGAACTTTGGAAATAACAAAAATATTATGGCTAGCCGCGTATTTTGATCTTTGTTGTAACCTATCTATCTATGCTTTGTACAAATTTCAGAAAATCGACAGTACTCCAGACATTTATGTTGAAGAAATTGAACCGGTTTTAAGTGGTGATATAATAGATAGTTTACTAAGGGGACGAAATGATTTGTCCCCTCAGGACCGTTTTCAGGTAACTTTGCACAGTACACAGAAGCCTTCCAAAATTTGCATGGATATTTTTTCATCTTTCCTTCATCTGTTGTGACGTGAGCGAATGCAGTGTGAAACGTTTTTTTCTGAAGTAAATCTTTGATATCTCTCCTGTCTGCCGCCATCTTTGGTCGCCATTTTCTTCATTGAAACTTCCGTCCTTCTCTCACCCTTCAGATGTTGACATCAATGCATGCTGTTGCTCGATTGCAATAAAAAGCAGGTAAAGAGCATGTAATTGTGCAAAGAATAAGAAAAACAACAAAAACATGTGTACAATAAAATGTAAAAAGAAATTATTATTTGAAAGCGATATCTCCACTTGCCAAATTTAACATCACTTATTTCTATAATGTTAAAGGAAGGTGACGTGAATAAAAGGGGAATTCAGTTTCCAAGATTGGGAAGAAAAAGGAGTTATTTAGCTGATATGCACACCTATGTAAGTTGGAGACAAGTTTTTTTTAATAGAAAGTGAAGATTTGTTTAATATCCAACTGAAATCGGATGACTTAAAAATCGAAATTTTAACCATTTTTAAATTTTCTTTACTCACAGAGAGAATATGCAGAAAAAATGTTAAATTCGGCAGATGATGAAGTTCCACATGAAATTAAAGAGAAACTGTTGTCATTGCTCCACTCAGATGACGAGGAACCGAAAGATAGAATCATCATCATCTAAATACGTCACGATTCACATTCTTACGCAACAGTCTGATTACAGACTGTTTAAATAGCTGATTCATTATATCATATCTAACGGTTTCTTTAGTTAGGTTTTTGTCTTTTCACTATGAAATGTGCTACTATTTTGTTTAATAAATGATTTTTTTAAAAAAAAAGTTGTTGTTATTTTTTTACCATGCCATGTGACTAACATATCTTAGAAGCAATGAAAGTAGTCTATATAGTAATGCCTTTTTTGTTTGTATTCACTATGGTATGCTTACCTTTCCAGAAATATTTCTATTTCCCGCGAATGGGTCGGTCGGTAAGTATTGTAGATAACGCAACCATGTATTAGAATATATCTTGTCCGCTTTGTTATGTAACGTTATGTTCGATTTGTTTGAAATTTGAATTATATGCAATAGTGGGTAGTCGTAGCTTATAATTGGCTTTTTTTCCTGCCAAGTCAAGACTTCGCCATAGAATCACCTATAGACGCTTATTAGAAAAAAAAATTAATATATCTGTAAAGACCAGAAGTAAATTGTATTCCAAAGACAATGTCTTAGCACTGTGACTGGCGGATTTCCCCAGTGTGTGCTAGCAAGAGAAGGCAAATGCAGATAACTTCGCTCGGCTTATTGAAGAACATGCATGACTAGTAGATAGGTCTCGAGGGAAGAGGAAAACACAATAGAAGTTTTAATTTAGAAATATCTCTATATATATTTCATTAATTTGTTTTGCTTGCTTCTGAATTCTGAAAGCTTTGTATATATCGTTAAGCCAGATATACATGTATATTTGAGTTGCGGCCAGTGTAGGGTATTGAATGTTGAAAGAAATGGCATGTGTAAACAAAAAATTTTTTTAAGTAGATTACGAAACATTTTTATGTGATAGAGTGCTGTTCATTTGATATTCTCACTATGAGCAATATGGTATCAAATGACAGTGCCAATATTTTGCATGTTTTATAAGACATTTTTATTCTGCTGAAGTACCATACATTGCTTGGTTTTAGTGATGTTTCTATTAGCATAGTATACTCAGTATAGTTTATTTCTCATTAAATTAAAAGCAGGATCCGGGTAATCTCATAAAAAAGAATTTCAAGGGGGAAAATCCCACTAAAAAGGTCTTTTTTATTGGCTTTTTGGAGGTATTTAAATCGATGCAATAGTTGTCCCATCTAGATGACATTCATGACTAAAGCTAAAAGGTTTCGATCTGTGTTTGCAATTCCACATTCAACATTTGTTTCAATAAAGAAAAAAATCCTTTTCCTGCATTGGAGTACCATTTTGAAATCTTGGCAGATGAACGGTAATGTTTCTATTCGGTATCTGATACATGTACAAATATGTTAAATGATGTTAGTGTTTGTTGAAAAGATCAAGTTGGTTGCCATTGTAACAATTAATTAAAAAAAAGATACTAATGATACTTTGTTTTGTATTCAAACAAATAAATATACAATATATTGTCAGTGAAATCTGCTTTGTTTGCTTGAAGGCTTTTTATTTCCCACGGATGGGCAGGAATCAGGAATCGGCTGACCAGGAACAATCCGAAGAGGACATTCCATGCTGCAATGTAGGCGTGTCCAGAGCCTGGGGCCCCGAGGATCCCGAGCCCAGACATATTTGTCCCGCCGCCAAATGCTGTGGTCATTTGTCTACAAAAGTCTATGTGGATTCTGATCTAACAGTCTACGAATTATGTGTTTCTGATGTGGTATGTTATTTTATTTATTTCTTTGATATCTCACCCTCATAGCAAATGATAATGATGATCGGATAGTTATCACAAAGTATTTTAGAAGTCGCAAATAATGTTGTCAGTCCCATCTCTCTCTCTCTCTCTCTCTCTCTCTCTCTCTCTCTCTCTCTCTCTCTCAATCTCTCTTTCTCTCAAAATATTTTTCTAAATCATGCACTTGATTTTTCTATTACAGGCTGCACTTCCAATGGAGCAGAAGAGCTAATACAGCGTCAATTATTGATGCAATTGACAATTTAATAATGTAACTTTTATGTTATAATTGTACAGTGAAATAAATTTGTATATTTGATTATATAACGGATTTGAGTAAATGATTGCAATTTGAGAGAAGATTCTGCTCTCCATTTATGGAATCAGAGAGTGCGTTTCCCAGCAAGTTTCTGATTTCGCCGTGCACTATGTCAACTGTTCCAACACTGAGAACTCGACCGTCTCAATCCAGGCATACAATGGCTATCTCAGAGGAACGTTGTGAAAAAACAACAGGCTTTAAAAAGAAAATTAATTCCGGATGTTTGTCAATGCTATCAGGACCAGCCAGATTTCTTGTGTTCTTCATTTGCCTTGACAAACAGAGCCATCTTTGTTTTTGTGAAGATCCTATGCCATGTTAAATAAATATTTCCTCGTTATCAATTAATAGAGAAAACTACTGAGGTTCAGCCACGGTATTTGCATTCTATAATAACGTTTCAAATAGGAGGGATCGTAGAGAGCGGGTCTGAGGAAGTGGTGATGTCTTTTAATGCATGACAATCTCGATCTAGTCTGAATTGATTCGTAGATTGCACAAACCAAACAACAGGCAATCTAACCAAAATTAATACATTGTGGTTCTGAGAAGCTTTGGAATCATAACTTAATCCTTTCTTAAGGTCTTTCGTAAAGCTTATGCTCTGAGCATTTTCGACAACTAAAAAAAAAAATAAATAAAGGAAAAAAGAAAAAACCCACAGCTCACTGTATATTGCATCCATAATTATAATGCAAAATAAAACTGACAAATCTGATTCGTGAATTCGTAGAAACTTAGGACAACCGGAACCTATTTGACTTTTTTGATTGAACACTATTTAGTCGGCTATTCTCAACAACAACAAAACAAACACCAAGTCGGCTTGTATTTTTCTTTTTTCTCTCCATATTTATTTCGTGCAATGATGTTAGATTGGCATATGTGTATTTTGAATATTAAGATCCTTACCAAACCTAAGAGCAATTGATAGTCGTGACCATTTTTAGACAATATAAATCTCCTCTAATATGAAAGCTTTACAAGAAGATTTAACAAAATATTCAAATTTTAAAGCTTTGTTTTTACTCTATTATAGTTTAAAAAAAATAATCATGTATGAAATTTTAGGGTAGATAATGGGTAATTTCTTGGGCATCCAACCTTCTTAAGATGACATTAAAAAGATGTAATTTATTGATTACGTTTCATTGATCAAACTCTAATCTTCTTAAAATATTCATTTCATGAAAAACTTATATTGTATTACAGCTAGAGCAAAATTTCATTTTCTATTTCTGCAATGGTAGCACACATACCAAACTGATTTTTTAATTAGCGAATGTCGAGTAAATCTTACAACCTTAATATCAGCTGTCACATGTGATGAGTTTTGCTTGTATTTGTTAAAAAAATAATATACACTAAGAAACGCACAATCAGCAGGTGCGCGAAGCCTGTGCGCGTTGGCCTGGTGTTACTGCAAAGACGGAAGAGCTGTCCTTTCCCCGATTGATCCTACATGGCGGTAACAGCCTTTTGGATCAACGTTGAGATTTTCATAAGCTTCGCTAATGGAATTACATGATAGTCAATTATCAATTAAAATCTTCATCCATCATGTTAAAAAAATCAAAACACAAAAAATTGGCTTGCCGTTCGGAAGACTGGTTTTTATAATTTGCAGATGATTAGTGGAAAAGAAAAGATTCATCCTGAATAATATCAGATGTAAGACCATCCTTGTGTCGTTCAGTACATTGTATTAAGTGAAGACAGTTGTAAGACCAGATAAGTTTGCTTCCCCAACCGGAATTGACATCGTTATGACAAAATGATAACAACACTTTGTGTTTCATGAGGGCTGATTATGAAATATCTAACATTGCACAACTTCTCACATTCGCCTCGATACAAGTTACATGACGAACTTTAAAGAAATAATAGATTGTTTAGATAGGATTAGGGGCAGAGCTCTTGTGATTCATAATTAAGTTCTATTAATAAACGCCTAGTAACGTGTATTCGAATGTGCTTTATCTAGTACGTTTGACATTTTGGTATTGGAAGAGAAAGCTATCACATAAAATACTACATGTATAATATCGGTTTATCACGTGTTCAGATCAACAGTTGTATATGACAGCTAGTTAAAGTTTAGCTGGAAAAAATATACGTACATGTAGGCAGTCTTTTTCATTGACTAAATATCGATTCTTTTGTAAAGTCCAAAATTCTATAAAGAGGCAACTATTTTTTATTACCAGTATATCACATACATTGGAAAATTTCTACTTTTTGTATGAAAAAAGTAACGTAGGTATACAATCATAACAATGTATGTTAGCTATCATTTAAGATGTAATGTGACGTCGTTATTTTGTCGACGCACCTCAATTTTCAAATTATTTAAAAAAAAAAAAAATAAGTAAGTAAGTAAATCAATATTCAAAGATGATTGCTATGGTAACCGTTTAATATTTTGAAAAAAGTGGGGGTTTTTGTTTTTTTTTAATAGATTTTTTATTAAGCTCAAAAGGTTAACTATCAAAAATTCTCTAACCCTACAAATCTTTTAAAACACACATATCATATTCTTTAAATAAAAATCACGGTAAAATGACGACCGACGCTAAAATAAGAAAGTAGAAAATTATAGTAAGTTCATATTGATTTGAAAGATTAGCATTAAATTTAAAACATACTAGTAATGAGATATTCTTTGTCGCTCTTTGAGAAAAATGGCATTATAGTTTAAAACATGCTAGTATCTTTGAGATATTCTTTGTCGCTCTTTGTGAAAAAATTGACATATCACCTATATTAAACAATGTGAAGCATTGTTTGCTATGGAAATCAAATAACATTGAAATATAATTACTTTAAATTTGAAAACGAAAGCAACAACCTTTTGGTGAGGGTGGGGTTGAGTCAAAAATCATTTTCAGTTTATATTGTATGAAAGTTAATCTTTATCTTCCCCATCAAAAATACTATAATAATATCATGTTCCTTGAATGAAGTAACTCTTTTAAAAGTGTCTCAAAATAATCAATTTCCCTAGTTTTCTTCCGTAAAATTTTAGAGACGGTCCTTCATTGTCTTTTTTAATTTCTCTGTTGCTGAGTCATATAATGAATGCAAGTGTTTCGTAATATGCAATTTAACTTCGAATTAACTGTTGCCAAAGTTTTACTCATAGTTACATAATATGTAGTCTAAAAATGGCTATGACCAACAAGCCCTTGTTACCAGTTCCTGGTTTTCATGCATATTGATTTTTAAATTTTTTTTTTGTGGGGGGGGGGGGGGTATAATGTTCTTTCAACAAAACTTTCACATAATATATCATTTTTCAAACACGGGTAAGGGATTTGAACCCAAATACTAGTAGTATTAGGTAAATGAAAATTTGTTTACAGTCAAGAGATGTATTACCATCCTATTTTCATGCGGCAAAAATAAATATTAAAGATTTGTATGCCCATTTTTCTAATTTCACAAATAAAAACAATACCTCTCTTAGTCAAAGATAGCAATCTTGTTTGATAGAATGTATTTTTGCATCTGTTAAACAGGTCTCTTGTTTCTTGGATCAAACATTTACTGCAAGTTTGATGCATGTGTATATGAATACTAATATATAAATGTAAACAAACACAAAAAGATCGGAAAGAGTTAATATATCTGATTTATCTAGTATACTCAATTCATACACTTCATAACATACACACACAAAGAATATAAGCAAATTACATCTGGTGTTCCTAGTTACACACTTGACATTAAAGGGAAACAAATCTGCAGTTCAGTTTAAAAATGTCTCCACTCAAACAAAAAAAACCCGCATCTCTAGCTTGAATATAATTTTTCATTTGATAAATAACCAAAATGATTTAAAAATTTGAAATTCTGTGTGGTTTTTGTCAAGTGTGTAACCAGTTCTGTAATAACAATGACAGGAAGCTGTATATGGAGAACAGATGAAAAAAATAGCAGTGTAAATCAGAGAAGTGTTTTTGAGAAAAAACAATTAGCAAACAATTTATTGAAATCGCACAATTAGAAATTCATCAGATTTTTTTTTTTGATAAAAGAAAAATACACTCTATAGATATTTGTGTGAAAATTTTGCATGGAACAAAGTGAAAACATTTTAAAAAGCCTCCATATACAGTGCTTTTACACTTCAACAAAGACATAGGCATCCAGACTAATAAATAGATATAAAAAAAATCACTCAACAACTGCCAGGCACTGACAAACCATGCCATATCCAACTACAGCTTCTCAAATTTCTGCCAACAAGTGAATAGCCAAATCCAAGGAAACAAACTAGAAATTAGAATCATTAGGAACTTGTAATTTCGTTAATCAAATTTAACAGGTTGTGTTAATAATTGAAAAATATTAAAAGCTAGGGTGTGTATTAAAATCTATAATGTGAAGCTGTAGTGATTATAAGCATGGTTTAGTAACCACCTCAACTAGAACAACAAAAGATGATAAAAACCTTTCACAGTTTATATAATTATATATATCCAACTCATTCAAGCTGTGTTTGCTGCCTTGAAATCATTAACAGTTTGGTTTTTGTTATGAACACGAAATTCATACTGTTCATGTATATAAAATACCTCTTATTTTCCAAATCATTCAATACTCAGTTGAAAACATTTTTGTCTTGTCTTGCAAACAGATTTCCAGAGACATATAAATATAGAGTCTTCACAATCTTTTCAAACATATAACAATTCCTTCACATTCCTCCCCCTTCTCAACATACACAGTGTGGTCTGAATCAACAACAAGCAACTTACAGCATTATGCAGTATTAGTTACAATCTAAGGAAATACACAGACACCCCAAAAACAACTTACATCACACCTACCACTATCAATTCTTTGTGCTCACTATACAACGAGTTTCCTCAAATTGTGACACATGTATATATACACAATCACTTAAATTTCTCCTGTTATATGCCATTATCATCTTATGAAATGTTTGAATGCTATTGTGAACAAATTTTGAACATTTTCATCCTCAATGCAGGTAAAAAGTCTTACAATTAAAATAAGGTAGGTGTCACTCAAAATACAAGTATTTTCTAGCCTTAAAGCCAATTCATCCTTTTAAACTACAGTAAAATTTGTCTTAAAACATTAATTCATCGCAAAACAATTTGATTCAATATTAAAAAATGTGCATACAGTAAAAGAAAAAAATAAGTGATGTTAACTACAGCTCTGTGCCTAGGATTTAGATAGCTTGTTTGCTGTATCAGTAATCTGATGCCTTCTATTATCTCTTATTCAATATGTCTCTCTACTTAAAATATAAAGTAAGCAAGAAATTAATGAATAAAAGTACTGTATAAAGGGAAATATTTGCCCCCGTTTTATTTCCGCCCCTTTCGCCCTCGTTGTCCGAGACTGAAGTGAATTGTAACAAGACAGAGATATCTCTTTTAACACAAAGTCCTATGTCTGGGCGAATTTTAGATGGGTCAGACCCGTTCACAAGTGTAGAAGGGCGAAAATAAACCAGGGCGAAAATAACCCTGTATACAATATTGTTGAATGATCAGTGGTTAGCTTGTCTATATTTGGAAAGTTCTAATATAAAAATAGTCAGTATACTAGCCAAATAATGTTGAACTATTTTCAATCTGCTACATAATGATATAAAATGACCGAGGGCAGTGATTTGTTGTTAGATTTTTAACACATTGCTAATTCATGATTACTTTTTGCCAAAATAATTTCACATGCCATGAAACTAGATGAGAATATTAATATACTGTATAGCATTACATGTTCTTGTACATGTAAATAAAGTGATGTTTCAAATTTTATGGAGACTTTCGCACAAAAGAATTGGAAAAAATTCTAACTCTTACAAATAGGTCTTATTTAATTCCACTCATTCTTAAATATGCTTTTTAACAACTTGCATAAAACCAACAGAAAAAAAATCATTCTATAAAAAGAAAAAACAAACAGAACTACAAGAAAAAGCTTACATCTAGTTTTCATTCAAACACTGACACCCATCAATACTTAGCTACTATTATGTACATCTCAGATAATTTCAAAAAATATTCATGTCACATAAATAAATCAGACAAATAGAGCCAACATACACATTTCTAAGATAGGGGTAATAAATCCCTCGAAACACACAAACTTGAAATTTTCATGAATCAACATGGGTTTGCCAAAAAGTAGATTATTTACATGCATTTAAATACCAATCATTTCTAGACAGTTGCAAAATAAGTTTACAAGATTTTATCAATCTGTGATGTAGAATTTGAATATTTTCAACAGTTTCACACCATGTACACTACAAGATAAAAAATAAACAATGTCTACTCTCAACACTACACAAAGCAAAAGCAAACTTCACACCAATGTCTGTACACCAAGAGAGGAAACAAATATTTTATATTCTAACATTGTCTCATATTGTCCAACTTTCCCAAAATCATCTAATACATAAAATGCTACATTGCCATAATCTGCACAGGTCTTTAAAAATGATTTCAGTCACTACAATATTTTTTCCAAATCTTTCATGATTATATAAATAAGTAATGTACAATATTCAATTGTAAATATGAATTATGTTCTCATTTGATATTCACCATGTTCTCCAGTTTCGTATATTCAACATTAAATGTTCTACATGTACCTCTTGTATCTCATTTGGGCTATGGCACACCTCAATTATTACTAAAATTCTGTTGTGATTTTCTTTCACTTACCATAAATACTACTTCCAGGTTCGTAATAAGAAGCTCAGTCACTATTTCAGATGTACATAAAACAGTCATACTACTTAAACAATGGAGATGAAAACTGGTATGTAAACACACTAATATAATACTAGGAGTATGTTAACTTCAATTTGTGTATATGTGCATAATTCTCTTCAACAACAAAAATCCGTGGAATCTAAATTACCAATTATTTAATCTAAAACACAATAAACATTGACACAGCCAAGCAATATAATCATTTCATTTTGAACCTCTATAATTCACAGCAATACTACTACTTCGGGGGATAACCGATTTATAGTTTTGTCTAGATAAAAACTAGAAGATAAGAAGATGAATATGATTAGGAAAATTTAGCTACCTTTAACGAAACTTCCAACAATCAAGATGTTGATATCAGCACTACCCTGGAGTGGGAAAATCAAATGGAATCAGATTCATGCATACTTTACATATATGCTTTATTTACATCATGTTTATTTTAACTTGCATCAGGGTCATATATCATCTATAAATAATTGATAATCATCAAGATCTCAGGTTCTCTATGTATTCAACACTTCTGATAGAGATCCATGTTTCATTTGAATATCTTCTCCATCATTCATTCTTTATCAAAATGAGTAACATGCACTTATAAGCCTGATGAATGACCCTTCATTTAGCCCTCCATACCAAACACAAATATATTTTCTATATACCACCTAAATATATTAAAAATTTCACAAATTAACATCAACTTTTTTCTACCAGTCACACACCTTTATCAATTCCATGCACCACTGGGTTTACTTTGGGGTGTCCCCCAGCCACCTACCCCAGGGCTGCCTCCGGTTTCTGAGGCTGAACCTTGAGAACTCCCCCAGCCTAGAAAACTGTTGTTATTGGGGATAGGTGGAGCTGTCCCAGCTGTTCCCCCTGAGCCACTACCTATACTACCAAAGCTCTGTACACTGGCCTGACTTGACGTCTCTCCTCCTGTGATGTTATTGGTTGTTACCGTGGTGACCGTCCCTGCTGTCGGGGGATTATTGCCCTGACTGACCAGACCCACAGGGCCCCAACCACCCTGTCCACTCAACATGGCCTGTGCAGCAGCAAGCATGGCAGGGTTGAATTGGAGGGCCCCAAGGTTTAGATTACTGAGTCCTAGATTATTAGGTAGACTTCCCTGGGCCATGGGAGTACCCTGGTTATGCATGGGTTGGGTGGATCCGCGTGGTCCCTGGCTCCATGGATTGGGAGGATATGCTTGTGTGTATCCAAGCTGGTGGGGGCTGGTTGATTTCTTGTCATTGTGACGGTCGTAGTTTTTAGGGGCAGCACTGCTTATGTGAACGCTGGCACCTTTGATGATGTGATCTTCTCCACACAAGTTCTGTGACACCTCGGGATCAGCAAAAGTAACAAACGCAAATGCACGGAATGGCTTGGGAATAAATACATCAACAACCTCTCCAAACTTGCCAAAATAATTCCGTAAATCCTCTGCTGTCATATCCTCTGTGCAGCGCCCCACAAATACTTTCCTATTCATTATCTGCTGGGCTCCTTCCTGTAAAGGAAACATACATGTACATATTGCAAAGATAGACAACTCCTACATGTATACTGAATATGCACAAAACTTTAGATACTAACGGTAATTAAACCAACTGTTAAGATCATTAAGTACTGACAGCAAAAGTTTCTTTTCTTTTTTTGTCTCCTGAACATACATTCAATAAAGAGAACAAGGTATATATAGTGTGAAGTGGAGCATACCCTTGCATGACAATACATTTCTTACATTAAAAACATTTAAAAACAGAATGCTCACAGCACAATTTTTATGGTCAGCATGCAACATTCGCTCTGACGTAAATTACTTTCCCCCTCATTTAAATACAAGGGTGAAACTCCTCCAACTCTATTGCAGTAAAAAATCCACTGGCCTACCATGATTAAGTCTACCGGTAATCATTTCTAAAAAATACATCAGAGTATGGATCTTGCACTAACCTTGGAATTAGGAATACGGACATCACACCATCTGCCATCAATCATGTGACGCTGTGACATACACTTGAATTGGGAGTCATAATCAGCAAATCGAATAAACCCAAAACCTTTAGACTGTCGAGTCCTGGGATCAACTTTTACCTGAAATGAGTCCACACTGTTACCACGCATCAAAAGTTTGCAAGCACCTAGGGTACAAAAACAACTGGCTGTTTGTTTTTCTCATATAAAGAGAATGCCAGAGAATTTACTAACTTTGTGTGATAAGTTAGCAAGACTGTTACTGTATCGGTTTTGTTAAATACACTTATAGTTCAGAGCTAACTTTAGCTTATATCAAAAGATTGCAACTGTAAGAGCTAAAATATTGTGGGTATATTTTTTTTTTAAATTTATGTTTAAAAAGGTTTAGTGGGAATTTCAATTTTTTTTTTAAAATAACCACATTAACATTTTGTAAGGGTTATAAGTAATCAAACACATTTTCAATGCACCAAAGAACATTCAACTATTGTACCAATCAATGGTTTGAATTAAAATCTGTAGTAGTAATAGTAGTACCACGTCCAGTAGTAGTACGTTGTAATAGTACTTAATTCAAATAAGTTTTTTATTTTTCTGTCAGCTGTGCAATGACACTATACAATGTAATTCATTTTACAGTTTTGTACATGGTGTAACTTGTCCAAAAGTACCCTGTACTGCACTGCTAAACATTTAAATTTTTTTATTCCTTACTTTCATTTTCATTTCTAAGAATTAAAAATAAAACATTTACTACAGAATTCAAATCTGGGCTTAGTGAATATTTTTCAGAAAAATTCACCATCTTTTTTTTTAACCCTTTTAATTTCTGGTCTTCATCAGCATGCAAAACTTTCAGATTTATAACACACTAATAAACTAAACTTTAATTATCATGATAATCATATAATGTGAGAGTTATTTTTCTTTGCATTTCCCAAAAATTGTTTTAGCTTCCAGATACATGCATATAGTCAATATTCAATTCATTAATATTTACTGTAAATAACTCTCAGAAATAGTTATACGTGTATTAAAAAATTCAATTCCCAATACCTGAACCATTAATAGTTCTCCAAATTGTGAGAAGTATTTTCTTAAGTCTTCTTCTGTGCTTTTCCATGGTAATCCCAGCACAATGAGGTCACTACAGCGCTGTCTCTCAAACTTCTTTGATTTGTGGTGTCCCCCTTCCTGTTCGTCGGGGCTACCTGTGCTGACAGAAGCATTGCTTCCTGGTCCTGGTTTCTTCTTGTTCTCAGCTAAAAAAAAATTACAAACAATTTGTTAAATTATCCTTAGTAAATAATATTATACATACTATTCCATCAACAATCATAATGCTCTTTTTTTTATTTCATTTTTCCAAATACAAAATCAGAAAAGCTTCAACTTAACAATACATGATCACATTACAATTAAATTTTACTGTTTTTAAATATAAAAATTTTCAGAATGAGAAGCAACTACGGAAAATTAAATTCTTGGGTTTTATTATTTTTATTGTACATATCATCAGCATTATAATTTTCAAAACTGTTTTTCGTGTTACAGGAAATAAAATGCATTAGAGTTATCTGCCCCTACCTGTCAAATAATAAATTCGGTGCAACCTATTTTTGTTTGCAAATTTCTGTATTAAAACTAAAAGAGCAATCTCTCTTGAATATGAATAACTTTAATTGATATGTTAATTCGATAAAATACACATGTATTTACAAAAGGAAAATCAATTTTCTCTCACAAATCAGGAAATAATTCCATAGCGTCTGCTCCGCGTCAGGGAAAAGTGCAGTTTATAAAAGCTAGTTTGTCTACTTACTTTTTGGAAACACTGCAACATATATCCTATTTGACCACTCTACGTCTGGCGGATACAGCCGTCCATCTGCTAGTCGTATTCCTCTCATAGAACCTGTGTCAGGGTTGCGATATTTCAACCCACAAGCTCCAGGGAACTGAGCAGACAGTGTTGACAGAAGAAGGGTGCCGTCCTCCTCGCTCGGAACTTCCATAGGCTCCTCGCCTTCTTCTTCGGCTACTTGAATATACTGACTCATGTTTTCTATGTGTTATATCACCTGTCGTGGTAGAATCTTCCTAAATAAGCCATAAATTCAATCTACCCGCCGTGGTCCCGTTCTGAAGTGCGTCGTTCAAGATGGCGTCCTCTGTTGACAATTTTCCTTCGAACACAGCGCCATCTTTTATCTGACCTACATAGCTACACCGGGTTATCTTCTCTTGAGACCACTCTCACACTAACCCCGAGCTCGTCATAACCTATTATCGAAGAAATCTACAATGACCCAGTTGTTACATTCTCCCACATGATTAAAGCTAACACTTGCAAATCTTTCTGCTGAAGTTTATTTGATATTTAATATTGATATTCAGTAGATTTCCTTTAATTAACAGATTGAAGTTTGAATTCAAATGATATACGAATTTTCTCTCATAGTTTTAAAAACACTACTCGCATATATATATATATATATATATATATATATATATATATATATATATATATATATTTATAAAAAATAACTGCAGAATCTAAATTTAACGAAATTCTTGACTCTAATAAAGAAAATTAACAAGAGTTTGAGTACTGTATCTGAACACTTGATTCTGATCAAATTACAGTTTGTCAGGAGTGTTTCGGTGTCGGTAGTAACATTTTCACTTTTTCCTTTTTTTCACTAGAATTTAACAAAACTTAGCACCCTTAGGCGAAGGGTTTTTTTTTTTCAAGTTTGTCTTAATAAAGTACAAAATTCGTTTCCAAGGGCAAACAACTGATAAATAATGGGACGGGGTATTAATAGAAAGAATCATCTCTCGATCCAGAACCAAATAGCTAAAATAATCAACAATTTTCCATAAACTTCGATATTCTAAATACTTGTTAAAGATAGTAGATATGTGGGTTGTTTTTTTTTAAAGCACGTACCCGGATGGGATAAAAGTTTATCATAGAAATGTACGAGGGTCTATAAAAAAATCGAAGACTTTTACCATATAGCTTTTTTACTTAACGTCATACTGCTACTAAATGTGTAGACATAATTTGAAATTAAAAAAAATCAATTTATTCCTTTATTCCAAGAACAATTTGATTTAATCTTGCAAAAATGAAGTAAATGCGTACGGTCAAAACTTGTGTTGTGTCAGCAATAAACCATATAATGTCGAAAGTAATATTTCTACAAATTAGACTTAAAACCAAATAATATTAAAACCTCAAATTAAGTATTATCTTGCTATTTGATGTACAAAATAATGACGAGATATTTTGTTTCGTTGAATAGAAATCAGTTAAGGCATACTAAAGACAGATAGTCCTCTTTAGAATTGACTAAAGACGTTAGCGTCGCCGGACGTCACGTATGGCGCAACGAGAGATACATACAGTATGGTTTCAACTCGGGAAAAAGCCAAAAAACAAACTGTGAAAGTGCTCAATTGTGTTTAACGGTAATATATTTTGTGGTTGTGTTGTTAACTGTATTTTGGACATCTACCAGTCCGAAAGAAAATAGAATATAAACTTTGGTTTGATCGGATAAAAGATTATAATTCTAATTTGATTAATTGAAATATGATGAAATTGAAATGAAAACAGGCTAGATTTTCAAAAGAAACAAGATATGGATTTCAATATATTTTACATTTTGACATCAAAATTTAAAGTAAGCAGAAGCTGCAATTTATTAATGTAAAGCGGATGCGAGATAAAAGACAGGCTGACTTGTCCCTTTGCAATGCTGCATATTATAGAATAAAATATATAATTTATAACAATTAACTTACTTATGTCTCATATCAATATACATGTAGTCTTTATTCATTTATAAAATGAAGACGTTGAAATATGCAAAACAAAGTTGTTGAAATTTTAAAACAAGTTAGTTATTTTTTTTTTTTTTTAATATAAATTACATTCGTGTAAATGTAACATGAATAAAATAATATACAACCAACGAACCAATTTTTTAACTGTGTACCTACGAGTTACAATCAAGACTCGTTCAGTCAACAGACAGGTAGCAACAGTGGAAGAGGAAGACTGCCCCCTCTCACTTTTTGGGGATGTGTGAATAAATGAAAGGGAAAGGTCATTAATGAGGTTATAAATAAAGTTATCTAAAATCTTATTTGATGATACAAAGTAACTCCCCCCCCCCCCCCCCCCCCCCCCCCCCCCCGTGGTTTCGGATTTCGGCGATTGCGTTTAAAAGTGTATGTGTTTGTCTTTCCCCTTTTTTATGCTTGTCAACATGTTTGGGGTCTGCTCTATTTTTAAATTATGCTACGGCCTGCAATTAATGTATGTGCGTACATGTATATAGTACCATTCATTAAGAGTGGTATACATGACATTTAAATGCAATCTTGATAGATTTGAATTAAATAGCATGCATTATAATTACATACCGAACCAACTTGATACAAAATACCGTATGAACACTGTTTTATAAAAGAATTGTTTTAATACCCAAATAAAATCGTCACATACGAATTTATGAACAGCCGGAAACACATCCTTATATACATATTCGATTCATTACACAGGTTACACCAATCATTACACCAATCGCCCAAATACATGTAGGATATAATAGCCCGTTTGGGATATAATATCCCAAATGGGATATAAATTTGAAGTGCAAAAAATAGATTTTTTTTTATTTTACTAAAAATATGGTAAATCCGCATTAGAATAGTTGAAAATGCAACAACTTTTGGTAAACAACTTTATCTGTAACTGCACTACACATGTATTACGAAGATTAATCCCTCAGTATATCAAAACTTCTTGGGGAACAATCTTACAAACTATAGGCTTATAGGAAAACTTGCCAACCAAAAGTTGTTGCATTTGATAAACATTATGCAGACTTATATAAAAAATTACTAAGTCAAAAAAGTTTTTGCGCTTTAAAATATCCCGAACGGGCTATTATATCCCACTTGGGCGATTGGTCCCAACCTGTTATATAATATACATTACATCCTTATATATTTACATTTTCCAGTGTCTCTGTCTGTGATAACATTATGAATCGATTTTGTACTATACAAATATATCAATGTACTATATGTACTATATCAAATCTGTCATAAAGCCCTTCGGGCTTTATTGGATTTGATCACGCCCCGACCGAAATTATCACCCCATAATACTCAAAGAATGATTGCTTATTCCTTAAATATGTTCGTTACTTGATAAATATAAAAAAATATTCAAATTATTTAGCATACAGATGCATGAATTTTTGTACAATTATTGAACTTAGTTTCTAATTAAAGGAACACACAGAAAGCCTAGTAATAACATTTACATGTACTTCTCCATTTATTGATGTTGGTTTCTGATTTTACATGTTTCTTTATATAGCTATTCAATTTTATTTATGGTAACAAAACTTTAGTTAAAAATGTACATGCATATACACATTTATGAAGTTAAATTTTATTTGTTTATATGTCAAAATTTGTAATGTACATGTATGTATGTAAATGGATAAATTATACTTACATAGGCAAAAAATTTCCTGTGATATTCTAATAGATTCAGTATTCGATTTTTAATAGTATCGTGCATAGAAATGTACGTTAGTATTTGTTTTTAAAAAAAAGAGACATAAACTGGATGTTATAACTGTAACGGCCAGAAGCAGCCTTTAAGAAGATAATGTATGGGGAAGGATATGTGTAAGAAGAAAAAAAGATAACCAAAAAGATTTCAAAAAATGTGTACACCACATATATACAAATAATCGGCCGAAAACGTTAATAGCAGTATGGTAAAATATGATTAAAAGGGAGTTTATTTTACATTTAAAAAATAAGTCCTCCGCATATCAGAGCTCCATTATTATCACTATTAATGTACTTTTAATATAAAAATATCCGATCATGATATAAACCACTTGCAAATCAGATAAAAAAAAAAAATGAAGATAAATCTATTGCTAATCCCGTGCTTTATTCAAACATACATTGTGTATCTTTAATTGTTACATTAGTTATTTATAAATCAGTTGACGTGATTGGTTGGAATGTTGATTGATATTAACCTTGATCGGTAAAATGCACAGGAGGGGTCGAAATTTTCATGACACATTTTACTCGTTTTGGACAAGTTCTGTCCTGACGTTGTTGACCCCTGTGGCGTGTTTAAATGACCACAATTAATCAACCGGTAGTACAAGTACAATGTTAAAATTTGAAATCCTAATATCAAGTTTATTATTTTTATTGCAACAAATGAATTATTCGATTTAATTTTATTATCCCGTATATTTTTTTTACCTCATTTATATAATTACAATATATTCCTTTTAATATAACCAATGTCTCTCTCTCTCTCTCTCTCTCTCTCTCTCTCTCTCTCTCTCTCTCTCTCTCTCTCTCTCTCTCTCTCTCTCTCCAAAAGGTTTAATTAAGTAATCTGATGAAAAATAGTTAAAACAAATTTTTTTATTCATGCCAACGCTATATTTTAAGGAGTAAGCTTTAATTAGAGTTATCGCTCTTTTCATGCCAGACAAAGAGCAGTCATCCGAAACGAGATCTTTATTATTGTTTCATTGTTGTCATAGTCACTGACCGGAACCATTATGGCCGTGTACCCCTGCTTGAACACCTTTACTTAGACTGCTGCATGCACAAGGGTAAGATGACATGTTTTCTTTTAATTTTTGTTTCGAACTAACCCAGGAAGTGTTTCAGTGTGGAGCTATATATATCTCCATCCGTTACTGTGAAGCAAAACTATTAACACAAGTATAATGTGTAACTGGTTGATCTTGATAATGCACTGTCTAAACATACTAAACATAACAACGATAATGTCAATGTTGAATGAGCTCGTCGATCGTGAGAACTTGAGGATGGGTGGGGGTGGTGGGTGGGGATGGGGTGGAAGGTTATATTGACACCTATAGATATATTGGATTGATAAATATACGATATTTATAGTTAATAAAGAAACTAATGAAGTATTTGAAAAGGAAGACCTGAACAGACATGAGGTACCCCCAAATCATCCTCAAATACCACTAGGGTCACGACAATTTAAATAATTTCTTAACTTTTCGGGGGTACTGCATACCTCTGGGTCAATATACCTTTATTCCAAAAGTTTCTATAACATTTACTTGCTAGTAACTAATCAAAACGTGTATTATGTAAACACATTCAGTTTTATTTAATTAGAGAAAGGTTAAAAGAAGAGTGAATTGATTTCATCATTCGCTTTACCGAATTCTTTGAAAATCGAAACAAAAAGTCAACTGAAATATTAAACCGTATTAACCTTCAAATAATTGACGATGTTCGGGCGAATCCCTATCATCAGGATCAAGGTATGGCGATGGCGACTTGGTCATGGCCAGCCGTAGAAGACTAGTACTTAGTGTATATTGTCAGTGATCTGTGACTCAGCAGCCATTTGTTATCAGCTATTGCTGGATGTTGGGTAGGTCCCAGCAGGAAACTGTGGGTATAATATCCAACCAGTGACTCGTCGGAAAAGGAGACGATCAGGATTAAGCTTGTGGCCAGTCTGTATCGTCTTAACTGCCTGTAATGATCACTTGACTGTTATCAAATTTATTGGATTATTTCCGCGTGTTTTGAAGTAATAATACTATAAATTATTGAAATGTGCAGTAGCGTTACTTGGAGTGACATCATGTCTCATTTTTGGCGAGTCTTTCCGTCCATTTACCCAAGAATTTTCCGAGAATATCACAGGAAGGAATGATTAGTGACTGTTCCCTTGCAATAAAACATGTTGCACAATTATCTACAAATATTGTCATTGGGTTGCTTCATTGATGATACATACCTTTATTGACAAAAAATCTCGGAAGTATTAATTTTATTAGTTTATGCCCACTAGCCATTCTAGGTTTGGTTTTGGTTTAATAACTTTAACTAGAGACTTTCAAATAAGGAATATATGATTTAAAGAAATGAAATATCTTTGTTTCGACAAATACAGAGAGAGAGAGAGAGAGAGAGAGAGAGAGAGAGAGAGAGAGAGCATATTAATTTACATATTTTAGAACAATCGGGCATTAAATCATAGTTAAATTGTCTTTTTGACTGTCAGGTGAATGTATTCATGTATTCAGTTTTTCAATAACTCAGTATAACTGAGAAGAATACATGTTATCATTTTGTAAATATAATAAAGTACATGTACCGGTATATTTTTAAAACAAGATAGTTCATATTTACATGCATTAAAGCGGTTGGTTATTTTCTTCAGATGCCAAAATCCAAGAAATCGGCCTTGCCTCTACACAACAAGCAGAGGGCAGGGAAAGGAAAGGATAAACCGGAGCTGCCACTAATGTTCGGGGGAGGGGGCAGGTTAACGCCAAACAACTTTCCCCTTAGTCCATGGACGGTGCTTGGGTCATTTTGTCTCTGGATGTGCATTGGCCTAGCAGCTTATAAATGTCTTCTTTACTTTGGTACATACCGCTCAATTGAACCAGACTTAGGTGACAAAAAATGTGATATTCACTTCAAGAAATCCTTAGAAGAAAATCTAAAAATTGCTGAGAATTATTCAAGCGGAGACGCTGGTCCGTATATTAAGAGAATAGGCTCTCAGATGTATGAGGAGACGTTTGCTGGTACACCTTCTCCGAGGGAACTACCACAAATTCCTCCCATCGTCACAGCAGTGTCATCTGCTGATTTCTTCCAAGTTCAAGGTCTCATCCGGGACATCGAAGATGTCAATAAGAGCGGGAAAGTTGTCATCAAGCTCATCATTTTCGATTTAGGAATGTACAACTCAGAAAAAGAAATTGTAAGTATCATTATAACATTAATGTAAATTTATATACTTTATTGTTCCAATCACTGCAAATAAACATATTTTGAAAATCATAAACGCATATATGACTTTTTAACCAACAGATGAAGAAACATTGCAACTGTGAGGTGAGATCGTTTGACGTCGGCCATTACCCAGCGCACATAGCTGTTTTCTCAAACAAAGCATATCAGCCAATAATAATCCAGGTACACGTTTTAAAATTATTTAGTTATTACACTTAGTATAAAATTAATCAAACTTAATGCTTTGATTTTGATTTTTTAAATTACGTGTTATGTAAATAACATACGGTATGTTCGTTTCTTTGTGATAGACTATTCTGGAAGAATTTGGATCCGTTATCTGGATTGACCCAACTGTTAAACTAAAGGAAGCCCGTGATCTGAGCATGCTTAAATTCCGAGGGTCGCACGATTTCTTTCTGTGGGAAGAAGAAATTTTCAATTCAGTAGTTGCGTACACTCATCCGAAGACGTTCGAGTTTTTCGAAGAGAAACGATGCACGTTTACGGACATGGGTATGCTGGACACTAGCATTATAGTTCTATACAGGACAAACTTGACATGGCTTGGCATCATGAAGCCATGGCTGAAATGTGCCCTCTCTGTAAGTTGCATATCTCCTAAAGGTGCCAAGAATTCCGAGTGTTTTCATTGGGAACGACCAAAGACCACTGGATGCCACTGGTTTGCCCAATCAGCGTTTAGTATAATCGTCAATAGAGTTTTCCAATTTTCGTCTCGTATGGACAAGTTATCCATTCCTCGTTTCATTACCAAAGAAGACGTAGAGACAGTTTATCATTTTCCTGAGCAGCCGTGGACGTACGGAGAGATGTTGTTTGTGGTAATTCTGCCCACCATGGTGTGTGGGGCCCTGTTTTATATGTATCAACGACGAGCGAGAGCGAGACAGGAACATTACCTAAGGAGATGAAGGACCTAGGCTACAAACTGAAAAAGCCAGAGTTGAGTGAAAGGTCGAAGGCCCACGTCCAACGATGGAAAGCTCAATGAACAAAAGCATAGGAAGAAAAGTAAACCAGAGTACAGTATACGAGCGCCCGAACATTGCAGTGGGAAAGTACACTTACAGGGCATGGTTAAATCTCAGGACAGATGTATGTGTATGTCTGTGCATTATATATTTATCAGTAAATTGCATAACTATGCAATTTAAACTTTACACAATTTACTTTATTGCTCACATTCAACGGTTCGAATCAGAGGCGCTTTGCGTGTTTTTAAATGTAGAAGATTTTTTTTCTTTATACATGTAGTATGGATATTTTGTCTCTTCTTCTATTTCATAAAACTATTATATAACTTGTATAGCCTGTGATTCAAATCGTTATCAATAATATTCGTTGATCTCAGTTTCTTAGGAAGTGTTGGTGCACATATTAGATTTGACATGTATCAACTAATTAATTTGTTTAATGCTCTTTCACGCATATTGGTGTGACTATGGTTTGATATATTTATTTATAACATTCTTGGAATGTAATGTCTGCTTTTTGATCTGTTTATTTTCTTTGTCCTTTATGTTTTTTGATTTTTTTTTACAGTTCTATATTTTAACGGAAAAGTACGTTGTCACGGAAAGAGAAAGTAGTCATTACACGAAATGTAATGTTTGCACAAGTTAATGTTTAGCTGATTTAGACATTAATAGAATATTGTATCTCAAAGTTGCAATTTAGTTGGAGATAAATCAATAGTGTATATTTTATAACAAACAGTGCGTGTTAAGTATTAAGTATTTGTGTCTCATTCTGCATGTACGAACATTTATATTTTTTGTAATTTATTTTATATTACAAGTTTACAACTGTGTTCATTGTGATATGAAACAATCTGAAAATAAAGGTAGATGTAGAGATTTGACTGACCAATACATATTACATACAAAATTGATTTCTTTTTGTTACTGGTTACAAAATCAATGAAGTTGCAATTGAATCCATTGATATTATATTGACGATTTTCTTTCTCAAATGTAATTCAAAAATTAAAAGAAAGAATTGGAGTTTTCTTATGGTATCTTCTATGTTAACTAAAAGTAATTTCAGCATTACAAAGAATTAATGGATATCATATTTAATTACAATCAGATACTCGGAATAACTCTCTAATACATGGAGGTTCTCTTCGAAGTGATGAACATTAAAGTCATAAGTTTTCGTGAATTGTTTAACTTTTATATTATAATGACTTATCACAAGTGGTATTCACACGAATGCCTTATTGTCGCGTCCTTTGTGTAAATTGCATTGCCCACATGCAGAAATTTTCATTTTAATTGTATTAATGGAATATTTTTCTCAAAACTGATTAAAACATTATAACGTGAAATACACGTAAATCTACAATTTTTCATAAAGAAAATTGTATCTAAAAATAAGCCTTTTTCTCCAGGGACGTTATTTTGCTAACCTAAAGCATTCTCTTTTAAATCTTCTTTTTAAAAAACCCCTCATGGTTCAATAATATTAGTATTTTGATAAAAGAAAACACGTGACAACGACTTTCCGGTACAAAAGCATACATCTTATATTTTTTAAGATGTCTAGTGTCGACAATTTTGCAGTTAAACACATTAGTGTACGGAGTCTTGCTCACGAGAGGGCCACATTCTGGAGCGTTCATGTCTGTTATGGCGACATTAGATTGTTTCTCTTCTAGACGAGTCCCTAATACATGTAATGGACATACTGGGTGGGTCGCCTCCCCCGCAAGTTACCGGGTTCATTGGAAGCACATTTGTATTCGTCTATATACGTGGAATTAAATTGATGGAAATGCATCGGTTGTCAATTGATTCAGATGGTTCCTTACACTTAATCGGCTCAGTCTTAGAAGCTTAGTTTTTAAAAAGGATAGACAAACATCCCAGCAATGGATTGGCATAAGACAATTTTTATGTTTTTGTTATGGTTATCGCCTCTCGGCAATAAGCATCCCCTTACACGACAATTGTAAAAAAAATTGCAAGACTTCCGCTTTTGTCATAAATAATTATCGTGTTTTGGCACATAATGGAATATAATGTTTCAATGGAAAAACAACTACTGGTTTATAATATTTTTTGGCGTAATCGTGGTAACTGACTTCACGATGATACAATGCCAGTATATAAATGTTGGTAAATTTCAAAGTTCTATATTTTGAAATTTAACTTGATGATATGTTATTTACGATTTTATTCCATAAAATAATAGTTTAGGAAAAGAATTTCATAAAATATATATGTTGACATTATTTTTCAAGCTAAAAGCTGTACACATTAAGTAAACACTCAAAAAAGAAAAAAAAATCCAATCCGTAAAAAAATCGTTTTCCACATTTTATCTACGATTGCAGTTTCGATCTATTTAGAATTTTATGCACGTTTCAAACAATAATCAATCTATATAATTAAACAAATAAGCAATAACTACAGCCTACAAAAATATATATACCTAGAAGAACATTCCCCTTGTCAATAACGTAGGCCGACTATTACATGTATATCAAAAGACAGTACAAGCAGATATAGGTTTGATCGTGATTAATAAATAAATATGCTCAGTAGTTTGGTATTCTACCTAGCATATATCTATTTTACAGTCATACCGCCCATCTCCGATACCCAGTTTTTTAAGTAATAAAAAACAGTAATCTTGTATTCGTTTATTTCCCACTTCATGAAAATCTCAACAGAAAATGGACAAAACGGATATAAGTCTATGGATATAAGTACAATATAAGTACAATATAAGTACAATACACACACGCGTATCCAAATGATATACGTTTAAGTTCCTTTAAAACCTCTCTAGAGAATATGCAGGACTGATAAACACAGATTAGGTGGCGCTATCTAAGAAATGAATCTTATATTTGCAGGCTCATGAGGTTACGAACTACGATTCTTCCCACCGGCTTATTTTACGAAGCGTCTTTAAACTAGAACAAAAAAAGTTCATTTTCGAAGACAGAACAACGAACAAACAGGACAAACATTGCGCAATTGTTTTTCGGGGGCATTAAAATAACCCACAACCACATAAAGTATCAGAATGTCAATTTAATTTCAAAACAAAATCGCATGCCAGGAAGATGTAAATATTTCCATCAGTACCATGCTCATTAATAAGGTTAAAGCAATGCAACGGTCCTGTCAAGTATGATTCGGACTATTTTGACCCCATGCTGGGCACATTTAATGGGATAACACTGTCCTTCCATTCGTCTCTCTACATATCGCGTGATAGAGACCTTTCACTCATGTGACAAAGTAGTGAGAGTGAATTTCAAGATGATAATTTAGAAGCTTGTTTTCTGCACCTCTTTTAACTGACAAACAAGAACAACCCTTCTTACAGGAATTATGGTTTTCTAGGACGACTTACGGCGTCTTTCTGTCTTGCTGTTGATTTTTGGCTCGTACTAAATTTTCAGAAAAACACGATTAATTTGTTTTCCTTTTGATATAATGGCAAAAATAACTATGTAAATGTTTTATAAAACTAGATCTCCGAGGCTTCATGAATATTAACAAGACGATGAATTAAAACCTATGGAATGATAATAAGGTACATGTATTTGAAGTCTCGTTGGAAACAAATTGATTTTTGTCAGAATAAATCATACATATACTGTAGAATAATTAGAAAATCGTGAATTTTTCATTAATTTTTTTACTCCACACCGACAAAATAATATCCCCATGTGTCTGTACAAGTAAATTAACTAAATTACAACTTTACGAACCTTTAAGAAATACACAATCTACGAAAAGCGGTCCCCCTGAATTTATGATTCCACAGAACATGTACACATAAATCGAATTTTAGCAAAAATAAATGCTTCGTATTGATAATATCACATTGACGACATGATCCCCCATTGTCTACTCTATGTAAATGAATTGTATTTTGACAACGAAGTGAGCGTCTTACTACGTTCAGTGAATCTTTTTTCCTCTATGTTGTTTGATATGCATTATATATAAAATACACTACAAACATGGTATACTATGGCGGTGTTCTAAACATAATTCTGAGACATGTATATTATACATGTATACTACAATATATCAAAGTACTTCGTAGGATATTATTCCGTCTTTTGTCTAGATGTAGTTGTGTGTTCATACATCGTATCTCGCATCTATCGAATCTCCAGAAAAAAACCCCATTTATTCAGATGCAGTTCTAGTTAATATGAAGATACGATAACATTTTCAAAAATTCGGTTTTAGTATGATTCACATTTTAAAAAAGTATGGGAGATTTCATTTAGCGTTTCTCAGTATACCGCCCTTAAGGTGCCCAGGCCACTTAGCAAACATGGCTTCATCGCTAATTGAAAAAGGTCGAAGTTTCTTGTCTATTACATTCATCATGTCTATTTACTGAATAAATAAGTTAATAAGGACTTGCAAACCAACACAGATTGCTCAAGGAATTATGCTAATATTAAGTTTGAAGGATGAAATTGCATGATGAACAAGGCCCCCAACACTTTTTGTGGATATCCGAAGTATGCTGACCACGCAAAAACCGGAACTTAGGATGAACAGGGAAGTATTTTGCTTATTTTGAACAATTTCACCGGCTTTTTATGCCCGACAGAATGGAACTCGACCAATATGCTTTATTTGCACATAGCTACGCATTGTTCTTTTTGTTCTACCATTAAGAAACAATTATTATAGTTAAATCTTTTTTTATAACGACTTAATTATGTAATATTCTGAAAATCTGGGGGACAATCAAAAGGACATTCCCGGTACAAAGGCACCTTAGATGGTTAGAATCATGATAAACAAGCAATCATCAAGCTAAATTGAAAACCGTCTAAATGTTAAATCTTTGTAATCACAATTTTTAAAAGAATTTCTCAATATCGTGTGTAAAGTCACGTAAGTGATGGTATTCTGCGGCAAGATTGACAAAATACTAAACAATACATTGTTTCGAAATTAAGATAAGTAATTTATAAACCGTTGTGACACAGTATATATGTCATATGACATAGTATGCCAGTAATATGATGATATTACTGTCATACTATGTAATATGACAATATAACAGTATAATATGTAATAATATGACAGTAGAAATATGACATAGTATTATGCAAAGAGAAACAAAAACCAAGCAAACACACCAAAACACGCAAACAACATATGACACAGTTTAGAATAACCCCCCCCCCAAAAAAAAAAAAAAAAAAAAATCCCCCCCCCCCATATCTTAGTTTACTTCAAAGACTTTTGTTTGTTATGTTACAAATAAGCCACAATTCTAAAAATACAATATAAAAAGTCATAAACAAAGAATTACGACTAAAATCAACCAAGAGTTGTAAAATATGAAAATTTGGCAATTCTACAAAAAGTGACAAAAATGGTCAAAGATGGCGCATTATTCTTTAAATCGTCTTTAAATGGATCACTAGGAAACAGAGGACCCATGTAAAAAAGGTAACGTTCTGAAGAATCCAATTACTTTGCACATCGACATCATATAAGCAGTTCTTTTACATAGGTCAGAAAACAAACTGTATATTAAAAATATAATACGTTCATCGAATTGCCTTCAAACAAAATATGAAAGATTTTTAAATGAATTAAATGAAATTTCGAAATTGTAAGCACAATTATATTTGTTTTGTTTTTATAAATTACCGAAATATATTGTATATTTTCAGGTAAGAAAACAAGGTCATAAGTACATAGATTTTTTTTGTATCTCTATGACATGAGTTATATACAATCATTAATAAAGCAATTAGTAATGTTAAAAAAAATAGAAGGATAATATGCTAACATTTGTAAATCTTAAAACCAAGATGTAATTTCTCAAACGATGTTTATACTGAGTATTTGATTGGTTTACACAAAGGAATACCAAGAACATCACAATTTCATATTATAAATATTGAAAATAAAGTTTTTAGCCGTAACTGTTAGATGACTTAAATGACGTCATACAAAAACATTGAACTTTTTCTTTTTAAATAGACATTGTGTTTTCTATATTCTCCGACTTTTCCCTTTTTGATTTGTTTATTCGTATTTGCAGATTGAACGTATCAGCGTAAGCTGTGGAGACAACCCACAGAATAATTAACATTATACCATCATTGTCAAACTAGGTGAAAGTTTGAACACGACGACACAGTAACACAACACATTAGAACTAGGTTAAAAGCTATGGCCGTAAGATAATATTCAACATCAAAAGTCATGCTGTTACCATGAAGAACACCCCCATTATTAGATAATTAAATCCCTAAACGGATACTAAAGCGGTTATAAAACATTTTTTAAAAATAAATGTAAAGGTTGATTCAATAATGTAGAGAAAATCAAAATGTGCTTGACTGTTATTTAAATTACATGTTAAAAATAAATTTTGTCCCATTGCGCTCAACTTTACTCTTTCTCCAGTTGTTAATCTTTATGATTTCATTTTTTCATTATTATTAAAGTGGAACTTTTTATACACTTGCTTACATGTATTTGGTTTCATCATTACTTGCTATTGTTAACCTCGAACGAGAATACTTCACTCACCTCACTAACACCTAGAATTACAGGGAGTAGTTTTATTAAGTATTTCCATAATTAGGATAAAAAACAACTTATTAATAGAATACCATGTGCATGTGCCTCTGAAGTGTAATTCACTAGGTAACAATGATGATTTCAAAAGATTTATGCAAACTAGCCTTGCGGTTTTTGACAGTGATGATTGTTGTTCGATGCAGTTTGTATGGCAAATCACCCCTCTCGTAAAGTCTGAAGTTGTGCATTATTATATCCAAATGTCCATGCAATTATATCCAAATGAGATCGATTTTAATTTGATTTTTCTTTTGTTATCCCCTCTAAATAATTTCACATTGTCTACTCATTACCGTTATATTTGTATAACTGTATTTAAGGAATAAGGAATCATTCTTTGAGTATTATGAGGTGATAATTTTGGTCGGGGCGTGATCAAATCCAATAAAGCCCGAAGGGCTTTATGATAGATTTGATCATGCCCCGACCGAAATTGACACCTCATAATGGGGCTTTATGATAGATTTGATCATGCCCCGACCGAAATTGTCACCTCATAATACTCAAAGAATGACTCCTTATTACTTATATTTATATATTTTTTCATTAATTGTACTACATTATATATTAACCCCGCTAGCGCCCCAAAAATACGTCATTTGAATTTATTGGGCTTTATAGTACAAAATCGATTCGTAGTGTTATTACAGACAAGGACACTGGAAAATGTAAATATATGATAATAAGTAGTAAGATATTATACCAGATATATTTGATCAATACTTATAGTATTTTTTAAGCGTGTGCTAATGAAAACAGTTTTAGAAAGTACATTTGTGATGTGCCACCATTTTTATATGCTCACACAATAAGACAACCTATGATTGCTATCAATAAAGGCTAGTTTTACGGCTTTAAAAGATAAAGCTGTTATGTTTCCTCCATCGCTCTCGAGGAAATAATGAAGTGCTGTCATAGCTTCCAGAGATTGCGATTGGTCTTTCCCTGGTGTCGTTTTCGTAGACACGGCTTCAATTAAGTACATATCAATAGAAATAAATAGTATTTGGAAACATTGTACATCGATTAATATCACTTTAGACCTTAGTGTCATCATCCTTATTTTCACGTCAAACGGATGGTGGCCAAGCTTTACTATGTTTTTATACCTGGACATAGTAATTATTTACTCCACGAAGTTTTAGGGAACAGATTTATTTATTACATAAAAATAGAATACGATAGCAGTTGATCCATGGTTTTATTCAATCCACATGAAGGGCGATTGCCAATTCTTTATCTAGTACTCTGTAAAGTTCTGTTTAGAAAGTATTGCGGACTACTTTCCTATGATTCCCTTAGATACAAGTATTTCCATGGTAGAACATGTACTTATACAGGTTATAGTACCTATATATATATATATATATATATATATATATATATATATATATATATATATATATATAGGATATCTATATTGTGTGATTTTATATTTGCTTTATCCAACGAGTTGAAATGGTGTATATATTCGCGAGGCTTGCCGAGCGAATATAACCATTTCATCGAGTTGGATAAAGCAAATATAAAATCACACAATTATAGATGTTCTATTTATCTCTTACAATTTGATTTATATTATGAAGCTTTTGAGACAACCCCTAATATGACCCGAGTTGATTTTTGTTGAAAGATTAAACGATGATGCAACGTTGTGTTATGCGGTTATTGTGACCTTGCGCAATACAATTTAGTTCGTCATTTCGGAGATAAATATAACTGTTTTAATGTAAAGTTTCACTGAAATATACCTTCAAATAATTTTTTATCTCCAAATAATTTTTCTTAGAGCTTAATCACTTAATTAAATGGAAATTCTGATCAGAAGACTTGAATAATCAAGTTTGTTGACATACACAAAGTTGCGAATGCTCGTTAGTTTGAATTGACTCGAACGATGAACAGTTGTTGATGTTTTATAAAACGAACACTAGCCTTATGATTCGAAGTTGAAAATATTGAATAAGGATGCTTACTGCTGGTGAAATAAAAGTCTTGGGAGACATTATTTCGGTAAATTCTTGTATAAAAACACAACCAAACCGTTCTGTTTTCATTGCGTCGTCAGAATGAACTCCTTGATAGCTAACGTGATTTGCTATTTCATAAACTTCACAGTTATGTGTTTTCCTTTATATTTGTAATTAAAATCTTCGACAAAATCCATTTTAAATCAATTTTTGGAAGTAGATATAGCTATATGGAAAATACTAGAAAGTCTTCGAAATAGGCCACTGAAGCGTTGAAGCGAGGGGCTGTGTCAAAAATAGTTCGGACCGGAAGTATTTGATAAAGCATCACCCGTTTGATAAAGCAAAGGTTTATCACACGGGTAGTATACACCACACGTATGAGATAAATATATATATATATATATATATATATATATATATATATATATATATATATATATACTCTTATTTATTTCGTGCACACAACAACAGGTGGTCGGTTATTTAAGTACTTGTGTTGCGACACCTTAATGTCACAAACTGTTTGATTTATTGAAATATTACGCTGTTTTGTAAATAATAACCTAACCCTCACGATACCAATAGTTTCTGTGTGTTTCGTTATCATTCTTCATACCAGTATTTCTAAACGCATCCACGCATTTTATTAATTTTATCTAAGATAATCTCTACCCAGTTTGGTTTAAATAAAAAGTATACAATTTCAACCATCTGTAATAATAAAACATTAGCATGATTAGTGGAGACATTGCGTAAGATTAGCTTTGTATTGATAATAAATATAATGACACATTTAATATTTTTAAAATCAAAATCATTTTTAAAATTAAATGTAGTTTTGAAAATAAAACTATATAGTGACATTTTACTGAAAAACATATAATGAGAAATGCTTGAAAATAAAGTTATTTTAAGTAAGAGTAGGTGTAATGAATACCTGTGAACTGGAAAACTATATGACAAACTTGCTATTCATTAATTGGGTGGTTAATTCGTGGGTCTTAAAAGATTTTGAAATACACCTGCCCATTATGCTTGATTTATCTAAACATCTATACATACAGTAAGTAATTACATCAAAGAATAAGTAATGTTAGAAATCTACAATGATTGTTGGTATCGTATATAAAAAATGATATCATAATTACGTACACATTATGTTTTACAAGGAAAGAAAACCAGAAAAGATACCATTTAAAACCAGCTAATACGAAAACAAAACACGTATTAGGCAGTGTAGCAACATCCAATGATAAAGTATCCACTATTGATTAGTTGCATTAGTTGTTAGAGTTGTGACCATTAATGATATAATTTTATCATATTTAACGAACTACTTAGCCGTTTATTAACGATACTATTTACAAATTATATCATTAGTGGTCAAAATTCGCATTCGCTAATGATACAAGAGAAAAACGCAAAATGAGTACATCGTTGACTTGTGATATAATTTTTATTGCATTAGTGGATGATCTTCAACCATCAATGATATTTTTGCATTTAGCATTTTTGCATGTACATGTACCTCTTAAAACATAATGGTTTCATTAACATTATTGTCAACGATGTAATTATTTTGTTATTTTTTTTTTAAAATAATCTATTAGTTTCTCATACTCTTCTTTGCTGAGAGAGAGAGAGAGAGAGAGAGAGAGAGAGAGAGAGAGAGAGAGAGAGAGAGAGAGAGAGAGAGGGGGGGGGTAGGCACGCAAAAGTGCATAACTTGTCCATCCACTAATCAAGACCATTCACTCGGCCTAATGCAATATATAGATTTATAAATATTTGTCAACGGTGTACTTTTTTAAATTGTCTTCTTTGCTAATAATCTATCCAACATACTCTTCCTAGGCAACAAATAAAACTCTGTATTTTGTATAAAATTTAATCGTATATTTATATTCTACAATGCCAAATTAATTCTATTAAATCAACCTTATAGTAGCTGCGTATTCAGAAGAAATCATGCTTCAAATAAGCCTGTGCCTAAAGATTAGACCTTATCAAACCAAAAGAATTGGAAAAGCACAGTAGAAACTGCTTGAATAATCCATCTGATACTCCTTTTAGCCAACATAGAAATAGGCAGAGGTACATGCAAAAAGCAAATTTAAAACAGTACTATTTTATACATAATTGTATCATTAATGGTTGAAGTCCATCCACTTAAATGCAACAATAATTATATCTTTAATGGCCAACGATGTACTTATTTTGCGCTTTTTTCTCGTATTATTCGTGGATGTGAATTTTGACCTTTGAAGGTATAATTTTGAAATTGTATCATTAATGGACCGCTTGGTAGTTCGTTAATGATAGAATTACATCATTAATGTCAGGATTCTGACCACTAGTGCAACTTTATAACACTTGTGGATAGGTTATCATTAAAGGCTGCTACAAGGCTGTAAAAGGCATACATAGAAAATACAGACTGAGACTGGTCAAAATAGAACAATGTTAGGAAAGGACTGATACAGCATAATGTTATGTACTTTAAAGTACCTTTCATTGATAGCAAGCGAAAAGGGAGTGTCCGGAAATTCCTCAATTAATTGATAACGAGGGCAATTTTACTATATACTATTACAGCGTTTGTATGAAAAATACGAAATAGGATTACTATAATGACGACCCAACCACAAAATTCCCAAGCAAATGCAATCAATTAACGACGAAAAAAAAACATTGATGATATGTGATGAATTGTAAAATGTTGTAGAACTGAATGAGGTTTCATGTATGCAAGTTCAGTTAAAGAAGTAAAAACAGGTAGTTAGACAATTTTTTTTTAGTTATTTTGATAACCAAAGCATTCTTGTTTCAATTAAATCAGTATAAGAATATATAAAGATACATATACTAGTATCCCGATGATGATGATGATGATGATGATGACAAAAACATTTTAAAAAAAGAATCATTTAATTACCATGAAATTTTATGCTTCTTTGGTGTGGTCAGAAATTAAATAAAAAATGTTATCGGTAATAACCTGAAAAATGAAGTTTCACCCGTAACAATGAATCTTAGCTTGGCCATCAACTACATTGTATTTCTGGAAAAAAAAAATAAAATCAATAAAAAATATCAATAAAAGTAACAAAACAAAAAATATATTAGGAAAAACATAATCCCACAAACTATTCTTGAATACCGGTCCATTGAACCAAGGTGAACAGGTACTGTAAAGAAAAGGACTCTTGTACGAACTGAAATACATCTGCGTCATCTGTTTTATTATCCTTATGTTCAGCAAAAAAAAATCTTTATGTTGTGAGTTTTCACACATACATACACACACATTCACAATTTTTATGTGCATAAATGATAAATGAAAGAAAAATGATTTCATTTAGTATACAAATAGGTGTAATTTTCATTTGATTACAAACTCAACATTTGACAAAGGTTTATCAGATAATTTTGTATTGTCGAAGGTAACACAATCTACTTTCTTTATCTTGGGCACATCGAGGAAATATTTTTCTGTATAAATATTGCTATATTTAACTATAGATGGAAAGGTGAGTAATACATTTATTTCCTGGTCTTGGCTTATTGACAAAGTATTAGAAGAACTATTAGTTAAAAATAGATATCAGGTAATTAGTAGGGATGTTTAAGATTTGAAATGAAAGCCAAAACCACCATAACAGGTTTGTGAAACATTAGTATTTATATGACATCGCATTGGATTATCCTAAAATGCGATTATAAGTTGATTTAGGAAATTTCAGCTGCATGTATTTGGTTTTGACTAAACTTCATAGGTAGGTATATCTTTAATTTTGACAAATAAGTTAAATTCAGCAATTGGATTGTTTTTAAAGATTGTGATGACGACAGTGAACCTATGTCATCGAACTATTTAAGAAATTTGTTGATAGATTTAATGTAACATATTGCCAACATTTACTGTTTAAATGTTGTAATGACATGTGGTGATAATGAACAGTGTTCAAATTCAAAAGTCCAAAGGAAAATTACAAAACAGGAGCAGAGCAAACACGGACCTCCTAAAAAATAGAGGTAGGATATTCAAGATTAACATTAAAGAGTTTATCTTATAATTTGTTATAGGTGATTCATAGCACCGATCAAAATTCTTCTCTTAAATATGAGAGTAAATAATATCAAATATTAACGATACATATACTACAAAACCATAGGGTTCCATACTTAAGTGTTGCTGATTTGATGAATTGACGCTATTCCGCAATTATCGAATGACATTATAGATGTTCAACTTGTTTACTTATATAATGAGAATTTGTTTTTAACTTCCATCCCTAAAAGTGTATTCTGTATTATAACTTATTTCTATTTTTTTTTCGTTACACAGCTTTTCAACTTCTATTGTGTTTCAGAATCAGATAATATAACACATGAACCAGCATGCATTGTAAGCAGTTTTGCAGACATTGTCAAATGTCATTAATGTTAACTTCCTCTTCAATTTTCAATTTTAATTAGTCCCTTACTTCTTAAATTACAATTTTAACAAGATAGCATAGTCAAAAAAGTAGTCAAAGAATGGACGGTTAGACCTTATAAAGCGCTACCTAACATGTCTGACAGCATTATAAAATATGGAGAAAGGCATGAAAAATAAATCTAAGGAAAACAATTAAAAATTACTCCATTTAAACAAGAGTGTTTTGAATTTGAACTTTTCCAAATTACACAAATCTTTGGCATTGTTAACACTTTAAATCTGAAATAACTTGTACATGTAGGGTTGAAACCAATATCTTAATATATTTTTAGATAAATTTAACAATTTTAATAGTCATTTACTTTGGGGAGATGAATATCTGGCTGTCCTGTCAGTTTAAACCAACGTATTTTTATTTTGGCTGTTCAATGATTTGGCAAAGATTGTGATCGATTCTCTTGATTTTAGTGTTTTAATGCCTAGACCAAATAAAAAAGTTTATAAATGCATGTACATTTGTTCAATAATTTTACCATTTAATAATATGCATTTATATGTACTTTAATTTCTAATTATTATACAGTCAGACAGTTGTAAATTGCAATACATGGTAAGAATCTAGTAAGTTGTAAGAACTTGTGTTCGAACCATTTGTATATTTTTATGCAATAAAATATATTCTAACTATAAAACCAATACTCTTTTAAAAAAAATGTTTTGATTGTGTTTTCACATAGACTGGGCATCTTCAATTTCATCAGCTCACGTTTTACAAGACCTTTTGTCTCTTGGTATGTGAGACAGGGAATGGAATAAAGGTGAACTCTTTATTAGGAACCATTTGAGCTGTGGTATCGTGTGTTAAACTTTACTTATAAACCATGTAAACATAAGCTGCCCAACTACTTGCTAGACAGATCGGTACGTCACATAACAAATGGCTTCATTTGTTCGCTCTGGACTATATTATTACTGTGGATTCATCATTGTTCGTGGCGGACCAATGTTCGTGGCTTTCGAGGGTAATCCTTGCCCACGAATTTACATTCCCACGAACATATATACAAGCATTTGTTTAATAATTATTTACGAAATAGAACTTGCTACCATGTAACGAAATTACATCCCCACGAACCAGGAAATTGTTGGCTACCCACGAACATTGACCCCCCCCCCCCCCATGAATAAAAATGATTCCACAGTATTAAAGGGAAGAAATGACGTTAAAGTATATGACTCCGTTTTCTTCAACCTATAAAAGCTATCAATTGGATGCTAATATCTCGAAAAGTGAGATGTTTGGGTCAAGGGACCCCGAAAGGGTACGTAATATTGACGTTTCATTTAATCTATTCTCTAATCAGAGGTGAAAATGATAGTCTGCCTGAATGATTTTTTTTTATATTGCTAACTTTAATTTGTTTGTACGGAAAAATCTAACTGAGTTATTTTTATTATCAAAATCATAATACTATTGTGATTCATATGACATAATTTTACTGACATATGACTCTTCCTCCATGCTGTTTCCCTTAACTACTTTTCCCGCGCTTAAGCGCAAATCCTACAAACGTGAATCAAATATAGGAAGGCATGAAAAATATTTGTTTTTCCTAACATAAATAGTCCAAGTTCTCAATCAACACTAATGAATCATTTGTCGCATTTATCTTAAGTTTTTTTTTTTTTACATTTATGAAGCCTCGTATTGACAACATTTGCGTCTGGTTTCCAACAATGCAAAATAGCATTTAGTACGGTATATATAGCTTTAAGAAAATGAGCTGTAATATTTAGAATTGTAGTTTGCTGTAAGGACATACCATTATAATCGTACAAGAAAATTACACCTTTGAGGTCAGTCAGGCTGGTAGAAAACGTTTACTGTTCTGCGGAATACATAACAATACATTCGAAATTGTAGATAGTTTAAACAGAAGTTTATAAAACCTTATATATCCGAAAATGTATTTGGAAAGAAGCCACTTAAAAATGTTTTAAATATAAGAAACCATGGTTTACACGTATTTGAAAGAATGTCCGACAAAACTTTATAAAAGCAAAAAGGTTGTGCCAAAACTTTGGTTGAGATATTTTTAAAGATGATTTACATGAAAAAGAAAACTTGTATGAAAAAACCTGAAAAATGCAAATAAGTGCATAGAGCAAGAATGAATATTTTTGTGTTTAATTTAAGAACAAAAAATGGTAAAGAATACCAGAAAATATCAGAAGAATCAATAAATCTTGCTTGTAGTTTAAGATTTATATAATTGTTCCATCATTTCAGCTATTAAATAAAGTAATCACCTTGCCTCAACTTATTTCATAATGTCTATTTTTTGCACATCAGTATGTCTCCTTTGTTTCACATCTTGTTTACAAGCATATCATATTAATATTTATATTTTGATGATAACAGGTACCACAATAAAACTGAACGATTCTAATATTAATTGGCAATTATATCCAAGATAAAAGCCCACACATTAGGCACTATTTACATGGACAAAATATTAACAACGCCCCCTTTTCTGCAGAAGGGCGTTGGAAGTTTTTTGTAGATCAGTGCAAACAACTCACCAAGTCTTCCAAATAAAACAATAAAATGTCTCAATGTGCAGGAAAAAACAAGATTTGTAAAATAAATAAAAGTCATTAACACCGCCCCCATCTAACCCCCCCCCCCCCCCCCCCAAAAAAAAAACTTAATGCTGATAATAACACAAAGTAGACAATGAACTTATCACGATTTTAAAAAAAGAAAGCATAAAAATCTTTTAAAAGTTTGAGTACGTGATGTGGTGTATAAAATCGCAAATCTGGCAACGACAGAAGCCTTAACTAATGACAGTGATATTTGACATGCATACCAACATAAACAATCAAGGTTTGATCTGGTCTTAAAATAACAGGCAATTAGGTGGTATCTAATTAGCATTGTGGGTAATGATTCTAGCATTAACAAAAGAAAATCATCGACAAGATTAGGAAGCCAGATAGGTGCTTAAAAGAGCATCCATATTAGAACTGCTAAATTATTCCTTTTAAATACAACTGATTTTTAACAAAGTTTTGTTATTTGTAGAATCTGTGTGATTGTCTTATTATTCAATTAAGAATATGTTACAACCTCAGTGAAATAAGGAATCGCATCCGATTTTGATTACAAGGATTGATATAAAGCTCAAAAACGTATAGCGAGATGCTCTGATCTACATAGTCCTGATGTGTTAGCTCTAGGCTATATTAGTGTTTATAATAGATAGACCTAGGAGATATCGTTAACCTTTAGATAAATGGTCTGCAACTTTTCTACCTCTCAAAATTGCAATAGACATGCTTATAGTATCGGATTTGCGATAAATACACTTAACAATTTCCAATTTAAAACCCATTATCGACGATTATAGGAAAGGGTTTCTAGTTCAAGCAAGAAATACATCAATTTATTGATTTCAAAGAATTGGGTTTATTTGTGTCTTTACATAATAATATCTCAATTTTTCCCCCTAAAGGAGCTTCGTGAAGAACAAAGCGCCACTTTGCTCGAACTCTGCATATACAGATGTCATCGGAGATATTAGCCACTTGTAGCGCTCGTCGGTGTTGTGTTTCATTCATAAAGTCAGGCTGTAGTAGGCGTATATCGATCATAGAATTTTGACCATTCATATTCATGGATGGTATTATAAAAGAATTCAAGACTTCATTGCTACTGTTTTAGAAATCAGTTGAATCATGAATTTTCACCTAGATAAGATTGAATGTGTTTTTATTTTATTTAACATTTTAATGGTTCATTTAACAAGTGCAAATATATCATCATCGTATAAGTTAAAAAATATTATTTTGCCGCCTTACATTGGGAAATTGCAAGATGGATTGGACAGTAAACTTCTTGCACTTAGAAAGGTAAGAATGTCACTTTTAATTAACATTTTTCATCGGTATGATTTTATTTTCTTATTCATACATAAATATCAAACATGAAAAATATGTTATTTAAATTCATGTCTATGAAAAGACCACATATAATGCAAATATGAATGAAATCACATTTAGTCATAGAAATAAATATTTAGCAAAATAGTCTATTTCATATTTGTATTTATATAGTAAATTGCAGTTGTTAGGGTTGTTCGGGGTTTATTCTAATAATTCATAGAATTGTCTTTTTATCATCGTATATACACTCGTACTTACGTTGGACAATGTGTATAATTTTAATATATTTTACTCAATTTTAGAACATTTGGTCTTCTGATTTCACTATATTTTAAGTTCATTTACACAGATCGTTAAATCTTAAAAATTACAAACCTTTCTCTCTATCTCTCTCCTTAGTCTCTAACGTTATTTTTAAATAAATTTTTTCAACGTTGTTGAAAATCGCCAGTTTGTGATTAACACTGCATGTCTTTAAACTTCTGCACACCTTGACCTGAATCCGATTGATCATCACTTAACACACCTGGGCACACCTATTTCTAACTAAAAATTTACTCCAATGTTGTCACTTTTGGCATGTTTTTTTTTTAAATGTGATTCGTTATTTTACACATGTACTTATGACAGAGATGAATAATTTTAAGATTATGATTTTCACCTATTTGATTTTCACCTATTTGAATAGTGATAATCATACTTGAAACTGTTATCAAACACAATTACGGGTAAATTATCATTTACTGAGCCAAAGAACTCAAGTTACTGTGAACATACTGTAAACATATATTTTTTAAAGTAACGATATCAAGCGGGAAATATTTTTCATCTCATGTTAGCGTAATTAACATGTACTTTATTGAATTTCTGAATTGACTATATTTTTTATTCGCACATTAAAGCGTAAAGCGGTGTACTAGATTTAGCAGTTACCACTTCCCGTCAAACACGCTGAATAAAAAAAAACCCTTTACATCATAACATTTGAACGATAAATTAAGTTTTGTATCTTTCGAAAAATATTATAATTATGAAATATACAATTGTGTGACCATATTGTTTTGTGTAAGTTGGATTCCTAAATTAAACAGTTAAGTCAATGCTTCGAAATAAAACCTAAATCTGAGAAAAAATATTTTGCTTTACATTAATTCCATAGAATTGCAGGACGAAATAAAACCGAAAACACAAGATTGAACTTTTTTTTTTTTTTTTTTTTTTTTTTTATTAAAGAGTGAATTGTTAAGTAGATTACAGACATAATACGTTATATTTAGGTGTGTCATAAGTATTTCAAATTAAAATGAAAAGACTTTTAAAAAGTTTGATAAATAAGAACATACTAATTCAGCGATTTTCGTAGATAATTAAAAAGGTATTAAAAATCTATAAATAGATGGCCCTTTTAAATCATCATGATAGAATACAAGACAGAGATTTTTCTTCTAATATATTGATATTAACAGTAAACATTGGCATGAGTTTAAGGATGAAGCAAAACTATTTCCTTCAAGCCAAGTTTTATGAATCCCAAGGCAATTATATTTTTATCACATATGGTCCATTCTTAGTGACACCAAACCCAATGCCAAGGCGCTGGACTGGAACCCACATTAACGTGTATTAATCTAATTTATACAGCTCTCCTAATGAATTTGTCAATAACTGTTGAAGCAAACGAACCTGAAGACAGCAGTGTTAATACTAATTGACAGATAAAATTATTTGAGGTGAAAACTAAACCTTATTGGACACCTTACTGTAATAATTTCACCCAAGGCTGGGTTCGTTGAGCGTTCATTTACGTCATAGGACCGTAATGGAGCTTTAATACAACCTTGTTCAATACATATGATAAATTAAACACGTGTCACATGATCAGTAAATGCCTTATATGAAATCATTCAATGACCAATCGTGGCATTAATTTTTTTTATGAATTGATGAATTTCGTTTTTTGCAGCAAATTCTGCTTATAAGAAGTAGAAACAAACAAAATTACGAACAAGCAGACCAAAACAAACAAATAGTTGATAAGAAAACGCAAGGCTCACTTTTGGAATATCGGGTTAGTATCTCATCTCTGCTCTGCTTCTTTTAGATATGTTAATTGTTTCACAAACATTATCATAGATAATGTAAGGCACCGTAGGCGAAACTAGTTGCATGTACTGATCAACGATGAATGCATTGCAAATTCATTTTGTGTTGTACTCATGCATGTATCCATTGTTTTATAAAAGACGATTTCTGGGAATTTTGTTTGTGTTGTATAATTCAGAATAAAAAAAAGAGTTTAAAGTGCATGTAAGTGAACTCCTGCCATTTCTTACGATGTTTTCAAAAACGTAAACACCCAGAGAAAATTTTGAAACGAAGAAAACTAGATTCATATATGAAGCAAACACAAATTAAACATAGTAAGATTTGTTTGTGAACAGCTAAATTTTAAAATATTTGTTAATTTAATACACATTATGTACAGAAAATGTGAAAACAACTGATATGTCAAGCTGAAGAGTTATACCATTTTTTTTTTTATGAATGTATACATGGTATAACACCCCTGATTTCAGAAATTGAAAGGAATCAATATTTTATGTCATACACGCAGAAGCAGAATCGTACACAAAAATGTACTGCAAACGCATTGCTTAGATAATACATATTTGATATAGCGATAAAAGGGCGCAGCTACCTAATGATGACTTCACTTTGCAGCCCTACGTTCACGTACAGATAGACGGCAGGACCGAGGTCTCTGATGGTCCGTTGATTCAGACTGACGTGGCGCTGTTCCCCGCCATGACGCTGTACGACGCAATTGCTGAGGCAAGTGTAAGATTTGGAGTGGAACACCCGTGTCTACAGAATCCCTACAGGATGGAGGTTGCTAGTGCGAGCAATAACTGTTATACGGTCATTAATGTTCCCGGCGTCGTCACCAGCACCAATAGCAAATGGATTATTAAAATAGTTCGTAGGAGAGGAAGGGTAAGGCCCTACTCATCTTTCCAATTCCTTGTTTAAACATCAATGGCTGCAGAGTGGGTGCAATGGTTGTAAGCAATGATGTTTCTCTGACCAGCACGTGCCGATGCATCTTATTATTTATTTTAGATTCAGATTTACCGTTTCAAGAATATATTTTTACATCCTAAAGAATAGTAAGAATAGTATATTAGGTATAAAGTTTTAGCAATATAAAATCATACATAATGTATATGATATTGCAATGAACGGCTTGATTAAAAGATTTTAGACTTCAGACGACTGGGGTATGTCGCGATGTCAAGATGTTAAGTTATATTTTAATTTTTCCATCGTCAACTTCCCTTACTTATGTAGCAATATACTATCATCACTTGCATATGGGGTTTATGTTTCTCAACATATTTGTTATGCAAGAGCAGGCTCTACATACGAACAATTTCTTAAACAAGGCAAGCCACTAACAAACAAGTTGCTGGAACAAGAATATCAACAACCTCGATTAAAATCATCTTTACGCAAGTTCTATGGTTAATACAACGACCTTGTCACAGCAAGTACAATTTTTCCTTAAGAAACATGCTGACTGACGTTTTTCATACTTGTTAGACCATTATTTATACACCAGACTGACTACGATTTCTTCCGTTCTTCATGATCGTGACAATTAGCATACAGGGGTGCGACCGGTCGGCAGGGGATGCTTACTACTCCTACAGTCAGGCACCTGATCCCACCTCTACCTTTTTTTTTTTTAGGTCTGTGTTTGCTCTGCTTTGAAGTTACTATGGATTTTTGAGACCGTTGACAGTTTTTTAATGTCATTTTTCATCTTACGCTCATGTGACTTGTATTAGGAGTACAGGGTTGTTTATTTGATTAATATTTATTCTGCAAGGACAAACACGAAAAAAAGTTCGACCTTATTATACTTAACTCATGACACTTACGGAAAGATGTTTTGCATTCCAAAATTTATAAAATTTCAAACAAAGATAAAAAAATAAACTATTCAGAGATGGAAAAAATCCTGTATTTTCCTAAGTTTCTAAAGCTGTCTGTTATCTTTTTTTTTTTCATTTTGATAGTTAATTATGAAGACGTCATATATGGAAAATAGTTTATTATTTTATTAAAAGACAAATCATGAAATGAAAACAAGTTGGACATTTTAAAATCTAAGATTCAACTAATTTTAGATGTAGTGACATACATTCCCATTCCAACATGCCATCGGTTTAAGTAGCCCGATTTTGAGGAATTTGTACACAAAAACAAATACGGAAGTGTTTCATGTTGCTAAGAGAAAGGCTAAATATTGGAATATTATATGTGATCTAGATTTAGTAACGTTGTGGGCTTTACATTAAAAAGTCCCTTGATACCACAAGAGTGCAATAATGATGACATATGGCTAAACGTAATGATCAGTTAAATTATATCGATTTACAATAATACTGAGACGCGATGTAATATTCCAATGATTAATATTGGTTAATTTAATTTTTAATCACTTATATCAGCGAAGGGACCAGAAGCTGTTATATACATTAACCAAAAGCTCCGCTTAGATGCTGCGATTCTCTAGCCTTTATTAATTAATATTACGATATCTTCTACTGGGCATTCTGACAGTTAAGATAATGATAAAAGTAAAAATTCCAGTAATAGATGGTAATTTGAGAATAATCTTAATGATAATAAACGATACGTATTTTGATGATAATGATAACGTAACCATAATATGGCATGTTCTTCTAATTAAACAGAGGCGATAATATACCTTTAATCCTTGATTAAGACTATAGGAGGTGTGTAATCAAATTAAGATATAAAATATACCTCCCTATGATTTATTAGAGACCAATACTATTGTGGATTTACATTACTGATAAATCTCCATGATAGAAATGCCGGCGAATAGTATTAAATTGATTAATTAATCATTTAAGCGTTTCATCAGGACCAAGCAAAATCTATTTATAAAGTGTATTACAAAAGCAATTAACTTTGATTATGACCATCCTTTGAAATCGTATGTTTTACAAGAATATATCTTCTGAATAATTCTAGGATTGATATTCTAGCAGAAAACGAAAAAAGTATGATTGAAGATAGAATGGTTTCAAATAATTAATCGTTAGCCTGGTGTTGTACTTTTTTTTCAAATGGAAAAATATATTTTCATAAACTGCATACTGTGTTGATAAAGCTTTGCTTGGATAATTGCAAATTAAGTGTCCTATTCACATGATCCATTTATAGGAAAATAAAATCACTAAACGTATTTTGTATGAATATAATGTGTCATTTTCAAGTTAAGCGCATTTCAATATTAACATGTGCATTGTTCGTGCATATAATAAAGATAAAATCAATGGAAGCATACGATTTGTTAAAAATATAAGCATCCACAAAATGTATTCTTGACCTTTGAGTATTTTCAATAATCTACGTGACAATTTCTACAAATCTTTGCTGGTTTTAACAATCTGTTATATATTATTTTTATAGATAATTTACGAAGGCGAATGTTTGCCGAGTGGCCGGATAACAATGAGAGGAGGAACAACTGTGACCTTCAAGAAAACTAACTAACTCCAAGAGTGTTCAAAAAGCTTGCTCCAGATAGATGTGTTGCTTTATTAAATTATACTCATATTGTTTCTTTGGATTTATTTGTTGGGTGATACTATCTTTAAGATAAGCTGAAACCAATCGTTGATCGTAGGTCACTATATAGGCAGTAGGTCAAATTATTTGCACTTGACCTATATTATGGTTTCAGGTTTAGGTTGTGCATATCCAGTGCCAGATAAAAATAGGACACGCTTGTAATAAATAAATCAAATATGAACAGACCACAAAAATCAAAATTTAAACTAAAAAACGATTGGGGAGAGTAGGAAAAAATCACATTTAATCCAGAAAAAAAATGTTTACATGATGTACAATGTTTTCGCAACCATGAACAAACTCCTGACATTTATTTCTATATATAAACATTCTAAAAATTTATTAATAGATTAATATATTCATAATATTGTGTGATTATAAATATTAACATTTTTACTTAATTTTCATTTTGTTTGTATATAGAAAATCTGCTTGCCCCAAAGCATGCCATGGCAGATGCATTTGAGTTGTGAAAACCCGTGATTTTGTTATTTTGTATTAAAACACGCCCATGTAACGTGACAATATAGATCTATCAGAAATATAAGATAAACATTACTAAGATCACATTAAGTACATGTAATTTTAAGCAACCACAAAGGGGCGAAGCCCCTTCTTAGTAGCTAAAACTTGACTTAATTTTAATATTATCTTATTATCGTATATAGAACATAACCCACTTTAACATTCTAATCCAAAGCTATCTCTTTTTATTGGCGATGGAAACAGGATCATTTAATCGATAATATAGAGATAACTGACTGAATAAAAAAGTAAGTTATTTTCTAATTAAAATCAAAATGGCATCTATGGGAACATATTAGATTGGATTGAAAATTATCTTACTGACCGCGAACAAAAAGTATTGTTAGAAGGATATTCTTCTACGAAACAAAGTATAAATGCTGGTGTTCCCCAGGGCTCAGTACTTGGTCCATTCCTTTTTTTGGTATATATTAATGATATCACTTTTAATCTAGAAAACCAAATTCGATTATTTGCAGATGATACTTCTCTTTTTGTAATAGTAGACACTGATACAATAGGACCTGCTATATCTTTAACAAATGATCTCGAAAAAAATTAAAAATGGTCTACTCAATGGCTGGTGGAGTTTAACCCTAACAAAACTGTAAATGTTAACTTCACTCGATCAGATAAATCACACCCAGATATCTCCTTTGGTCATACAATAAATTATATAGATTGTAAGCAAAATCACTGTCATCTCGGACTAATTCTCCAATCAAATGCTTGTTGGTCTGAACACATTACAAACATTTTTGATAAAGCATGCCATCGTTTAAATATTCTTCGTACTCTTAAATATAAATTAAACAGGGAGTCTCTAATTAAAATTTACATTTCCTTTATTCGACCTATTTTAGAATATGGTGATGTAGTATGGGATAATTGTACACAGGAACAGAGCAATCTATTAGAAAGTGTACAAATAGAGGCTGGGCGCATCATTACAGGACTAATGCGCACCTCCTCAAGACAAAACTTATATAAAGAATTAGGGTGGGAAACGTTAAGTGATAGAAGAAAAAAACACAAAGTTACACTTATGTATAAAATACTTAATAATTATACACCCAAATATTTGCATGATATGGTTGAACAGTGTCTCCCAGTCTCACATAATTATTCATTACATAATAATAACTTGTTTCAGATACCAATTACCAGAACTGTTGCATATTATAATAGTTTTTTACCGTCAACAGTTAAATTATGGAACACTTTGCCAAACAGTTTAAAATCTGCAACAAGTATAGCCAAATTTAAGCAAGGCTTGCAAAACAATAATCTTGTAGACAAAACAAAATCTAAATTATACAACCATGGACAAAGAAATTTAAATATACTCCATTGCCAGTTAAGAAATTTTTCAAGTAACCTTAATGCAGATTTGTATAATCATAATTTAGTTGAATCATCAAAATGTTTAAAATGTGGGTACTCCTATGAAGATTCATTTCATTTTTTCTTTCATTGTCAATGTTATGATCCTCAGAGAAACTCTCTGTTTAGATACATGAGTGATCATGACATACCAAAAGATATTAATATTGTACTACATGGTTATGATTGTCTATCTCTCTCAGAAAATATGTCATTTTTTGACCAAGTTCATAAATTTATTAAAAACAGTAAAAGATTTTAGAATGTAAATTAACAATGAGTAACACTGTGCTAATGTACTTTACATATACCGGTAATAATTATTGAGCCTATTTTAATATAACCACTATATATGTATATATATATATATATATTTCTATTTTCTCTTTTGTTTTTTCTTTCTATCATTGTCTAGTTATTTAACTAAATCCTTTATTACTATATTCTTTATAAGTTAGTAAAATGTCTATGTAAAACTTGGAAAAGTATACACATTTAGTATTATAAATATTTATACCTTGACCTATTATGGAGAGAACTCATATAGGCTATTTTTGCCTGCTGTTTAATCCATATTCACTTTATACTTGTATGTATATTTTGAATAAAATATTTCTTAAACTAATTAAAATCAAATGCTTAGATTCGTTAACCTAAAATGGTTACACTAAGTCTTGTGACCCTAGGTGGAAATACATGTACACTTCTTTGATGAGATTGTCGAGAAAAAAAGAAACTAAAAAAGTAGTGTTTGCTAGTTTAATAAGACTTGCAAAAAATCAAGAACTTTGGAACTGTTTTACGATAGATATAAAACTATTAAAACTACAAGCATTAATTCTGTGTTGACATTATTTAGCTTTCCTCGTTTCAAATACATCTGCTTAAAAAATGTACATGTATACACAAAAATTAGTTGTACATGTATATACAAAATTTCCTTGTACATGTATACACAAAAATTACTTTTTTCCCGAATAGAGTTAAGTAGAAACAAAAGGCAAATACTCATTAGGGGCATGTCAAGGTAGTATTTTATGACGCTCTTAGTTCATACATGTATATCCTAATAGCTTGAAATAAAAGTAATGAACAGTTTTATTAAATATTCACGTCTATTTTGAGCTTTCACTTCCTTTTAATACCTTAAAAAACAATAGGCATATAAGGGAGAAAAAGTAATATTGTCAGTCATACAATGAAATGAAAATATCAGCAAGGTTAGAAAGTATAATTTAATCTAAGAAATGACTGCTAGGTTTTTAGAATGTTTGTGACGGTTTAAAGTCTACCCATGGTGTTGGTATTTCGTGCATAAAGACATTAAGTGTTCATATATACTACTAAGGTTTTTTAAAAATCATTTTATATGCATATGAAACCAAAAAAAAAAAGAGCTTGTCAGTCAGTCCTAAAATATTGATACTTATCTGACCTTTATAAGGTATTTACAATAACTCAATGAGGAGGGGCACTACACTGCATCTTCTAAGTTGATATAACCAAGATTCGCCAGGTTCAATGCGTCCCTATTTATATATATTCTCAGGATGTCAAAATTATCAAGAATTCATATTCGAGTGCTCGGTAATATTTAAATTTAGTCAATGTATTCAAATATTCGCTTAAAGAATTCATTGGTTGTTTTTTTTTCTTCATTCAAACATAACATAACAATTAGTACATAGAAGTAACATTCTAATGCATCGTATTTTGGATATGAGAAAAGTAAGAAATGATAGTGCTTATCAAAGTTCCTTCCTTATATGGTTATCACAGTTACGAAAACTGTATTTTAAAATTGCATGTCAATCCCAACACGTAAATCTTATGATATGGTAAATGACATTTTCAACTGTTCAAATCTATGAAGATATACCTAAAGATAAAACTCATGTTCCTCAAAAGGCTGATAATAAGTCACTAGTAATAAGTTTAAATGCCAGGGGCCCTGTGACGTCAAAGAGGACATTGATTCGATATTTTACTAAATAAGACGACAATAAAATACTCGCTACTTATATGAAAGAAATATCTATGATCCGTTTCAATATGCGTACTGTCGCATAGCACTTTTGTTACACCTGATATGTCTAGCTATCGGTATTTCAATGACAAATTACAATTCATTATTTGTACACAATATCAAATACTTGCAATATACTATCACACATTTGGATTGCAGTTCTAAAAAAATAAGTTATATCTGGATGCTTACATAAAAAAATTTAAAAATTACAGCACTGCAGTTTTTTAAAAGATTTTCTATTGTGTAAACCAAAACTGAAATTTGCAACGTCCCACTAATAATTGGTTCGTGGGCACAGCTTCAAATTGTTTTATTATACTGCCATGTTGTAAATTTTAAATTTACTGGGTGGGTGTAAATACAAAAGTTACAGTATGAAAAAAACAGTTTGTATTGGCACCCACCTTGTAAACTCAACATTTACAACATGACACTACATTTACAACATGACACTACATTTCATCAGGATTTGTATTAATACAACGTATCTATAAAGTCCTTATGTAAGCATCCAGATATAATTTAAAATCTTTTCAAGTACAAACTTAAGACTCTTCATAGTTTATTTTTTTGTACAAATCCATATCCCCATTTTCAACATTAGGAACAAACTTGAAAGCTCGTTCTTCAAGGACTATTAATGCCCACTTTGGTTTTAAAGTAGAACAGAATGCATTTTACTGCAGACAACGACAATGACGTCAGACATATAACGCTCACATTTACGAGGGTGGTTCCAAAATAGCGTAGTCAAGTGACGTTATTCAGTAAATCGAAGACACAGGAAGATGAAACTTGTGCGACAAAGGGTTCAAGTATTTTGCGTTAAAATTATGTTTTGAAATCAAATACCGGTATTGTTTGAGTTTAAATTAGTGAAATGAAAGCATGTTAGATAAGAATTTGTATAAGCGCTCAGTTTATGTAATAAACAAATGACAAACTAACGAGAAGCAGTCGCTAGTTTACTAGTATACAATGCATGCAAGGACTATTCGCCTTTCTTTCTATCATTAACTGTGATATATATAATTCACCAACATTTTTTCAAATTAATTAAAACAAAAAATGATAAAAATATTCAGAGTATGCTAGTATATTATTACGCAGATTTGGTTAAATTTTCGACAGATATGAGGCTGGTAAACAAAAAACCAAAAATTTAAAAATAAGGAGCAAGTTTAAAAAAATTACTGTATCATACTACTATATCATTAAATGATTTATTTTTGACGTCGTCGTGTCAATAACTGCCGTCAGGTGACCAGACAAATTGAATAACGTGCGTTAGCGCGTTATGATAATTTGTCTGCTCACCTGACGGCAGTTATTGACACGACGACGTCAAAAATAAATCATTTAATGCTTATATTTACATTCCCTTATTGATGAAATAAATTATTTTATTAAAATAAAACGGTATAAATTGCAGATTACGGAAGGAGTAAATCTGTAACCGCGAGAACTGCTGTTTTATGAAACCGGTTTAAACTGGTTATCACACAGACTGTTGAGATGAGCATGAAAATATAATCCATGAAAATTAACTCTTGAAATTTTGCTTTTAACAATGAAATCATTTTTGCTGAATAATTGTAGAACATGGCGTTTTAACAACATGTATAAAATAATTTTTTAAACAATAACATAGAAATCAATGTTTGGGAACTACTTATGAAAATCACATGTAAATTCATACGCAGTGATTAGGTTGTTGCATTTAGAGGCATTTAAAGATCACATAATTTAATGGAAAAACACAGTAGAATGTAAATATTTGATTATAAGTTCTGTTCCCCAATCATTAAACTAATTCACATTGTGAAACGCGGGGACTACAATATAGAAAAACAACAACTTAAAATTTTACAATGCAGTGCATCCCGCATTAAAATTCGATTTAAGGGATAATCTTACATGCCATCTACAATTCAAGGATTTTAAAGCATGCTAATCTTTAGTACCTTGCAACATTCTCGTATCACTGAACAAAATCGTTGTCTTCGTATATAAACAGCTAATGGATCTAAAATCCATCAAGGAATCCAACTATATTCATGCATATGCCGAAGTTCATAATAAAATTTAATCTACAATGCTAGCAGATAAACAATCATGATATAATGAATATTCTTAAAACTCATTTTGTAATTTCATCTGTATTTGCATCGAAGAGTTCTCACACTCGAATAATATTAAACTACCACTAATTTTCTTCACTTCTTTATAGAAAACTGCCGGAATTCATTATAATTTGGCCTTGGCTATAGTTATGGTCCAGACATCTTACATCAAATCAGAATTCTTACGATAAAGTTTCTGATCATGAATCTGGTGAAATTAATGTTTAACAGATTTATAAGACACGTGTTCGAGTCGTTGCATTAAGCTAAAATATGGCCAATATTTAGTTCAAAGTGAAAGATAGTAATTTATTATTCTCTCTGAACATTAAACGGTAAAGCTGTCATATGTAGGTTTTTTAATCGGACCGCCGTCTGTAAATCACCGATTTTACTACGCAGACTCAATCCGATGTCAAACGTTTCCTGACCTAACCAAATCACGTGTTTATAATCAGCCCAAATGGGGTCGATCTTGATTAATCTCCCCTATAAATATCCAATAAAATACAACAGATCTCTTGGTCCAGGGTTTAAGGACGTCGTATCTCGTTGATGCAAAGTATGATTGAATATTCCAGAAACAAGATCCCACCGTACAAGGGTGTAGGCGGACTGTCAAGTATAACACGAAGGCGCTTATATACTGGGTTGCTACTCGGATTTTCTCTAGGGGGTGGTAGATAACGTTAATTATAAGGCATATCTCCTTAATGATTTATCCTTAATCCCAACCTTCTTCAGACCAGGGAATTTTCAGACCGTATCAATGAAACTGGAATTTTTGCAATGCGATTACTCGGAATGTCACTTGGACTAGGGATAAAGGGTTTGGTCCATTCAACATCTTTGGATTAGAGAGAAAAATTACATTAAGAACCATTTCATTCATATCTGACCGATATTATTGGCCCGTGGAGTGAATGTGTCATTGAGGTATTGCTCTGAACAATCCCAGGAAACACATATAAAGAATCCTATTGATTTCTGTTCGAAAAGCTTCAGCAACATAATAAAGGTAAACAAAATACCAGGGCTTTTCATTATTAAATTGTGAGACTTTTGCTATACAACGAAATAATATGTACTTTACACTAATATTTTAGTCACATTCTCTTTCTTTATAATTACCTTAACTTCACCATATGCATGAAGTTTATATAAGAATATAGGAATATACAAATACTGTAGATTCCTAATTAAATGCGAGGAATAAATCGCGAGAAGCACATCCCGTGGATTTTAAATTATCGATTTTAATTTTTGAACAGGTGTAAACTTAATGGAAATATGATAAAATTGGGTGTTCGCGATTTTATATTCTCGCAAAACGATCGAAACGCGGAATTAAGTACTCGCGTAAAATAAGGAATGTACAGCATACTAGTACTTCGAAAGAGGTACGGTACATTCCTCAGACACTAATACACTGCTGAATCATGTGTGGTAAAAAGTGAAGCCCATATTCAGGAAACCGCAACCTTACTGACACCTAAATATTCTTTTAAAATCATCTTTAAAACGCTAACCGATGAAATATTTACTTGTATACAGTTATTGTTCCATCCCTGTCAATTGCAGATATCACTACTTCGGTTGATTTCTCATTAAAAACTTGTTTAGACCTTCTGGTTGGTTTGATTTTTTTTAACTAAGTCACTACATAATTTGAAATGTTTTAGCCAACGGTAAACGATTTTAATAGATACAGCTGTGTTTCAATATAACGACACGGGTCGTTTAAAAAATTCTTTGCCTGTAATAGTTAAAATATTTGGTATGCATCTCAATCTTTAAAATATGATGTTGGATCTTTCCTAAATTCTTCATATTCTCAATGTCCTGGGGGCAAGTCTAAAAATAGTTAGTTTCAATGGATATTGATTTTTAAAAAAAAACTTGTGACTTCATGTCAAAATTTTAATGGAGCACATGCAGTCTCACTTAGTCTAACTTAACAAAAAAACTTTATGATAAACGGGATGACGTCAATTTTTCTATAGTCATCTTTCCTTACTTATGTCCCAATATACCTTCATCACTTGCATGTGGAGTTTTTGTCTCTCTGTTAATTCGATACGCAAGGGCATGCTCTGCGTATGAACAGTTTCTAAGGCGAGGCAAGCTACTTACAAACAAGCTGATAAAACAGAATGATCAACTCGATTGAAATCATCTTTTCGTAAGTTCTATGGTCGATACAACGACCTTGTCAGCAAATACAATCTTCCGCTAGGTCGCATGCTGACTGACGTTTTTCATACTTATTGTTAACCCATAATCAATCACCTAGTTGTCTACGTATTTTCCCGTTTTCCCGATTAGACAAAGAGCACAAGGGGGTGTGACCGTACAGCAGAGGATAATCACTTCTCCATGGCACCTGATCCTACTCCTAATTATTTAGGGGTCCGTATTTGCTCTGCTCCTGTTTCGTATTTTTCCTTTGGACTTTTGATTTTGAACACTGTTCGTTATCACCACATGTCATTCAACGAACAGCCCTCGCGCATTATTACTGAAATAACTATTCAAAATTTTCAAATCAGTTACAGGTAGAACCATTTTAACAGGAGCTTGGACTTTGGGTAGTTGTTTCAAACAGCCATGTGACGTAAAAACCTTAACCTCATCCAGCATCCGAAACCTATGGCTCAGATTCAGCATTCAAGCCAGTCAGGTGCATCAGTATCATACGATGCACCAACCAGGCAAGACTGGTGAAGTTAGGACAAGTAATAACTAAGATATAATCATCAAAGGGCACCTGCTCCACAAACTTTAACCAGCTCTAAAAACCTTAACCCCCTCGAGCATCCGAAACATATTGCTCAGATTTAGCATTCAAGCCTGTCAGGTGCATCAGTATCATAAGACGCATCATCCATGCAAGTTTGGTGAAGTTAGGACCAGTAATAACTAAGATATATTTTTTAGCATCCTTGATAATGGAGATCATACTCTGCATCTGAAGCTTCCTCTGTGATTCATTAATATTATAGTTAAATCAACTATGCAAGTTTGAAATAGTACTATTTTCTATTAAACATGTGACCTGTTCCAAAAACCTTAACCTTATCCAGCATCCGAAACCTATGGCTCAGATTTAGCATTCAAGCCTGTCAGGTGCATCAGTATCATAAGACGCATCATCCATACAAGTTTGGTGAGGTTAGGACCAGTAATAACTAAGATATAATCATCAGAGGGCACCTGCTCCAAAAACTTTAAACAGCTTTAAAAACCTTAACCTCATCCAGCATCCGAAATCTATGGCTCAGATTCAGCAGTCAAGCCAGTCAGGTGCATCAGTATCATAAGACGCACTAACCATCCAAAATTGGTGAAGTTAGGATAAGTAATAACTAAGATATAATCATCAAAGGGCACCTGCTCCATAAACTTTAACCAGCTCTAGAAACCTTAACCCCCTCGAGCATCCGAAACATATTGCTCAGATTCATCATTCAAGCCTGTCAGGTGCATCAGTACCATAAGTCACACCACCAATGCAAGTATGGTGAAGTTAAGACCAGTAGTAACTTAGAAATTGCTATCAAAGGGCACCTGCACCAAAAACCTTAACCTCCTCCAGCATCTGAAATTCACGGTCCAGATTCAGCATCCAAGTCTTTCAAGTCCATAAGTAGGTTCAGATGCATCATCCATGCAAGTTTGGTGAAGATAGGACAAGTAATAACTTATATACAGTAACTGCAACAAAAACATTAACCAGGTCCGGACGCCGACGACGAGGATATAGCATAAGCTCCCCCTGACTTCGTCTCGGTGAGCTAAAAATCAAATGTTATATTCACCTCATAGCTATAGGTCATGTGTAGGTGAATATAACGTTTTAATATTGCTAGAATATCGGATTTGAGCAAAACAGAGAGCTAAGATTTAATTAGCTGCAGGTCTGTAGCTCCCGGTCTGAAAAAATTCGAATGGACGACCTGGGAGCTACAGTTTCGTACGTGGTAAAAGTTGCAATTTACGGCGCACAAAAAATTGCGCTAGGTTTATACTGATTAATCTTATTTCCACACAAATTATGTGGAAAAAATTAGTACCATTTAATTCTTCAGGCAATTTACTACCGGTATCGCCACTTTACTTGCCTCAACTCTCTGTTACACGTGCAGATCGAGAGTCGCCATTTTTACATGCAAACAAACTGCATCACTTTACTTCACAGGGATGATGGTGTTAAAAAGAATATCTGAGGCAAGTAAAGTGACGACATCTGTAGTAAAATGTCCGAGGAATTTTTTTTGGTATCAAATGTTAGTACAGAATGTGTTCATTTTTTTGTGCGCCGTAAATTGCAACTTTTTTACCACGTACGGGAACTGTAGCTCCCAGGTCGTCAATGCGATTTTTTTTTCAGACCTGGAGCTACAGACCTGAAGCTACATGTAAGATTTAATCAATCATATGATATTTTTTTTCTAGAATGTTGGATTTCAGCCAATCAGAGAGCTAGCTAGGAATTAATAGATCATATAACAATACTTATATGTGTTCTGTCTAGTATAATACATTTCAACGTATTTTTCAGCACGTCAGACAGTTTTCTTAACCTTTGAAATTTTATTAACAATTCATGAAATTCAAAAGATAAAGATTTTTTTGAAGTTGGTCATGGAAGCACTTTTAATAAAAAAAAAAAAATCGGACAACGAAGAGCCATATAAATTATATTCAGAGTAAAAAGGGACTCACAATAAGGGGTATGAAAATGATAGTTATAAACTAATTGGGTCATACAGTTGTGATTGATACGATACACAGACAAATCATATTTTATTCACAAGCAGAGAGAATTGCACATTCAGCAGAAATCAGAAATAATGTTTCCCAGTGTGACATAATTGGGTTATCAAAAGCTCTTCGACTGATCCTCAGGTGGAGAATGGCTCGTGGAAGAAATAAATCAGTGTCATTTGACTTTTCTGAATTCCACAGATATCGCCTCTATGTCTTTAGGAAAGGTCAGTCCCTTACTCTTGAAGTGGGTCTCTATCTTCTTCATCATAACGTCCACTATAAATTGTGCGTTTTTCACAATGAAATCGTGCTGGAAAACAAAACAAACCTATCAGATTGGTGACCGAAATTGCTTACACCAGATGTTAAAGATGTGAAAAAACTAGGTGTGTCGCTGTTTTACAATTATTTAGTAGCCAAGGCAACGCCTACAGATTCTTAGAAAAAAGCAAAATAATTGTATCTAATGTATTTCAATTCTAGATAAGTTGTCAACATGATTGATATATATTCAGTTTCAGAGTACACTTCACAGGACAAAAACAGAAACAAGTTTTTTTTTTTTTTTTTTTAGTTTTTTATGTACTTCACATTTCGATACCTTCAAAAGTAAAGAAAATCTCAGACCAAGATGAAACGATAAGATTTTTTTCAATATAAAGAAATGTTATTTACGTCGGCTTTATTTTTTTATTACAACACACCTGTGATATTACCTTTGGATTGAACATCGTTTAGATCAGTTTTTAACGGACTAATAGTAAGTCCAAGTGGGAGTACTTGGTCTAGATAAGTCTCTTTTTAGAGAGACACTATTAATACCTTAAAATTTAAGCCCTTTTTAAAAAGAAATCCTTAATAATCCTTATTTAGCAAACAAGAATTTCAATGCATTATTTTAGAGACCCTTTTTCTTTCAAAGTTCTTGAGTCGAATTGGGTCAGCCAAATAGTCAGTGACCAAACACCGGTGATGTCAAATCGATTTTGCTAATCTGTTTTCTACACGTTTTGGTCAAACAGAGAAGAGTACACACCGAGCAATGATTAATATTGAATACCTCGCTTTATTATTACTATTATTATTATTTTTTTTTTTTTTTTTTTTTTTTTTTTACAAATGTCGGTGTTGCTGTCGTACAACCAGTATATTGTGTTCACTTTGAGTGAGAGGATGCCTCACGCTACAAGTATCGGGTAAATTTCAGATTTTCACTCTCGGTATTACAGCGTTTACGTCTATCAGCATGGCAAGCGAAGGCTCTCATACTGTAACTATCGACCGAGAGCTCGAGGGACCCGGTGTTCGAGTATGCACCATTTCTGTTTTAATTTCATGTGCTGCTATTAAGTTGTGCTTCTTTTTATTTGTTGAACATTCCAGATTGATTTACAAGTATTTACAAGTATAATTCTTTACATCATGGAAATATTTTGGAAAATATATAAAACTCTAAATTTAACTTGACTATCTAATGTTCATATCGTGTAAGGTCAGTAGCTATACCACAGTAACGAAATCTTATGGATGCATTCTGTAATGAGTAGAAAACAAGAGTCTTACTTGAGTATTTTTCTTATTTTTTCTTATGAAATCCCGCCGGATTATGTTTTATATTGCCATGAAAAGACCCTATCATGACCTAACAAGTTAAATCAATTTGTCCACGTATTAATATACGCATTCCTTTTACTTTTTAAAACTGCTTGTAAGTGTATTTTGGAACTCATAAGATATCTAACCTATCTGACCTAAGACTGTCAAGAAGTTATAGTAACCATAATAATCTTTACATATATATAGAAGAAATCGCTGTTCACTTTGTGTAACCAGCTGATCGACGTTAACGAAAATTTACGTATTTTATTCACTTTCTATGGAAAACTAAAAAAAAAAAGATTCACGGAAAGATGTAAATATAAACATTTTTTTTAAAATGTGAAGCTAGCGATCATTGCAGAAAGAAACCCTACTGTGAATAACCAACTAACGCGGGTGGGGTGTTTAATTTAAAAACTTTTTTTTTACAGGTTTTTGTAGGCTGACATTTCCCAAATGTAATATGATGGTAGGGAAAATATCTAACAATAAAAATATCTAACAATAAAAATAAAAGTTTTTAAAGGGACATTGACACAATTTTCTCAAATTTATAAAATTTTATTTTTCCTTTGGTAACTATGGCATTTTGAATGTTTGAGCATTTGAATGTCAGAGGTAGAGTTACAAATAAATTAACAATTATATTTCTTTGTTATGTAAACAAAGCTTGTATCATGTTTTTGTCTACAATAATGTATTGTATATAAAAAATTTTAAATTACAAAACTAAACTAGATGCTGTCATTAGACAGTAATACCCGCACCAAGTGTTAGCCTCTAAATAACACTCTCTTGTACCAGTTTTAGTCAAAAAGAGGGACTCTTACAATTTCCGGTACTTTTTAAAAATTCTAATTTTCATAAATGATGAGTTCACATCCAATAATACACATATTGCCTTTATGTACAATTTGGGGTTGAACTGTTTGCATCTGTTTGTGATCTTCATATATTTCCATTAAAAACCCATTTTTAAATATGATACAAACAAACATTCTTAGGATTTTATATTCGTATTTGTGCCCTCATGCAGAAAAAAATATGATAAAATAAAAAAAAATCCCTACCTACCTAACCTAATTTTTTCATCAGTGTTACCCTAAACACACAATTTTTTTCTTAGGCCTAACTGTTAGGTAACATTATTTTGGGGGAAAATATTATATTTTATACACTTTATTTAATGTTTCGTTCAATAAGGAGTACATCACAATATGTGGGTGTCCCATACCACCTTAAAGCTGAAAATTGTGCTTTACATGGTTAATTACCTAATAAAATTGTGCAAGGGGTTTTAAAGAATAAAGTTATGAAAATACATGCAATATGTTACAATTAAATGATCTTTGTCTGAAGTTGCGTACACAACACAGGTCTACAGGTTGCATTAGCGGGTATTGGTTTTACCCAGCTCTTTGGTTTGATGAGTATCACATGGTGTACATGCATGTGTGTTTTCGATATGCAGAATAGGATTAATTAACACGAATAAACATTTCTTTTGTGGTGATCAGCTAAAGGAATTCATATTGTGCTAATTGGATTATCATTATGATGTTGACCAATATAGGTAAGTATAATACATGTAGTAGCGCAATATTATGAGACTCCGGTATACAAAACAGTTAAGTTTTACTTTCACTTTCTAAAATGTGATCTCCCTTTGCCAGCATACTGTATCATCATCTTTATTTAAATAAGCTTATCTACAGTTTCTGTCATTTTAATTGCAGATTTTTTTTTATTTTTTCATTTGTCAGACTTACACTATTGAGTTGACTCCATATTGACCCTATTTTGTATTAAATTTGGGTATTAAATATCATGTTTATATGAGTTATATTAGGGAGGAAGGGGAAGGGGCCTTAACCGTTCCCCATCCCCAGGATGTGTGGAGTAGATATACATTTCTAGTGAGAATGAAGGCATGCTGCAGCTTTTTTTTTTTTATTATACCCCCTACCCCATCATCATACACCAGTAATAGAAAAAGAGTTAATGACTAATTTTCTTTTATTTTAAATTGCTTAATATTCTTTTTTGTCAAGAGATATGTGATATGTCAAGATTTATGACTCATGAAAATTTGTGCATTTAAATCTTGATTGTTAACATACATGTATAATTATATATAAAAAAATACATGTGATATTATACTAGGGATCTTGCAATCAATTGCAGAATTGCCAATCGGTTATTTATAACTCAATTTGAATGATTAATTTTTTAATCATTTTGAAAATAAAGACATTTCTAAATACATGTATAACATATTATCAATATTTTTTGTAGATTGATTTTGTAACTATTTAGGGCCCCACTCTGCAGATGCCCTATAGTGATCATTCTGTCCAGTTCTGCTGATCATATCAAGATACATTTAAGACAAATTGGCCCCTGCCCCTTGGGTCATTCCCCCACCCCCCGGAGTTGTTTTTAAACAACCACCCCCCCCCCCCCCCCCTCCTCTTAAATAGAAAACATGAATAGTTGAATATTTTTAAAATATCCTCAAAATCATCGAAATCCCCACTCCTAACCATATATATTTTTGTTTCTTGAACCATGTCAAGGTAAATCTTTTTGTGGTATTAGTAGGTCATGGCATCTGGGGGTCACCCTAACCCCACCCCACCCTCCCAAAATCAAAAATGATCAAATAACTTGAAAAAAATGCTTGTGATTCCCACCCTTAAAGCATATATATTCTTCCTCCTTATGCATCTTATGGTACGTTATTTCAATCACAAGAGATAAGAGGAGGTCCAGGAATTAGGTTTTTTATGGGACTGAACATCATTTTGCAGATAGCATTGATCCTCAGAATCAAATTTATATTTCTAAAACCTTATTGCAAATCTATAGCTCAGCCTCTGTTATATCCCTATAAATGATGTGGCTATTCATTAAATCATGAGAGGAGTTCTGGGAAGTAGGTTTTTTCAGGAGTGATAAACATCAATTTTCAGCTTCTATTTGACTCCCTGGATGAAATTGAAATTTTTAAAACCTTATTGCATGACTATATGACAGCCCCTATCATACCCCAAGATATGATGTGGCTATTCATTAAATCATGAGAGGAGTTCTGGGAAGTAGGTTTTTTTAGGAGTGATAAACGTCAATTTTCAGCTACTATTTGACTCCCTGGATGAAATTTAAATTTTTAAAACCTTATTGCACATCTATAGGACAGTCCCTATCATATCTCAAGAGATGACATAGCTACTGCATAAATTGTAAGAGGAGTTCTGGGAACCATATTTTTTTTGCAAAAATACATCATTTTTTGATGCCCACAGACCCCTGTGATAAAAAAAAAAATTCTGAAACATGATTACATGTCAACATGACACCCCGAAGCATATCCTATTAGATCATTAGGCTACTGCAAAAAGAAATTGACGTTTTTTGAAACCAGACTTTTTGTAAAAAAACGTCATTTTTCAGCTATTTAATGACCCCCAGGACAAAATTGAAATTTCCGAAACCTTATTGCTCATCTATAGGACACCCCAAAACATATTCCAAGAGATGATTTGTCTACTGTTGAAAATGTAAAAGGAGTTCGAGGAAGAAGGTGTTTTGTCAAAAAACGTCATTTTTTACCAATTATTTGACCCCCAGGACTACCAGAGAATTTTTGAAACCTTTTTACAAAACAACATGACACCCCAAATCATACTCCAAGAGTTCAGTTTGCTGGTTTATAAGATGTAAGAGCAGTTTGAAAAAGTAAAACGTGACGGACGGACGGACGGACGGACAGACGGAACAGGGTAACAACAATATACACGAACTCTCTTTAGAAAGTGCGGGTATAATGAAGGAAATCATTTGGCAAATGTCAGAGTTTTTCTGCATCCGAGGAATAAAATTTAACCATTGCAGACTGCTTACAGTCTCAGAAAATTCATGGTAAGTACATGTAGTATTTTTTCAACCTCTTCTTTTATGTCTAATGTATACATGTACTATCAATTTCAATATTCAATATGGGTATCCAGATAACTTTTCATCTGATATTTAAATTAATTGCAAAGAAATGTTTTCATTTTCTACACAAATCACTTAAAGCTGTATAGTAAGGAAAAACAATAAATTAAATCAGCTATGATATACTATGGTAAATTTAGGATTAAGATGACAGTATGAATTCATTTACTGATAAATGAACTTAATTAGAAAAGTTTGAAATTAACTTTATCATTCACCTTTAAAAAAAGACAAGTTCTGTACTTACAATGTAAGTACCATTCCAAAGTTTATAAAACAGTTGGGAGATAAGAAGCTACTATGAGAAAAAAACTTGCATCATGGAAAAAGCATTTCAAATCTGCCAGAATAATCATTAAATATTTTTGGTACACCATTATTTTAAATAATGTACAACAATCAGTAGTAGAATTGACTTTTTCCAGAATTTACAATTCTCAAATTAATATTTTAATACATAGGCTGAATTCTGTAGTACCAGTTCCTATTATCTGCCCTTACCTCTTTGTTAAAATCTGGTGACTGTAGGGATGTTCTGATGTGGTTAAGTTGTTCCTGGAATATTTCTGACATGGCTGAGGTGAGGAGAGATTCCTGTTCTGATGTGTACATGGTCATCAGATCCCTGGACAGACTCAGACAAGCCTTACAGAAGTTCACTGTGTTCACAGTCAGGGATATGAAGCAATCATCTGAAACAACAACCATTCAATAACATACCACTATGTGACAAATGGGTACCCTAGAAATTAGTCATGTTTAATACCTTCACAACACAATATATCACTAGATTTTTATACATTACAGAGTTTGACAATCCAAACTGACTGTTTTTGTTTTCAAGCTATCAATTTTCTTTTCATAAAATGACCCATTCATCGACAATCTAACGAAAATTAGAATTGTAAAACTGCTTCTGTATGATTTGCTATACAAGATCTAACAACATCCCATATCATATAGCTTATCATAGAGGAGTGGCTTTAGAAGTCTTCTTTTAATTAGGCTGCATTCACCGATGTGATAAGTCCCTGTGACTGTATCAAAACTCACCATAGACATAAGGTTTTAGGTCCAGTCCTACGGCCGATACTTCCTCCACAAACTTGTGACAGTCCTTCTCACTCATGTGGTTCATTGGTCTCCATTTGTCTTCCTGTGAAAAGACGAAACAATCTCCTTGTCTATAATTTCAAGTCTATATAGAGGAATCATTAGACATCGTATATAATATCAACAGTCACTAGAAAGAATTTACCGGTACAATAATTTATGGTATTTTTTTTTATCAAGTTTTTGATTTGTTCGAGGAGAAGAACAGTTTGTGAGATTTGAAGGATGAAGTATGGCTGACAAGAAACAAAGGGTAACAGATTTGTTTCAAAGTTTAACAGCTTCATATACAGTTAACACACAATGTTTGGTCCTGGTTATAGAAAGTTACATAATTCAATCATTTATCAACAAATACCAGTAAGCACTTACTGCTCCTCTAAATTTGATTCCTTCTATGATTTGTTCTTTATTTTCTGTCACTGCCTTTTCAACATCAGCACTGATCATATTTTCAAAACAGAACGAAAGATCTAGACCAATCATCTGGAGCTGCAATAATAAAGGATTCAAAAACTTTGAAACTGGACACTCCAAAACAGAATCTTATCCAAAAGGGGGCTATGTTTGGTATGCTTAAATATCTGCCCCCAATTTTAACCAATTTTTAAATAGAGTCGTATAAAAATCAAATCTCCATAAAGCATTGTACAGAGGATGCCTATCACTTTAATCTTGATTTTAGTCATCATTACTCATTTGCTGTTTATCTATGATGTCACCTAAATGACCCAATTCCCGCAATTTTGAAAAACAATGAAAATATTGGCATTTTTTCTTTATATTTTGCATTTGGAAGTATAGGGCGCAGGTCTGCTCAAGTACGATTTTAACGTATGTTTTTTGTCCTATTATTATACACACCATACTAAAAAATGGTTCTTGAGCAAGCCTGTGCTTGATATTTCCCAGTCGAAAAACAATAGGAAAACACCCATATTTTGCTACAAAACATCAATTTATCAAATTAAGACAATTTTCATGACGTCATTCCTATATTATGATGTCACTGTGGTGATAACCTTTTACACACTTATTTTCAATATGATTTCAACTATCTGCCACCTTATTTTTAAAGCTCTTTAAAAAACTAAAATTTTTTTGGGGGGGGGGGGGGGGGGGGGGGGGGAATGCATAATACCGCACATAGTCCTTTCAAAACTGTAAAAAATTTTAACCTATATGGTCAGGCTTTATTCCCAAAACAA